>JBBMJY010000017.1:2610769-2724070 GCA_037833715.1 Toxotes lorentzi
TTTTGGTAGTATTTATGTTGTTATACAAAGCAAAAGACCCGTTGCTATTCAGTGTCTGTTGTTTGGGAATATATACAGTGTGGTATGCAGTATTGACTTACAGTAACGACAGTAATAATAATAAGTCATTATACAATACTTTGCACCAGTTGAAGACAGAGCATAAGAGGCATTTCAGCCATTCACAGTATATTATCTTTTTTATTTAGTGTTTGGATCATGAGAAGATCTGCAAACAGATTTGACATACCTGTTCTATTTCTGTTGGTGTTCATCAAACACTGGTATCAAATCACAATAATTCATGTAGAAATAGTAAAATTCTGTATTTCCTCAATGAGTAGTTTAAACTTCAGAGTCAAAGTTTAGAAAAAAATATGTTTTCTTGCCAAAGATCCTAGATGTAACACTTCCTGACAGTAAGAACTGTCAATAAAAAACTCATTCATAAAGGTAACATACCCCTAAGGCTGTGATTATATGTCAAGTTCAGCACTTACCTCAAAACGCAAAAGTCTGCATCTAGTGGCTGTCTTCACAGCTCGTTATGGCAATTTAATCTTGATAAACTGGCACTACACTTGATTTCCATCCGGTCCCCAGTTGTCCTTATTTGGCAAAATGTCATTACAATTTAAAAATGTCATTCTACATTTATTTTACAGTAAAAATAAAAAATAATAATAGTACAGCGTTAAACCAAATATCTTTACTTACACACCTTGTAAAAAGAAACATGGAGTAGGAAAAGTGTCTTTGAACATCATAGACTTAAGGACAGTGGGCTTCGTCAGAGCCCAGCCTCTCCACGTCTGTAATGTCACTTCGATTTCAAGTCACAGTTGCGTGGCAGGGAGGAGGTGTCACGTTGAATCCAGTTCTATGACAGCCTTTTTCCATTCTTATTCTGTTCAGTGCAACACTTAAGATGGTTTGTCCATTGAATTTCTGTCCCAGCACTCACAGCATGCACAACCTGCTCTTTTCCAAGTCTTCATACAACCACATCCCAGAGCTTCAGTTTATCCACCTGTACAAGTCTTTTTATTGTGACTCTGGATGGTCAAACACTGGACCACAGAAACAAGGTGTGAAGTTCAAACTAATTATCCTCAGTCATTTTTACCTAAACACTCTAGTGTCTTTTCCTACGAGCATTTTTGGCTCCTTTTTGGATGGTGTGGGCTGGTGAACGTTAAGGAGAGGAATTCCACATGGCAGTGTTGAAGATCTGGTATTCTGCAGTCTATAGTGTTCTCTGCACTCACTTGAGTTCACTTCAGGGAGACATTGCCAAACTATTCAAAACAAATACATCAAGCAAAAAACAATAATGTGTCCACAGACCAACAGTTGTAACAACTTACATTCAGTGAAGGAATAGTTTGGCAGTGCTCATTCATGCGAAACATTTGTTCAAGTCTCTGCAGGACATTTCAGTTTCAGTGTTGCTGGTCAGAAACTTCTCCGCATCAAATGCTATAGATTAGTTCTGCAGGTATTTTGTGATATGGTGTAAACAAAAATAGTAACAAAAACATCAAGCGTCACATTGTTTGAAGGCTGGACAGTCACTTCATACAAAGCAAAAGACCCGTTACAAAAATCAACATCTAACCATTTTAATGCACAGTTGTAGGAACCAATGCACAACATATGAAAACAAAACAGTCATTTGAACTTGATTAGGCAGGTGAAACGGACAATTAAAAAGCAGATCTAAAACACTGTAATGCACAAAAAAAACATGAAGTCATTTTAGGTGTTTTACGTGTCTCGTACATGGTTGATTACACACCTCCATAGGCTAGAATGTCCAGAAGTCTATGGGACAGCACTTGCAGATCATCCAAAACATGTAAAGCATAACTAAGAAATTCACAATTCTGCTGTTTTTCTTTATTTCCTCTTGTGTAAAAAGACTATGTATGTAATGAAATGGGAAAGAAAGAGATGAAGAGCAAGGGCTAGAAGAAGTGAAGGCTTAGAGGCTTTCACTTGCATGTCTTTTACTCACTAAGCCCATTTCTTTCAGGACACACACACCTCAGGCTGCGCTGCACTGAGCTTACTGCTACCAGCTGCGGTAACTTCGGCTGCTGGTGCCGTGCCACTGTCGGACCTCTCTGGGGCCGAAGCCTGGCCAGCCACGGTCCTTCTGAAGAGACGCATGCTCATCTGCAGCAGCTCGTTGTCTACTACAGGTGTAGTGGGATACTGCTTGGTTAGGCCCTGAGGAGGAAAAGACAGTTAAAAGCTTTAAACAACACAGATAAACTCTAGGCTTTTGAATACATAGCTAACATCAACACAGAAAGTTTCAATATCAAATTCATTTAAGTCAGTCACTGGATGGCATCTACCTTGTCATTTTTTAGCAGCTGCCGACGGATGGCAAAGTCTCTGCGGGCGCACAGGGCTTTGCAGCAGGGCCCAAGATTGCTCAGTAAACCTGCCCTCTCCACCCGCCTGTTCAAAGCCGCCATGTTCAGGGCCCCAAGATCATGCTCAAACAACCTGTCAGCATCTGGCAAGATGGAGGTGAAAGTGAGGTTTAGGCAGCTGGATCACGCATGTGATTTTATGGTTCAGTGATGTCCAAACTCTCACCTTTAGGGTCGTCCAGCTCAGACTTGCACACCTCTCTGACTTGCTCCAGGAGCTCGGGCCCAGCAAGTCGCTTGGAGATGCCAGCCCTGAGAAGCACAGCCCCTGGGGTGAACCGGAGCAATGCTGCCCCTGCTGCCCGCGGTTCCTGCTTCTGTTTGGGCATCAGGCTGGACCAGTCCACATCGATCACATCCAAAGGACCTGTCAGGACGTGGTATTGGGGGTTTAATTTTACTGGGTACACCTGATTTGTTTTATTGCATAAAAACAGAAATATGTTTCTGATCATACAGCTGATGAACTACAAAGGATTTTACATGATAGTCCAATATGTACATTCTCCTCAGGTACCTGTAATTTTTTCATCGTCCTGCTGATCCTCTTTTTTCTGGCTATCAGCCAGTATTTCATCCAGCTCGTCATCGCTGATTGGTTCGTACTCCTCTCCAACAGATGCTACTGACTGTCCATCTTCTTCTTTACCATCATCGTCTCCTGAGAACACGGTGCATACAGATTCCTTTAAATCCATTTTGAAACAAATGGGAAACAGTGACAGAAATGCAAACATGCTCTCAGTTTCTCACCGTCGATGCTGTCCGCCTTCTCCAGCTCCCGTTCCCGTTGCTCTCCCATGAGATGGTGACTGTTGCTCGCTTTCTCGCTCTCTGAAGGGCTGAAGGCTTCTCTTGGCAGCAGAGGTTCATAGTCGCTCCTGTCCTGCCTCATCATGTCCCCTCGCAGGTCTCCTCTCATTTCTCCCCTCAGGTCCCCTCGTCCTGGAGCCCTGGGATCCCCGTGGGGCGGCAGCTCCATCATCATCATCCTTTCCCTCTCTCGCTCGCCACCTCTTTCACCTCTACTGTCCCTCTCCCGCTCCCGTTCGTGCTGCTGGATGAGTCCTTCAGGGAGTAAGCGTTCCCTGTCCCTCATGTCCCGCTCCCTCAGGAGAGGTTCACGGCCAGGACGCATGAGCAGGGGCTCTCGTCCCCTGCTGGGCCAGTCCCTGGGCTCAGGTTCCCAGTCTCTTTGTTGCTGAAGGGGCTGTTGGAGAAGCAGGGGCTGCTGTTGCTGTTGCTGCTGCTGAGGCCGGAGGTCCTTTCGGTCTCGTTCTCGTTCCCGCTCAAACGGCTCTCTGTCTCTCTCCCGTTCTCGACTGTCGTAGGAGCCGGCGCGGGACCTGGACCTGGTTTGCCTCTCAGAGTCAGGAGAGCTACGTCTGGAGCTGTGGCTGCGAGAATCCTGCCGGTCTGTGAGACAGCAGAGATGGGTATAAGTTAGGGGGGGATTAATTGAACATCTTACTGTTCCTTCATACAGCTGTCAAACAAGAATTATTTATAATTCTGTGATGTGTGTGTGTGTGTGTGTATTTACCTGATGAGGTGCTGCGACTGGGCTCTCCTCTCCTCAACTGGTCAATTCGAGACTTCCTCTCGGCCACAGGAGGGTCATTTACAGCTGGCCTTTCTCTCTCCCTTTCCCTCTCTCGCTCTCTTTCTCTCTCTCGATCGCGAGAGTTGGTGCCCTGCAGCCTTCCCCGGCGGGATCGTGGACCCTGGGGGTCTTCTCGGTGAGCTGACTCGTTAGAGGGTGATCGCAGGCGTCGGGATGACGTGCGGCTCTGGTTGCTCCCCATGCTGCTGCTTCGCGTCTGCTCTGGTGGAGGTTTGCGGAGCAGGGGCTGGGACATTAGGGGCTGTGGAGTCAGAGTCTGCAGCAGCATAGGAGGATCCTGGGGGAGTAGAGGGGCAATGGGTGGGGGATTGCACCTATCCCTGTCCCTGCCCACCCTGGGTCCTCCACCTCTTCTAAGAGGCTCAGCAGGAGCCAGGGGAGCTTGTGTTTCCAGTGGTCCTCCTCCCCGGTCTGTGACCTCCTCGTCTGACCAGTCACTGAAGTTGTCCATTTTGGATAGTGGAGATGGCTCTGTGTTGCCTCCAGCACCGCGGTGATCAGGCCTCATCGAGGGTGGTGGTGTCCGGGGACCTCTCTTCCTCTTACTATGTGGCTGATGTGAAGTATCCTCCTCAGATACATCAGAATCTCCTCCTCGTGACCGTTTTCTCTTTCGGTCAAGAGCCTTCTTCTTGGCAACTTTCCTGGGAGAATGCAAGGGAGGAGGTCCATCTGAAGAGGCAGCAGTGGGGGGATCGTGGCTGAAACGGTCCCCTACAGCAGCCAGGCTGTTGCCAACGCTAATCTCCTCATCTTTGCGGCCCTTCTTCAGCCCTTTCCTCTGCGACTTTGTCTTCTTTTTGCCCTCCTCGTGGGACTGGGAGCCAGTGGTGTCTCTGTCTTCGCTGCCAGCAGCGAGGGCTGAAGGAGGAGGAGGTGGAGTGGATTCTCGTTGGTCTCTGCCTCTGCTACGGGAGTCAGACAGGGAGTCTGACAGGTGATCTCCTCGTCTGTCGCCTCCTCTGCTGCGTTCCCCACGAGACTCTAGGTCCTCGTGGCGGCTGCGTGCTTCCCTTTTGTCCCCGGCTCCTCTGCGCTCTTCGTCCTTCCAGTGACTGAGCTTGTCATCAGATGGAGCAGCCCTTGGTGGAGAGCGCAACAAGGGCTCCTGGGGCCGCACCACCTGGCTCAGCAGACGATGCTTGTCGCCACCTGTACAAGCACATGGAGCAGTCACATAACCCCACTTAGTCCTTTCTAAGCATTAAAGCATGAGTCAGATCAGAGCGTTTTAAAGCTGCCTGTAATTTTAAATTGGCAATGACACAATTTTTATTTGGACTTTGGTACATTTCTGTTCACACTGATCATTCAATTACGGATACTAGGGACAGCCAATACCGGATAGTGGGAGACAAAAACAAGACATGTAGGCATGACAATTTACAAGCTACACCAAAGAGAAATAAAACTTTAAATAGTTAAATAATGAGCGCATTCCCCATTGAACAGGAGTGTGTCCTTTCAAAAAGAATTTCCCTACTGTCAGATGGTGGCGGACACACTGGGCTGGGGAGGAGGGGCTGTGGGTGGAGCTTGGCCTGCCCTCGGCCAATCAGGCGCTCACTTTTGTCTTCTGCACTGTTGTAGCCGTCGCTGTCTGCCGGACTGAGGTCCCGTGTAGCTCGCTTTGGCGAGGAACGGGGGCTTGGGCTGCTCTCCAGCCTGGGCCTCTTACGACTAAAGAAAGAACAGAGGAGGACAATTACTGCAAGAAACTAAACTGAAAAAGAAATGACTTGTCCTTATTAAGTTGTCCCTGGAAAAGAGTATAGTTCCTCATTTCTGGACATGCTGTAGTTCATTAGTTTGCTGTAGATAAATGGATAAAGTTGATACATGCCTTGTCTTGCGATCGTCCCGGGTGTCTCGAAGAGACCGGTCTTCCCTGGTGTCCTCTCTCCTGTCCCGCCTCTCCTCCCTCCCTCTCTCTCTCTCCTCCCATTCCCGCTGCCTCTCTCTCTCCCGCTGCTCCCTCTCTCTCTCCCTCTCCCGTTCTCGCTCCTTCCTCTCCCTCTCTCTCTCCCGCTCCTCGCGCTCCCTTTCTCGCTCGCGCTCCCTCTCCCGCTCTCTCTCCCTCTCTCGTTCCCGCTCTCTCTCCCTGGCCCGCTCCCTCTCAGCAGCCTCCCTCTCCTTCTCTCGCTCCTTTTCCCGCTCCCTCTCTCGCTCTCTGTCCTTCTCTTTCTCTCTCTCCCGCTCCCTGTCCCTCTCCCTGTCCCTCTCTCGCTCCCGGTCGCGGGTCCTGTCGTCCCGTCTCTCCTCCACTCTGTCAGTCCTGCGCTCCTCCCTCCTGTCGTCCCTCTCAGACTCCTCTGATCTCCCCTGGTGTCTGTTTGGGGAAGCTGCTCTCTGATCTGGGAAAACAGAAAGTTAAGCTAAAGCTTAGCCAAACAAATTTAAAGCAAAAATCATTCACACAGTACACTTTATATGGTTTTTGATTAGCCACGTCCTTTTTTGGTCCCAGTTCAGATTTTATTAGGCTTAAAATAAAGCAAACCCAAAACCCCACCTCGGTCTCGGTTGTCTCTGCGATCCCGCTCTCCGTGCCCTCCTCTCCTGTCATAGGAGGAGTCCCGGGCCTGCTCTCCTCTTCTGTCACCCTCATAGCGGTCTCGGTCTGAGCCCCTCTCAGAGCTTCTTTCGGTAGCGCTGCGATCTGTGCTCCTCTCCACACTCCGCTCGCGCACCACACTGCTCCGTGACTCCCAGTTGTCATGGGAGCTCTCCAGCTGGGAACCGCGAGAGTTTCTGTTTGAGCCTGACAGTTAGAAAGGAGAGTATAGATGAGTTTAATTTTTATCAGTGTAACTTTGTCTTGTGGCCACAAATGAAACAAATGCTGAATGTAAGGTCAGTTCTTGCCTTTATCAGATGTTTCATTAGCACGGCCTCTCCCGCGTCCATTCCTCTCAGCCCTGTCTGTCCTGTTCTCTGTCCTTCCTTCAGCTCTCCCTCCATCTTCACGTCCATGACCTCTCCCGTAACTCCTGTCATCCTGGGCCGTATCCTCCTTCCTGTGGGTGTCGGTCCTCTCCCTCTCTCGCTCCTTCTCTCGCTCCCTATCCTTGTCCCTCTCTTTCTCCCGGTCCCTCTCTCGTTCCCGTTCACGGTCCCGTCGCTCCAGAGACTCTCGACTGGACCGTGTCTCAGTCCTGCTCTCTCTGGAGTCCTTTACGTCCCTGTTGTCTCGGTGGTCGCGGGAGTCTCGAGTCGTTTCCCTTCCTCGATCGCGAGCGTCCCGTCGGTCACGAGCCTCTCTGGTGTCCCTGTCATCTCGGGTGTCTCGGGATGAGACCTGCTCTGAGTCATAGTCCCGGTCGTCACGGACACTGTCTTTCTCTCGCTTGCTGCGGCTATCTGTTTGAAAAAGAGACATACAGCTTAACAAGTGATGAATGGACTATGTTAAATTTGAAACACGTTACTAGACAGGGGAACACTATTGATCCCAGAAGTGGAAGCAATAAAGAACTAATTGATTGCTACATTTGCCAGTATAACATAGAGAATTCATTCTCACTGTTTCAGCTGACAAAGTTAACGCTAAATAAAAAGCATGAATGAAATTCACATTCACACTCCTCTTTATAAAAACTGACTTGGGGGTGAACCAGTGATTCAAATGAGGATCTCCCCTTCTCAATTTGTTCCTAGAGGTTCAATGAAAATCTAACAGAGAGAAACAAGACAAATATAGCAGAAGAACATAAAGATACCATCTCTGCGCTCATGTCTGCGCTCCTGGGCAGGTGGACTCCTCTCTCTGTCACCACGACTCCTCTCGCGGCCCCTGGAGTGGTGCCGACTGGGGCTCGATCTGTCAGATCGGCGGTGGGGCGAGGAGGTGTCGTGGGAGGCTGGAGGTGACCGTGAACGCCTGGAGCTCTGAGGTGAGGAGGCGGAGGCTGCCGCTGCGGTGCTCCGATGATAGGTAGGAGAGGATGAGCGACGCCGACGAGGAGAAGGAGAGTGCCGCTGGGCAGAGGAGCCAGAGTGGGAGGAAGGGGAGTGGTGGCGGGGAGAGGGAGACCTGCAGTGAGAAAAGAAGTTAGTTCCTCATGGGCATTATACCAAGTATTTACTGATTCAACTATATTTTTAAGAAAATGGCTCATTATCTTTGTCCAGAACTGTCCAGTAATTCCAAAAAAAATTTGCTCAGTGGCCTACAGGAGCTAACCTGCGAGGAGGGGAGGCCAGTACAGAGGTTTTAGCTTTAGGAGAGGTGGATTTCTTCCGGGCTGAGGGTGAAGCACCTCTGGAGGGAGAAGAAACACTACCAGATCGCTCCTCTGATGTCACCGACCGCTTGGCTTTGTGGGAACTGTCTGATCGGTCCCTGTAAACAATACATTTGTGTTCAAAAGACTGAAGAATTCGCTCACATTAGTGTTTAACCCATGATAGATCCACACTGTACCTGCGTTTTTCCTTCTTCTCTTTGTGTTTTTCTGTATCTCTTCCCCGATCTTTCCCCTCCTTCTGTTTTTCCTCAGACTTCTCCTTGTTTTTGTGTTTGCCTTTGTGTTTCTTCCCCATCACAGGAATGTCCAGTGGAACTGGGGGAGGAGGACTCGGGGTACGTGGCCCTTTCTTTTTACTGTGGCTCCCCTTTGAAGACCTGGTTGGAACAAGAGGGAAAAGATCCAGATTGTAATAGTCAAATAGAAACACACCGGCTGAATGATCACACGGCCAAGGTTTCCACCAAGAATGACTAAAATCTGCTGGATAATTTTTGAGATTTCCTGGTAACTAACAGAACAAAAGAACTAAAAACCTAACCTCCTTGGCAAAAGTACCAAATAAACAGACTCCTACCTGGCAGATTCTGAAACAGGTGAGGATATGGGCATCTTCTTCTCTTTCTTCCCAGAGCCCGGCCCTTTGGTTCCACTTTTGTGTTTTGGGGAGCCTGACTTCCTGGATGAGGGTGAATCTTTCGAGCTTAACTGCTCCGGGGAGGCCTGAGGCACAGACATGTCAAATCAGGTGGAAATTCAATCTCAGTCAGTAAGTCTTTACTTCAGTGAGTGCACTGAGTTGCATTGAATGACGTCAAGATAAAGACAAAAACTAAACTGCATAGCCAATTCCTCATGACTACACACTGTTACTTACCTTTGGCAAGCAAGTGGTTCTTGTTTTGGTGGGGGTCTCATCTTTCTTAATGACAATCTCCTCCCTCTTTTCCAGGTTCTCCTGCTCCAGTTTCATCAGCTCACGTTGAATCTTCTGGCGCTTCATCTCAAGGGATAACTCGTAGTCGTAGTCGCCGATATCAGAGTCTGAGAGTTAATCAAAAAACACAGTCTTCACTAAGAAAAGAAAAAAAATTCTTCAGTACAAATCATAAAAATCAATTAATGAGACTTTATGACATTAACAAATCATCACGTCACTTGTCCTTTAAACATTAAAAAACAAGAACCTTCACGATTGGTTTCCCACTCTGTGGGCTCTTCTTCACTGGCTGGGGTGCGCTCCTTTGTGATCTTTATGTCCTCCTTCTCCCTGTGTCGGCCTCTGGAGGAGTCTCTCTGATGTAAATGGATACACACACATTAATGTTAGAATGACACCTACATGTGGCCACCAGAGTTGTTTCTTTATTTTAATGTCAGCCTTCATTTACACATTTGCCAGCAGATTATTACTTTAAAAAGCAGAGACAGGGCAGAGAACTCACTCTTACTGTGGGGGATGTGGGCTCGTCTAGGTCTCGCTTCAGGTTTTCTGGGTCAACATCTTGTCTTTTATTTTTCATCCTCTCCCGCAGATCACCTGTGGGCCTTTCGGTTGACCTGTTCCACACAGATATGTACACACATGAAAAAAACCATACACGTTGAGAAGCTACTGTATGAACCACAAATTTGACTTGAAATGGACAGAATTCAGAAAAAAAAATCACATTTCAATAAATATAGCAATAGAAGAAAAAAAGAATAAGGTATAGAGGCCACCTTACCGGCTAAAGCTAAATCCTTTGCCTCGTGGCTGAGTTCCATGTGTGTAGCGACAAGTGTTGCCGTAACTGCAATTACCGGTCTTCAACCAATTTCTACAGTGACTCTGAAAGGGACGCACAAATAAGTCTGATGAGATAAAACAACATCCATTGGCTAAACTGAGAGAGCAATCATTGTAGGGAAATTGGGAGGATATCAGATCCAGTCTAAAACATAAAACATACATTATCCAGCCATCAGATGTCTCCTACTTAAGGTCCCTAAGCAGGACAGTGAATCACTCAGTGGGGCAAGAGGTTTGTGACTGACCCTGACCTTAGAGCTACCATTGTTAGAATGGGGATGGAGGGGAACATGCCATACTACATGCATTGGGAAATTCTGTAAATCCCAGTTAGCAACCATGTAAGTATTTAGCAGTCTAGGCTGTACATACATCAGCAGCATTACTCCCAGTGCTGGGGCCAAGTCTTTCAAATACACTGGGCCTGCGGGACGGGGCGGCGGGGTTGCTGGTGCTGCTGGTCGTGGTACTGCTGCTGCTGCTGCTGTCAGATATGGTTTTTGAATTCTCCACTGTTACCTTCCGCCTGATCTTGGACATTCTGCAGGACTGGAAATATGACAAACAGTGCTTAATGAGAAGTCTGTGATAAGTCATCTGCATCAATAGGATGATACCCTACACACTCTGAGACTGAGCAATGTTTAATGAGTACCTGTATGGAAAATGATGGACTGCCTGACATTAAAAACAACATGTCTAACATGTACTCCTCTGAGCTCTGTTTGCTGTGTGAATACGTTTCACTTCCAACCCCCACTTCATTCATTCCGAGTACAAGGCTACACATTTTAACACTCTAAACTGCGACTGCAAGGCTAATTTTAAGTTAGCAACTTTACTCTAAGACTTGAAATTAGAGAATAAGCTTCCTGCAGTTTTAGATTTTCTTTTGGTATCCGCACATTCAAAACATAAACACATGCAAATGCTCTGCTTGTCTGTGCAGCTGCTCCGCGCTAACTTCTAGCGAGCGAGTCTTTCATGCTAGCTTAAGGTTAGCTAAAGTTCCCTGCTAACTAGACGACTTTAAAGCCACTGTTTAAGTCTCTTGCAATAATACATATGTATGCGAGATTCAAACATTTAGCCGGTTAAAAACTATTGATAATTATTTTGTGTGTCCCATGCTGGAAAGAACAAGCGAACGGATGCTAATGCTAAAGTTAGTTAACCAAATAGCTAATGACTTCATGTTTTGTCTTAGCGCGGGGCCTTGAAGCCACCTTTAGCAGCTTGTCTGCTGCACAGTGTGTAGAAAAACAGCCATCTCACCCAGGATATTGATTCGGTGTCGCATCTACTTTGGTCCAGTTACAGGAGTCAGCACTTGTAGAAATAACAAGGCTTATTCTTTAAAATCAAAGGCAGAAACTGCCCTGAGTGCCTTCATACTGGCGGAGGGTGCGCGTCATTCATGCTCTTCTTCTTCGGTGGTTTGTAGAGCAGGTTTGTACTTCAGAGTGTTGCATTACCGCCGACTGTCGAACATCTTCTCTGCGCTTTTACTGTTTTTGTTTTTTTCCGCGCGCTTCATTTTCCAAATCTTTGAAAACTTATACTAATATGGACATTGATGCTCATACTGATGACCAATAAATAATAAATGAGATCAGTTTCCAGTACGGTACAGTTGATGGTTTGTTTACTCCCTCTGCTTCATAAAGTTATGACCGGAAGCGGAAATTAGAAACGAGAAAACTCTAACTCTGTAATTAAAACAATGTGTAATAAACAGTAGTATCATTGCTATAAATTGACCCAACATATGCACTAAATAATAATAAACAGAAGGAAAACACTTAATCTGTAGCTTCAATCATCAGTTTATTCTTTTTTAGTTTTTCTTCTTGCACAACAAAATACAGCTACTTTTCTGCACCATTTATATGCAAATGTTTATGGTATATGCAAACACCCAAAGGAGTCTCTGCAAAACAGACAGCCAATATAGACGTTAGAAGAAGGCTACAAAAATATCTCCCTACAGCAAAAAATACCATGAATAACAATCAGAATATTCCAAACACTGTGTGCTGTGATTGCAGCTCTTACATGCTGCTGATCTTTCTCTGATACTGCAAAACTATAGGCTTTATTCAAAACAAAACACCAAAAATGGCTTAACGGGTTGAACGTCCAACCTTTATGGCAGGTGTAACAGCTTAGGCAGTTTGAGGAGAACCCGATGGAGCTTGCGTTTTCTCTATAACTTTGAGAGCTATGGTCTTTGTGGCAGTCAGAGCTTCACGACAGGCCCTGGAAATGTGAGATGGCGGCAGGAGGAAGCCGTAATACCCACGGTCCTGGAGCTCAAATGTGAAGGAATATTTGATGCCAAGGTTGTATGCCCAGTCATCAGAACCACCTGGAGCTAGGTCTGGAGGAAAGACAATGCCAGTCATGTGCTTTAAGAGTAACTGAATCACCCAAGCTTGAAAAATGAGCCCTACTTACATATTGTCTGTGCTCCAGCACCATATTTGTAGTTATTTCTGTAGTATCTTCTGATTTTTTGGGCAGCTTCTTCTGCCATCTCAAGCTTGTGGGGAAAAAGAAGCTTGCTACTCACATAACACACTGCAGTACATCAGCGATATCATGCAGAACAAAGTAAGAACCAGGAAACATGTAAGCTATGACTGTAAAACACCACCACTTGACCTAAAACTCTCATTACTGATGGATAAATTGATTGTGTGGTTGATCAGTCCAAACCACTCACCAGGTCTTTGTGGTTCTCTGCTTCATCCAAGGTGCAGGAGTATGGGAAGAGCAGCATCTGAGAGTAGGAGTGGATGCTGAGGTAAAGCTGAACCGTATCCTTGTGACTACGCAGGAAGTTGGCCACGGCATGCGACTCTGGCTCAGACTCGGGGTACGCACCGCAGTAAATCTCAGTGCAAGGATCATGAGAGGCTCCCTCCGCTGGAAAGAACATTAACTCTTTACCTCGTACTATACATACTTTATATGATCAGATGATGACGCAGTCAATGAGCTGAGTTGAGTGTGTTCAGGTGTGTCAGGATGTTCTATATTTAAATTACTTTCTTGTCTGTAAACAAGTGATTATCTATGTTTATGGAATTATGCCAAACTTAGGAAACTTCTTTAAAATACTGAGCACACAATGAAAGAAAGTAAAATTTTGAAAGTACATAAAGATATAAAACATAAAGATGATTTGGGGAGTTTATCTGAACAAAACCAATTGAATTAAATGAATCTCTGACTTAAATGCTGGGAAATGCCTTTAATGTGAGAGGGAGGCTTACTGCACCAATTGGCATCAAAGTTTCTGTTGAGGTCGACTCCAATGCAATGGCTGCCCCCGCTGACGGAACGGTTCTTCCTCCACATCCTGTCCTGAAGAAACAAACAAACAAAATAGACAATATATGACCCCTTTAGAACTGCTTGAGTATTTTATAATGTACAAAATATCACTTCTGTTTCATGCGTTTTTACTTTTCTCCATGTGTACTGGTATCCATCAGGGTTCATGACCGGCAGGACGTAGACGTCCATGTTGTCCAGTATGTTAGTAATGTCTTGGTTTTGCTTGTATTGTGACAGAGACTGTGGGAGAAAGGATGACGACTTTAACAAAATGGATCTGATAAACAAATAAGAAATGTTCCTCTGTGACATTCGCAATTCCAAATCAAATGTACTCACGTGGTGTACAAACCATAAGCAGAAAGCAGGAGAAATCCACTCTCTGGCATGGATCCCACAGTCAATCCACATTGCTTTCTTATCTGGTGTGTTATTTAGAGACAACTGAGAAAGAGATGTTAATCTGAGGTGTGTATCAGACATGATTTAAAGTGTTAGTGTAAAAACAATCATCTGGTTTTGCTCACTTTGACTGGAAAACAAGAAATATCTGAACACCTTTCAGCTCAAAATACAAATATAGCTCATTCCTTTGCTCTAAATATAGGAAAAAAGGTCTAAAATGTCAACGGACATCTTTGTCGCCATTGCAGTTTATTTGATGTTGGATGTCTGCACCTTTAGAGCATACAGAGGTCTCTTTTCAGATGAGGAGCCGATGAGAATTGCTTTGACCGTGCTGGGGTTTTCCTGTGTGGTCCTGTTTATCCAAAGATAGATCTACAACAGAGACAGCGTGACTGGATGTAAACAGTTTTACATACATCTATGCATATCACTGCAATCCAATAGTGATAGGTAAAGGTGTAAAACACACATCCTCCAGACTGTGATATCTCTCGTAGTAAGTTAAGCTGCTTCGTGGATCTGTGGAATCGTTTTTCATCTGCATTTCAATCAACTCATTGGCGTTGGCCAGTAAAACCCTGTGATAATCACAGAAGCAAATAACAAAACCCGTAAACAGACTGCACAGCTGGCATGAAATATATGATCCTTGGTGAGTGTGTGTTCTCAGACAGGCAACATACTCGTGTGTTATGGTGTGTCTCTGTAGCAGATCCTTGACAGTCTCTGAGCTGTTTGCAGGAACAAACAGGTGGACCTGCATCTCTTCTTTGATGTACTGAGGTGAAACAGGCTGCCATAAGACTGTCTGTGAGGAAAACATGCAGCATGATGAGTTGCAGGAGGGAATAAAATCGGAGGAACACAATCACTGGTTAAAAAAGTGCTTTTTTCCTACCTCATGTTGGGTGGACACATTCTTCAAGATGTCCACTTGCTCCTGTGATCTTGGGGTAATTGATAGAACTTGGTCTCTGAGGAAAAAGTTGATTAAATTGTGCCCTATGAAGGATGGAGACCTCTTTGGGTCAATCATAAGCAAAAAAAATACCACTATTCATTGATCTATAGAGTTTACATGTGTAGATGTTCGACAACATGCGTGGTATACGGGTGTTTGTTTGCTCATGTGTGTCATAGCCCATTTTGTTTATGGAAAATAAAGCTAGTACAGGTAGCAAACAGATGTTAAATACTGTTAATTGCCCTGAAAAAGAAAAAACACCAAATCAACTTACTGCGTTTCTGTGCAGTATCCTTGGTCCAGATTTACTAAAATAAACAAAATCAAAAGAGCCTTCATGATGTCAGGGTCCAGACTGGAAATGACAGAGGTTTGTTCAAACCATGGGAGCAGGGAGACAGTATTGATTAGCACAGTGTTTATTCAGAAGTTAAACTTTACTCACCAGGGCATAGATCAGCAAACATGGCTGCGAGGGAGCAGGGTAGTATATTGTTGTATACAGCTTCGGTTAAACTATTTGTACAACTTACAAATGTCTCAGTAAATGTATACCTGACCGTTTGACTCTGTAGAAACTGGAAAAAGCGGGGTGCAGTTAAACCTCCTCGCCGGTAGGTGGCGCCAGATCAATGTGAACGACAGTGGGAGAACACGGAGGAGGAAAGTTGAAAGGTGATGTGTTGTTAAATTTCTGATGTCGAAATGTCGGGCCACGATCAACTGGTCCACTGTTTGTGTGAATTAACGAGGTGAGGCATTCGACTTTTCAAACAAAGTATTTAAACGAAAGGATGAAATGCTAATCGTTAATTTTGAGAGTCATCGTAGCTAGCTTGTTTCTTTTCTAGCTTAGCAGTGCTGCCATTCTGTGTCATGTTATTTACCTTAGTTACAGTCTTTAGATAAATGTTATGGGTTTTCTTATTTGTCATAATCACGTGACTATGACAACGTGGTAACTACCGAGGAATACAACATGTAATATTATTTTATTTTAATATAATTTATTTATTATGAGTTAATTCATTCATCATGTACAAATGTTAATTATTTAGTATTTATCAAAATTCAGTGTCACTGCAGTATCCTTATAATACCCCTACAGCTTAGTTACGTTAAAGCTTTTGCTGTGATGTTTGTATTTATTCTCTTTTAAATACATGTTAGAGTCACGGATATTTACCATGAACGTATTTTTTAGTAGAAGCTTTGGTTCTGATTCTGAAACATCAGATCAAGGTTCAGGGTTATCTGGATCCATTTGTTTTCTTAGCCTTTCTCTTGATTTTATATCTTTTACTTTCTTAGTTTGCTAATTTGCTGTAACGTCTTCCTGTTTCAGGTTGCTGTGGAAGTTGCTGCTGCCCCTGGTGTTCCTGTGTGTGTTGCTGATCGCTGTCCTGGTCCTGTTGGTGCTGGCGGTGCGTTTCTGGCTACAGAGCAACAGGAACGCTCGGCGGGCGAGAGATGGCCGCCCCACGGTGGCCTTCTTCCACCCTTACTGTAATGCCGGTGGTGGGGGAGAGAGGGTGCTCTGGTGTGCCATCAGGGCACTACAGAACAGGTAAAGCGGATAAACTAATTCTGTTTTTTTAGGTTACAGTTTGGTGTTACCTCAGGCCAGCTGGTGTGCCTGTGTGTCTTAAAAAAATCAGTGGTTAAAACGGTGTGTAGTTGGAGAAATCCTTAATGGAATCAAAATACCTTTTTCTTATGTGAAATTTTACTTTAATTTACAGGTACGCAGACATCAACTTTGTGGTGTACACAGGGGACCTGGGTGTGACGGGCCAGCAGATTCTGGATGGAGCGCGGCGTCGTTTCAACATCATGCTCCCGCGGCCGGTTCACTTCGTGTTCCTGAGGCACCGACTGCTTGTGGAGCCAAGCCTGTTTCCTCACTTCACCCTGCTGGGACAGAGCGTGGGCTCAGTCTTTCTGGGATGGGAGGCGCTGACAGAGTTTGTCCCAGACCTTTATATCGACTCCATGGGCTACGCCTTCACTCTGCCCCTGTTCCGATACCTGGGAGGCTGTAGCGTGGGGAGCTATGTTCACTACCCCACCATCAGCACTGACATGCTGTCTGTAGTCAGAGAGAGGAACCCCAGGTAATCAGTGTGTGTCTTTACTAATTGTGTCAGAATTCTATTATGTGTTATTTTCTGTTTATATACTCCTTCTCCTCAACTCTGGACCAAAAGTAACTGCAGCAACTGTCCTCCTGCACAGGCCTTTCCTTCTCCCTTTTTATTTCATAAAATCAGGGATTTAATTGAAGCTTCTAGTTATGTCTGACATAAATACTTATGTGAAAATACTGTCCTAGGTTCAACAACCCAGACTACGTCTCCAACAGTCTGTTCCTGAGTGCCTTCAAGGTGGTCTACTACTGCCTGTTCGCGCTGCTGTACGGCATGGCCGGCTCCTGCAGCGACCTCATCATGGTCAACTCCTCCTGGACCCTCGATCATATCCTGTCACTGTGGCGTGCTCCCAACCGCACCAGTGTGGTCTACCCGCCCTGCGACGTCAGCGCCTTCTTGGACATCCCGCTGGAAGACGACGGGGCCAAGAAGTGCCACTCGATCGTCTCCATCGGGCAGTTCAGGCCTGAGAAAGACCACCGGCTGCAGATCAGAGCTTTCAAGAAGGTGTTGGACAGGAGGAGGGCAGGTGCTGGGGGCCGGGAGGCACTGAAACTGGTTCTGATTGGTGGATGCAGGAACCAGGAGGATGAGGATAGGGTGCTCATGTTGAGGGGGCTGTGCCAGGAGTTGGGTGTAGCTGACAGAGTGGAGTTTAAACTGAACATACCCTTTGAGGAGCTGAAGAGAGAGATGGGGGAAGCCACCATCGGACTTCATACCATGTGGAACGAACACTTTGGAATAGGTAATTTATCTTCCTGAGGTCATGTTCAGACTTTCTTACCACCATCTTCTTTTAGATGATTAAAAGTCATGATCTTCATTCTTTTTTTGCTCCTCTAGGTGTTGTGGAGTGTATGGCAGCAGGGAAGGTCATTCTGGCCCACAAGTCTGGGGGCCCCAAGCTGGACATTGTGGTACCTTTCGAGGGGGGCCAGACCGGCTTCCTGGCTGACAATGAGGATAGTTATGCGGAGGCGATAGATCGGATTCTGGCTCTGCCTTCTGCCAGCCGGCTGCAGCTCAGGAGCAGCGCCCGTCAGTCAGTGGCTCGCTTCTCAGATCAGGAGTTTGAAGCTTGCTTCCTCGCTGCTATGGAGCCTCTGATGGGAACAATCGAACGATGAGACGAGGATTCGTTCTTCGTGTGCTGTTTGCTCGTGTATAGTTAACGTGATATTTGACACCTTTCCTTTGATGCACTTAGGGCTGCATTTACACTGGAGGACTGCTGACGACATCTGAATAGAACTGATGCACAGATCCCTCACATGCTCACACAGAGGGGCTGTTAAAGTGGCCAACACATGCTAAGATTGTGAGCACAGTTGTTGCCTCACCAATCAAAGCACAGAGTGCACAGAGGAGGCAGCATGCATTAGATCCAGAAAAACTGAAAGCTCACACTTCCCAAAAATATATTATGTGTTTTAAGGTGAATACAAACCATCCAGCCTGTAGTTAGTTATATTTGTAAATGCTAGATTATCCTGTGAGATGACAGTTATACTTCTTACTGTATTTTTACAGGAGACATTCCTTTGTCAGTTGCTTTTGCGAGAGGTTATCAAGGGAGCAAAATATTTAATATGGTGAGATCTGAGAAACATAATGGAAGTTTAAAAAAGTTTACCAGAGCTAAACATCTCTACATGCCCAAAATGTGAAGTATTTTTGATATTGATGATGAATGTAATAAACATATGATGGGAGTGAAAAAGTTAATCACTGTGCTTGTAAATAAACTCTTATTTGGATTAGAGGATGAAAAGTTACACCCAAGAACCTTTGGCTCGCAGCAGCAAATGATTAAAACTGGCCTGATGTTGAAATGAGCTGCGACAGAGAGAGGTCACTGATCTCTCCTGATTTTTATTGCCTCATGTGAGGCCATTTGTTCTGTGTGTTGCTGGCTCCAGTGGACCGATCACAGCCAACACGCTCAGTACAGTCAGTATCTCCTAACTTTAAAGAGGTTTGTTTCCAGAGGTGATAGAGGGGGGTTCACTTTTAGAGGAGATATTCAGGTACTTTTTCTTTTAAATAATTCTGAGAGCTCTAGCAGCTGCCAGGTCTTAACCACAGAATAGAGGGGCATTAAAACCTGACCCTGAACATTGTCTTGTAGTTGTAAATTGCATATAATCTTCTGTACAGCACCTCTGTAAGTATTTCCTTCTGTTAAAAAGGAATTTTAAGTGCCCTCTGAAAACTTGACTTCAGATCTTAAGTAGCATTAAATGTTCAAGAGTAAATAAGCAACAATCAAAGATCAATAGTTCTGAGCAAAGGTTAAGTAAGAGCTATTGCACGAAGGAAGCTGAACAGACAGCTTTTTTTTTAGGGGTTATGGAGGGTAAGAGGCGGCGCTAGGACACAGTGTTAGGACAAATGTTGAACCTATTTAGAGGGAGGTCAATGAAGCACTGAGGCACAAGATGAAGTCGTACGCTCTTCTCTTGGCTCTGCTGCTGGCTCTGAGATGCTCAGGTGAGTGCTTTCTGCACAGGTGGAGACGGAGTGACTGCAGTCATTGTTTTTCACATCCATGTCCTTTGACCTTGCAGGCATCCCACTGTACAGCTCAGAGCTGGAGTCTATGGCAGACAGAGGTCTGGGAGCAGCTCTGACGGAGGTCAACTCCATTTATGCTGTCAGCCATCTTTACCGGGTGACTCGAGCCTCTGTCACAAGGGTGAGTCTGCACTTACTATTGTTTAACCTTTTTTAAACCACACCTGTTGCAGGTGGTAACATATGTGCTGGATGGTTTTAAACTGGTTGTGGGATTAAGACAAATATCACACGTGTGCCAGGTTATTCCCACGGACCTGAACACCGTTGACCTGCTGATGATGTTTGGCATTAAAGAGACAGAGTGTGCGAAGGCTTCCAGGAGCGACCTGCAGACATGTGCCTTCAGACCGGGCTTCTTTGTGGTGAGACATTTTAATGTCACCTGTGGTAACATGAGTAGAAATGTTATTATGGTTTATTTTAATCTCGCGCTATAAGATTAGAAAACTGGTGCTTACCTAAAATAATGGTTCCCAACCTGGGACTCACTCACTCTAGGTGTACAGTAATGTTGGACACTGTGGAGACCTGATGTCTCCATTCTGGGTAGGACACATGTTGACAGACTGATGCAGCCCAGTGTTTACATTGGCATGAATGTACTGGGACAGAATTTGTTGATCAAATCCGTTTTGCCGTGATGCAGTGAGGCACTGACGTGACCATTGTAAAACCATGAGATATATTCTATATATATAATGAGATATATTCTGTATAATGCATTATACAGAACGTTAAAAAAAGACCCCCCCCTTTTCATTTCAGCCCTCCCTCTCCTGCTCCAGTCGGGTGAAAATGTCCACCACTTCAGCCCAGGTGGTCTCCCTCAGTTGTGGCCACGACAGCAGCTCCAGCTCAGAGTCCAGTGAGGAGGTGAGGACACAGATACGGAGGTGGGCTAGAGAGGGAGGGAGGGGAGAGAGAGGAGGAATCCTGATGGACAAGAGAAGGGGAGGAGAGAGGGAGAGAACTGCGTTGCACTTCTGCCATTATCCTTTTTATTTTTCCCCCCAAATCATTTATTTCCATTTTTCATGTTTGATTTTCAGTCTTAATAAACCCTTGATAAACAGACGTAAAAGAAAGGTTTTGCTTTGATTCTACAGATGTTCTTCAGAGGGAGACACCAGTTCAACAATCCATCTGCTAACAGACGTAAGTAGAGAACAGTCAGTTACCAACGTGTCATTCGTCAGCACTGTATGAAAAGCTTTAGGCTCAACAGGTGGGATGTTCAGTTTGAACCAATATCTCTCAACAGGCCGGGCTCCTCCTGCTCCTCCTCCAACTCCTCCACTCGTCCAATCTGGTCGCTCCCTCTACAGTCAGACAGTGGAAGTGCAGCCCAGAGGAGACACTTTCAGCAACTTCCTGCTGTGAAGGTTCAGCTCGCTCTGGAAATGTTTAGGTGCTGATCAGTAAACAAACTTGAATTAAAAATTGAATTTTCATATTATGGTTTGCTTGTTTTTAATATTAATGCCTTTGGATCAATAAATATCCATCATTTAACTTATTCTCTTGGGTTTAAAAGGCAAAATGCTGTTTCTCTATACTAAAAATATTGTTAAGTGTAGGACAGGTAATACCACTAGAGGGAGTGTGAGCTCCACCAATCAAACAACAGATCCTGTTCCTGTTCTAACCCCTCACACCCTTCACTGTGAGTAAAGGACCAGTACAGATCTTCCCAGCTACACCTTCTTCACATCATTAGAACAAATGAAGACTCTGACCCAGGTTGAGGTCTGATTTGAACATTTATATTGTGATTTTCAGTTTATATGCAAGAGGACACGTTTACTCTATCTGCAACCATTTTTCTTCATGTCGTTTCGCCCCACATGTTCACATCAGCACATCAATAACTTACATACTGTACTGTAGCAAACAATCCTGTTCAGGATGATGATACTCAGTCAGAAGAAATTGTACAACTGCCTTCAAGTGGCAATCACACAACTGTGGCCGAGTAGGACAAAAGAACAGCATGTTAAACGAGCCTTGTTCGGAATCAACCATGGATATAATGATCTCCTCTGAACTCTATTGTGTAAAACCATTTCCACAGCACACGTTTCCACACTAAAGCCAATTAAAAACCAGTTTAAATGGAGTGAAATATGAATGATATGTCATCCTGGCACACAAGGACGTGTTGAGAAGGAGTTCTTTTGAAGGACAGCGCTAGCACCCTAAAAACGAAGGCATTGCTGCTAGAAATAAAAACCCTTCACGGTCCACGCTGTAAATAAAAAAATCCAGAGAGAACCTTAGTCCCTGTGCACTGAGGGCTGAAGCAGTAACGGCACCATGAAGGAACAAGATACAACAGACACACAAAGTTGAAAGCAACATTCAGCCTAATGCCACTCAGGTGATTTCTGTTATTGACTACATGATTTAATGCTCTGTACATCAACCAGACAAATGTGTCCTTTTCAGCGGGAACACCTTGTGTATGCTTCACATGGCTGAATCCAGTCTGTACTTTCTACTTCCTGGATTGTGATAGCATGTGGCGTACGAAGGCGACGGGGGCCAACGGTAACGGAGTAGCAGCTGCAACTGTACAGATACAAACTGAAGGATAAGGTCCGGAATCAAGCCAACGCACAGGGAGCTCCCACAGTCCATGAAGATACACCACCACAGGTCTTCCTCTCCATTTACAGAAGTCCATTAGACGTTTGCATTAAATTAAAAGCACAGTTTTTCTCCAGCTGCACAGTCCAGACTCTGCTGAGCCTTTGGAAGAAATCTCCTTTCTGCTTTGACCTCTGTGCAAGACTTTGGGAGTAAGGCTTCCTTCTGATTTGCATTTGCCAAGTGATGGAACAGTCTAGAAGTGTTAGAGAAACAGACTATGAAGTTTCAGCTGTGAGTGTTTTTGTAATTCTCAATCATCGTCTTCATGTGTGTAGTTCATGTTTTAAATATGCCTTCCATATACATTCCATTGTGCCCTTTTGTTCTTTTCCTCTCCGGATTTTGTTGACCAGTTATTAAAAGACAGACTTGTAAAAAAAAATCCTTCCATTTATCAGTCATTAAATAATTTCATATAAAAGCAAACCGCTCCACAAAGGCCGTCCCTAATGGCTAACTACATCGCCACCATATAATCATACATGCATGCACGCACACAATGCATGCATGCATACTCAGTCTCAGTTTCTCTCTCTCACACATGCACACACACCAGAACAACTTCATGTTTTACAGCTTGTTGTTAAATGAGGTCCATGCAGTACCAAAGCAGAAAGATCCTGATGTTCGTTTCCTTTTTTTTTTGTCTCCACTACGTGGCACAAACTTATGGCAAAAAAAGCGGATACATGGTTTGGCTCAGACCTGGATCCAGTGACGTTTGCACAATTCTTATTAGTGTTTATTTAAATGTGCTTGGTGTACCAGATGGGTGGAGTTTACCACACAGGGCAATACAATATGTTCCAGAGAGTTTAGACAATCGCAGAATCAAGACCTTCTTACTTTTCTGTGACCTCAAACTTACCTGCTCCGGTCTTAATTGTCCCAGTATTGTAAACCCCACTGATCCAGAATGCCAGGCATGTTTAAAAAAAAATGCAATAACTAGCGAACACTAATTGACCAGGGTCTGGTTCGGGTTTTAGTATATACACAGTCATCTGTTATCTGTGATCCCAGAGAGGACAGAGGGAATTCAGGAGTTCGCTCCCAGTTCACTAATGAATGTTCACTTCCATATATTCTTATACTTCCATGTCATTGTCTATTCATCCCTCTTCACTGCGTCCTCATCTCCCAATTCAGCACTCTCAAGTAAGTTTGGTGGCGTCCCCCCGTTTGGGTGGTGCAGGTGGGGGTCCTCGTCGTAGTGTTGCATAGCCTGAGATGTTTCCGGACATGTAGCCACCGTTTCCTCCATTGCTTTGCTTTCCTTGGTCCAGAAGCAGCTCAGGGGGCGGCGGAGGCAGCGCCATGTCGTCCATGGTCCCCACGGGGTCCAACTTGCCCGATAGGCCAGCAGAGCTGAGAGAACCCTGTCGACCCACTGACTTTCGCTTCAGCGTCCGGTTGAGATCCTCAAGGAAATTGGGCTGGCCTGAGCTGCCCTTTGGGGAGGTGGGTGGAGGCGGCGAGAGAGGAGGAGGCTCCGGGGTGGTGTTACTGCGTCGCACAAGTGTGGGTGGAGGAGTCTTTTTCAGTGAGCTCTTTCCCCATGTCGAGTTGCTGACAAGGGAGATGGGTGGTGGAGGAGGTGGAGCCTGGGGCTGGGGATTGACCACAGCTACCCTAGGAGGTCCACCGCTATGGGTGTCACTACCAGGAGGTGGAGGAGGGGGGAAGAGCTCAGAGGCAGGGGGAGGAGGTGGGAAGTAGGCACACTCAGGTGGTGGGGAAGGAAAGTCGCCACTGGACTGCTTCACCTGGCTCACTTTAGCCTGGAGAGCCAAGGGCAGGTTGGCCAGGTTGAGCTTGCCTGGTTTCGGGGGAGCAGGGGGTCCAGCTGAGTGGTCCTTGGAAGGGGATCCAGTAGAGGAGGAGGTGGGACATGGGGAGGAAGGAGGGGTGTTGCTCTGGGGAGCAAACTTGCTGAGCAGGTTCCTCCTGGATTCCTCATAAGAGGCTGAGGAGCTGGACTTGATGCTGGAGTTCCTCTGGGGGGTGGGAGGGGGTTTCTTGCCTCCCAAATTGGAGGAGCCAGAGGGTGACCTCCTCATGGGGGAGCCCAGGTTTCCAGGAGGGAGGGGAGGAGGGGGAGGGGTCGGGCCTGTGACAGGTGCTGGGGGAGGTGGTGGAGGAGGAGGAGGGGCAGGGAAGCCAGCGTTGCTGTCAGGAGGAGGAGGAAACTCTGGAGACTGTAGCTGCTGGCCACCCCCAGGCTGCCATTTTGGTTTGGTCTTGACTGCAGGCGGGGAGAGGGGGGCTTTGGGGCTCTCTGTGTGATTGGTTACTGGGGACGAAGCTCCTGGAAACTGACTTGCCAGTTGTTTTACCAAAGACATGGTCGGAGGAGCTCCTGTGGAAATGGATGGTGGTTTAGACAGGCTGTGCTGCTTGGGCAGAGTCGGAGGGGGGTGGCTGGCGGCGTGGCCTGCCTGGAGGCTGAACTGCTTCTTGAGGGGTCCAGGTGGAGGCGGAGGTGGGGGTGGTGGCGGGGTTGGGCCCCCTAAGGCAGCAGAAGGTGGGGCAGGAGGAAACGGTGAGACAGGTGACACGGGCTTGGGGGCAGTATGAGGGACGAACCCGGGGATGAAGGTTTTGGGTGGTGCTGGTGGTGGTGCAGGAGGGGGTGGAAACTGGGCTGGCACTGGGAACTGCTGGGGAGGAGGAGGTGGTGGTGGCGGGGGTGGAGGTGGAGGAGGTGGGGGTGGTGGAGCAGGGGCAGGCGGTGGCGAGTCCTCGAGGTCTCCGTTTGGAGACGGGAGGTCCCGTGGCGGGCTGGGAAACCTTTCCTTCAGTGCCTGCTTCAGCCCATTGGGGTAAACAGGATGACTCATGGGAGCTGGTGCAGGTGGGGGTGGAGGGGGAGGAGGAGGGGGAGGAAATGCTATGCCATTGGTCTGAGGAGCAGGTGGAGGTACTGGGGGCGGAGGGATGAAGGCAGGTGGGGTGGCTGGGCTGGAAGGGCCCAGCTTCAACACAGCCATGGCTGACCCAGGGGTTGGCATGGATGGTGGAGGGGGGGGAGGAGGGGGAGGCGGGACGTTGGTCCTTGCTGCAATATGATTGACATTGGGTTTGATGGACGCCTGAGCTGCAGCTGATGTGGGACCTGGGGGTAGAACTTGCTGAGCTGTTGCGTGGAGGTGGGCAGGCAGCTTGTGGCGGCTGGCAGCCTGGGAGGCCTTCTGGTTCTGCAGCCTGGTGATGGTGCTGTACTTGTACATGGTGGGAGCCGGCGAGTGGTGTGACACCATTTGAACCGGGGGTGGGGGAGGGGGAGGAGGCGGAGGAGGAGGTGGGGGTGGAGGAGCTGGCTGTTGCTGGTGCAGGGGCATGTGGTTGTAGCTGCTGATGGTCTGCGGCTGTTGCTGCTGCTGCTGCTGCGGAGACTGAGGCGGCTGCTGAGGAGACTGAGGCTGAGAAGGCAGATGCTGCGGAGGCAGATGCTGGTGTTGCAGCTGGGTTGGCGTCTGGGGGTGTGATGATGGGTGTGCTGATGGGTGCTGAGGCTGTGGTGGGTGCTGTTGTTGGAGCTGGGGTTGAGGTTGGGGCTGAGGTTGGGGCTGAGGTTGGGGCTGAGGTTGGGGCTGAGGTTGGGGCTGAGGTTGGGGAGGGGGTGTCAGGGCCGGGTGGTCAATTGAATGCTGGCTGTGGTGCCGGTGGCTGTGGGAAGCATGCGGCAGGGTCGCCCCTCTGGATGCCTCCATCCTCATCTGCCAGAAAGAGATTGTAAATTTATTGACTTTTTTTTTTTTAATCCGTGTAACAAACTTCTGAAAGTCTTTGAAAGACAGATCTACCTTAGAGTTTTCCTCGATCTGGGTTCCTCTCTTCCAGGCCTCAGAGAAGATGGAGCTCACCACACTCTGGGAGCGGCCATGAGACGAGCCTGTGTCCACACCACTGTCTGAATGGCCTGAATGATTGGACTGGGACTCTAGAAGCACAAACATGAATGAAAGAAGTATATAAATACATAAATTATGAACTAGACCCTCTAAAATCTATTACGTCAATGCTCAGCCTAGGACTGATTAAACAATGGACTGACCAGGTATGCTGGCAGAGCTGGAGCCTGATCGGATGCTGGAGGTAGAGAGAGAGGACCAATCATAGGCCGCCTCTGTCCGCTTCATGGCTTCCTGGTAGTTCACATATAGCTGCTTTCCATACTACACATGAACACACACAGACAAGGTAAAAGAAGTCAGCCACATGAAACTGAGTAAGATTTCTGTCAGAGGTGTTAGAGAACCATCTTTTTTCATCAGAGCAGGAACTCAGGTTTAGATCTACCTTGGCGATTCGAATTCCATTCACCCACTGGTGCAGGGTCCTGACATCATCACAGCACAGATACTTGATGTACTGTGACTTCTTCTGGATTTGTGGATGCTTCGAAAAGAAATAAATATGTATTAGACGTATGTAGATGACGTGCTCTCTACACCATCTACAGAACAGGGCTTCACCTTCAGGGCCAGGCAGTAGTCAGTAGGAGCCTTGTATTTGCTGCGGTAGTCCTGGCCGTAATACACGTTAACATGGTCCAGCTGCAGGAAGCACACGAGATCTCTGGACGCCTGCAGAGAGAGACACAGGAGACACATGGCTGATCACTAAAGGACCCAGGTTCACTGAAGCTGCAGTGTGCAGAATGAAGAAGTCGGATGGTGTCTGTGAGGCCAGAATCACTCATACACCCACAGTAGTCCATTTCTGTGTACACGTTCTTTGTAATGGGTGATTACACAGACTTAAATTAAAAGCACAGTGCTTTATTCAGTGCCTGAGCTGGAACTATAATGTATTTTAGTTTGAGCTTACACACATTCCAGGATTTAAATCAGGCAACAATAAGATAAACTATTGGCCCCAGGTAGCGCAGCTGCTGAGAGCTGATGCGGTGTCAATGACAACTGCGGAAAAACTGTTACAGTCTGAAAACGACTATGGGGGATGGAAATGCTAAAAATAGAGCACGTGTACAGCAAATCTTTGCAGTTTAAAAAAATCAGAAGGATGTTTGGTTTCAGTTGTGTTCAAAGTGATCACGTCCAAAACAGGAAATACCACAGAGAAGACTGTGAATCTGGTTCTCATAACCCCAGCCCACACTATTCTCTATCTTCATTTTCACTGATTAGTGTGACTGTGCCTACAGTGCACCATCTCTAGTCCCACTGACCTTGGCTTTGCCCTTTGGCACGTAGTAGATCCCCGAGGCCCTGAGGAGGAAGTAACGCTTCTTCCACGACTTCTTCCCATCCTCCTTCAGCCACAGGACACCCTCAATCTCTGGCACAGACACCGAGCCGCCACAGAAACACTCCTGAAGGATGCACAAAAACGGAAGATAAAGTTTATCTTGAATAATCCTCCTGTTCAGTTGAATTCATTCGGAGAGCCTGTAGTTCTCCCTGAAAATAATCTCACCTCCAAGAGAGCCTCTTTATTCCTGTCAGCCATTTCTGATGTCTCCTTCCGCCCCAACAAATAGTTCTGGAGAAGATTGAGAAGATGAAGTGAAGTGAATAGAGGATGGGGGGGTGTAAAGTCGTCTTATGTTAAATAAGTGATTCACCTATATTCGCTTTAGAGCTTTGACCTACTTCCCACTCTCCTACACAAATACACTCCCTTGTTCACTCTCCGGCTCTGTGGGCTATGCAGCCACTCAGCATGCATAAACAATGTGTTTGTGTGTATAGCATATGCTTCCAGCATTTACACACTGCAGAGCAGCTACGGAGGCTATCGAGAAGATGATCTGTCCTGGCTCTGGTGTTTGTGCGTGTGTGTTAAAGAATAATGGACAATATTCACCTGAGGGTTCTTGAAAAGAGCATATTTCTCGATGCGCTCAATAAACATGAGCTTGTTGTGGCTGTCCCGGGTCCAGTTTAACAGATTCTCCACCAAGTTCTCATGATCCTCAAAATTACGTTCTAAGACAAAGAGAGAATGAGAGGAGAGGAGGAGCGGCGTGAAGATAAGATGCAAGATATGCAGTTTTTTTTGCTGACCTGAAAATGTGCACTTAATTTCCTGCTGCTGGGGATTTACAAACGAAATCCCCAGCAGCAGGAAAACCATAAACAATGTTTAGTTGACTCAGGTGTGGAGGAAACTATCTGCAGCTCCTCCCTTACCCATCTGTAGCTCTGTGATGGTTTCCACTAGAGACCAGTCAGGGCTGTAGCCACAGTGGGATTTATCCAGCAGGCTGTCCAGCACCTGCCGGACCGTCTGCCGCTCATCCACCATCATGGTCTTGGAGCTCTCATCTGACATGTGGACCCTGATCACCAGCTGGAGAGGACCAGGAGCAGAAAGGAGAATGTTGGTAAACCAACTTTATGGTAAAAGTTAGGGGGCAAAAACATCAATATAAGATCAATATATCAGTATAATCACTTTGATTTGATCCCTTTTGACAAAATATTGGAGCAGGAAGGGACAAATGGAAGATTATTCATCTCTTATCACAAAACACAAAGCTTGACCACAGGAGTGATAAACCCAAAGGTTCAGAAAATTCTTTGATGGCCTCTTGGGCACAATTTGCATTGATTTTATGTGAATATATTTTACAGCACAATGTCATAACCTCTTTCCTGTAACAGAACACAGAATCTGGTTGGGAATAAAAAAAAATCTGATCACGTGCTTGTAAGGCTTGTTCCATGTCACATATACAGCTACTAAACACTAAACTCCGATTATCTACCCAAAGTTTTCTATCCACAGGGAAACAAAAGTCCTGCCAAATCCAGCCTCACATGATCATAACCAACATAAGACCTGACCTGGTGCGAAACCAAATAAAGACCCCCCTGTATGACCCCACCCACTGGGACTGAGATAGCCAATCAGTATGTGGGCACAGTCGATTGAACCGAAACACGGACGAATAAGAAAAGTGGGAGAGCTGTGAGACACAGACACGGGGAGTCTGACCTACATTTCTCACAGGAAAGAAAAAAAAAAAACTAAAAAGAAAGAACAAAAAACCCAACAACAACAAAGAAGAGTAAAACTGAACCAGATATTCCACTGCCTCAACGAGACCAAGTTCTGCATCCTCTGTCGTTCAGCGTCATGAATCAAAAATACAGTTAACTGGTTAAGAGGCACAGCAGGCTGTATGAAAAGCTGACAACCACAGCACTAATAATTTAGCACATCACAGCCTTCGCCAGCACTAAGGTTTTTTTTTTTTCCCAATGTGCCAGCTGTACCAGTACTCTAACTGGTGAAGTCCAACTCTGTTGAAACACTATTGGGCCTCAACTATTCATTACATGTAAAAAAAAAAAAGAAAAGAACGCCATTCTGCTAAGGGGCACTGCTCTCATTCACAGAGACAGTTCATTCACTGGTGGAGATACTGGTACAAATGGCCTGCCTGTGGAGTCCCATTCTGACTTCCTAATGGAGTCATACACACACCGTGGCTTCAATGGAGCGAGGCGCCCCAGTTGTTCACCGGAAAACCAGCACTTGTTTGTTTGGCTGGGGTAAATAAGATGTCTAGTGCGTGGTGGACGTGTCTGCATTGTTTTGCGACGCACACTGCATCTTTTTCTGAAGCCTCTTTCTGATTTCTTGCTCCCTCCCCAGCAAATGCACACACACATAATCAAACACTGCAATGACCTATTTTCTCTGCGCATCGCCGCCTGGCTGTGAATGAAGTTCACAAAGAAATGCAGCGCACAGTGAATATGACAAGACAGCAATTACTACATGAGTCAGAATGGCTTTTTAAACGGGAAACCGAGCAAGTCAGTGAGAGTGTGTGTACAAAGGAAAGAGGTGCTTCTACCTTCTTGACCTGCGCCTCCTTGATTTTTTCCAGGGCGACTCGGATCTTCTCTGCCTTTAATTTGGCAGCTTGCTCCTCCTAGATGGACAAACAGGAACACAGTTAATACAGCTGTCATTCGTGCAAAACCAAAAAGGGTTTTTGATTTCATAGCCTTGCCTCACCCGTATCTTTCATCATGCCTCTGGCAGGAATAAAACATCCTGCACACACGACTTCATTAAATAGTAAGCATCCTTCTAAACCATTTAAGCCTTGTGCACTGGTGGCGCATGGCGTCTTGTGCAAAACGAATCCTAATTTTCCTTCAGGTTTCTTACCTGCCCCCTCCAACAAGATGCCATCACCTCCATTCCGCAGGTTGTGTGTGCCTCCACGTGTGTGAGTGGGTGTGTTTTATCACTTATGTGTAAATACGCGATCAGACAGAAATAAACACTGATGCTAAATCGCTGCTATTGTGACATTGGTCCAGCGTCCCCTCAAATATGGCGCTCCATTTGCTGTCTATGGTTCCATATTGGATTCATATGGAGCTGCAGTGGTTTCCTTTGATCTCGCTATACAGCAGACGGGAAACAATAGTAGAAGATCCCCAAAGGGCGAGAGGCTGCGGATGAGTGTAGGATCAGAAAGCTTCTACGCCCTCCACTCAAAGACACAACCATCTCCTACAAACATCATATTAAAAAGGGGGGGAAATATCCAGACGCGTGCATGACTGATGTAGAAGGATGAAAACGGGTTCTTAATCAGTTTTGAGTAAAGAAAAAGAAAAAAAACCCAGCAACATTATTTTTGTCCCAATTTCCACCAAAAAAAAAGTTATTCCACCGTGATCGTCAGCGGATGAAATTCAGCCTCGCGTCCATGTCCTCCATCACTCAGAGACTGTGCTGAGCAGAGACCTCGTGACAGCGCAGGTTCACTGACACGCAGACATGTGCGCCAGAGATGAGCACAACTTGACTAAAACCCCAAGTGAGACAGTAGGGAAGACGATGCCCCTCCCCCCTTCCACCATCCCACCCCCTCTTCCTGCTTTCTCCCCTCTCTCTGTCTCCCTCTCTCCATCACACTCTTCCCCTCTCTCTAGAACAGATGCAGAGGTTTGAGAGCGTGCCCAATCGATGGAACATAATCCCCACAAAAATAGTAGAATGACGGGTCAGCCAACCAGCGAGCCCCGTTTGCAAGACCCTCTCCCCTTTAGCCAGTCAGGACAAGGGTGCGGAGGGGGACCGTGACTGACGCTGCCCCTGGAGCTAAACTACAGCGACAAGGACGGAGAGTGGAACTCGGGTGAAAGAGAAGCTGAGGTGCTGAATATTTGAAGCTGTGTGTATACGCAGGCATGTACGTTAAAAAAGGGGGGGTGAGGGGGTGAGGGGTATTAACCACGGCTCCCCAAGCCTCTTATCTCAAGAAACCCCTGCCCCCTCCTCCTTAACCCAGACTACCTTTTCCACATGACCAGCTCCAGAGCATATACACATTAATGCACTTGAGCCAGCACTGTTTGGCCAACACACAGTGGCAGGCTTTTAGTCTGCCAAGTGTGTGTGTGCGTTAGTAAGAGAAACAGAGGTCACGGGGGGGTGTGCAGATTACAGTCCAGAGTCAATCTGAGTCACACTGTAGGATTAGCCCCAGAAATGTCAGTGTAACCGCTCCACATCTCGCCCACCCCTCCATTATTCTCCCTCCACATGACACCTACACCCTGCCTTTTTTTTTTTTATTAGACATTAGTCAGATTCCTATTCCACAGCCGTCTTCCCTTCCACTTTCACACTCAGCCAAACCAGAGCCAATTTTAAAAGGCTCTTTTGCCGAGCCAGGAAAGAAAAAAAATCTTGGCACCATCTCCCTTTGATGTCTTCCCACTCTCTACCTCCTCGCTTGTTCCCAAACATCCCGCGCTCATTCAGTATTCTGACTTGCGAGCGAGGAGAGGGAGAGAATTTGTGAGCTGAAGCGATCTTAGCTCGCCCTCTCCCATTCTCTGGTGGGAAGTCTAACACTAACACACAAACTCCCTCACAGCCTGTATGCTGCAGGCTATCTACACATCTCCCCCTTTTAAAAACTATTTAAATGCTTTCTGCATACATGGACAGACTGAGAGTTTAGATGCCAGAAACCAGCAGCCGTGAAACACTGAATGAATTCTCTTGTTTTGTAATACAAAGAAAAACTGCCACAGAAAGATTTTGAAGGCAGATGAACTGTGTGGATATTTATGTTCCAATAAAATGAGATAACTGAAACGGCTTAGGGAAGAAATATGAATATGAATATGATTTCGCTAGAGTTTTCCAGGCCCACAGAAGAACCGTTGCACTTTCTACGATTTGGATCATTTGTGGTTTGTCTCATACTCAGCCAAAGCTCTTGGAGCATTAAATCAAGATCTACCTCTCTCGGAATCCCTCGCTGCGTGCTTGGCTACGTGTCGTGTAGCAGTGGCAGGATAAATCACGATCGCCAGCCGCCAACTCTAAACCACAAATCTGCACACATCTGATCAGCACAAGCTTTGCATGGGAGCCAAAGGCTGCAACCAATACACTTGCTGGGACCTGCCTGACAGCTGCCCAGAGGTTCACAGTAAAACCGAGTGTTGAAAACATAGGTGGACTGACACATGTTGGATAAATAGATGGGAAAGATTCAGAATCAAAAACTGTTTCCATTCTGTGGTGAAAATACACAAAGTAAAGAAAAAACTTTCCCACTCAACTCAACTAGATAATGAATATCTGATGTAAAATAGACCAAAGCAGCAAAATCTCATATTGTAGCCACTGGAACCACAGAGTGGATGGAGTTTTTGACTGATAAACACCTTAAATGATTAATCAATTATCAAAACTGCTGCCAATTAATTGATTACCAGTTGACTTATCGATAAGTTAACTACTCGTTGCAGCTCTAATGACATCAAATCATACTTCCGTACTTAATAATGATACGAATGCAAATCAAAAAGACAGCTGAAGACAGACAGAGAGAAAAGATAGGGACCCACAGTCAAACGCCTACATGCCAGAGAAAGATCAATGTTGAAGACTGTTCTCAGTCTATGAACATGGTGAATCCATTCTGATGTTCTTGTGCTGTTAGATATAAAAACCTGATTTTCAGTACCTGTGATTTGGTCTTGTTTTTTTTTTTGTTTGCCAAATTTCTTTCAACTAGAAAAAGGCTGACGTCCACTCACCAGCTGAAAAATTACCTTTGAAATTGAGTAAATAAATGAATTTGTATGATTGTTTTTCAACAGTGTAATCAAGATGGATTTGTTTCCACTGAAAGACATGCAAAGCAGAAAAGAGGAGCAGTGTAAACACATGAGCAAAGAAAAAACAAAAAAACTAAGAAGCGAGTGTGTGAGGAAGTCACCTTGGTCAGGAGGTGAGAAGGCTTTCCAGCTATGCTTTTCAGAATGAGTGAGGTTTCTCGGTCCAGATAGGAGTGCTTGGGTGAAGAGAGGAGAGGAGATAAAAAGGAGAGCAGAGGAACAGACAAAATATAGAGAAGTCAGTGCCAGATGATTCTTGGTGGCTTATTAATCGCAGTGTTTTGATCTTTTTTTCGTATAAAGAAGCGTGGAAGCGAGAGAAGGTTCCATAAATGGAGCGCTCAGCAGTTGTGGTTGTCATTAGCTGCAGCTGTGGGTAAAGAAGCAATGATTGTGAGAAGAACTGTAGATAAACACAACACTGCAGCAGACTGGAGTGTGTGAATACTCAGTACACTGTGCACTCTGGCTGGCTGCAAAACCTACAACTGCTTTCACAACCATACACACAATCCTTCTTTCACACCACACACGCCTTCATGCTCATGGTTACATGTGCATGCATTACACACAACACAAAGGCTGCACACTGAAGCTAAAATGTGAATAATAACATTAATATTGTAAAGATCCTGCTGCAATTATTGTTGGCCTCTTGCATCATCGCTAACAGGCAAACAAAGTGAAGAGAAATGCTTCAAAAGAAGAAATAAATTTCAACACATGATTAAACTCTAAATGAAACAGTGCAGCCCCACCTATACGCATCCATGCACACATGCAAGCTCACACACATGCACTTACAGTGGCCCGATCCACTTCACCCTCCTGTGAGGTGAAGTCAAGCTGCCGCCTGGCTGGCTTACCATTGGCCCGTCGCAGTGTGACATGCTGGGAAAATCAGGAGGTGCAGGCGAGGTGTGTGTGCGTATAGACACCACAGATAGAGGAAAGGATGCAAACACAGAAAATATAAACACATGCAGGGGGCAGGGGACATGCTATGGTTATTGTGTTATCATGTAAACTGAAATACAGTCTGACTGTCATGGTTTTACATTGCTCTCCTCCTGCTCTGGCTTCTAGTCACATAAACATACATGTCAGTTTAAGTATAGTGTGTTTGCTTAAGTCTTCACCACTGGAACAGGTTAAACTCCTCTCAGACTTACTTTAGGGAACAGTTTGCTTTTGTTAGAGAGCCAAGATGCTCTGTGAGTGAACAAAGAAATTCAGAACTGGTCGATGTTAACATAGTAACCCAAGTCACACTTAGGAGACTAATAGGTGATTACAATGCATTCATTAAAACACCATCCAATGCACAATACACGGGCCGTATTGTGGATTGACTCTCAGCACACCTCAGGCATGCAGCTTCTTCCAAACATCATGCTGTGTGGTTAAACATGCAGGATAGGAGCTGGACTGAGGTCAGTTCAGCAAATTCAGAATCTGGATTTTCTTAGAAATCCAAATAACGTTGCGTTGTTGTTAGTGTACTGCAGGTCCTTCATACCTTCAGTGACAGCAGAAACCAAACACACATTTCACTTACCAATGTACATAGAAACATACACAACTTTCCCACTGCGGCACCCACACACACTTTCTCATCAGCTGATAATACTATTTCTACTTCTTGGATATCCTTGCTGTGTGTTTTTCAGTGTTAGTGTGTACTTCAGTGTAGGTCGTACCTCAGTGCTGGTCTGGTTTTGTCCTTGTGTGCCCGGGCTGCTCTGGCCCTCCACCTCTCCGCCCGTCATCACTTTATCAATGTCCAGGGAGTCCATGCTGGACGCTGAGGCACATGCTGAATTTACACTGGACCGCTGGGACGGGGCTTCCTGCTCGCTGACCGCACCCACTGAGCCCGTCCTGCGGTGCTGCCTGCCGCCAGACGACCCCGACGACGGCCGCCGGAGCGTGGTGGAGGAGAATGAGGAGGAGGAGGAGGAAGAGGAAGACGTCTGACGAGCCGCTTCATCCATGCTGAGAGAGGCCTTCTCCAGCTGAGTGGTGATGTCGTCCAGGGAGATGTTGGAGGCCGCGGGGCGGGCGTTGACGCTGCCACCTCGTACTGTGTTGGCCGGCGATGCCCGGGTACTGCTACTGGTGCTTCCTGTTGGGGAGTTCAAAGTTACAACAAAGCTCAGATGGAGGAGGAACTCATCTCTACATGCACTCCATTTTAAATAACATGTGATCCATTTATAATGGTTTTCAAAAGGAAGAAAAAGTTCATTTCTAATTCTCCCCCTTCCTCCTCTGTGTCATTACCCTGCATGTAATGATACAGGGTATCAGCGTTTTACTGTCTCCACCAGAAACTCCATTAGCTCCAGGAGAAAAGCTTTCTGTTTTATTTAATGAAACATTCCTTTATTCCAGTCTAGACTGTCTATACTGTGCCCATACTGTGTACGGTGAATCTTTATATTTTCAGTCTTTATATTATGGATTTTTTGTATATTCTGGGTGCCTGAATCTGTCTCTTTGCTGCTGTGCTAATAAAGGTGCATCTTATCTTATCTTCTCTGTGCTGCGGAGCTGGTCCAGGTCCAAAAATGTGGAATTCTATGCAAAATGCAAAGTATGGCAGACCGCCATATTTACATTGATTTTATATTACTGATTAGGGACTGCTGCAGTGATTATTTTATTAATGTTGAAACACTTCATGAGGCACCATTGTAAATGCACATTATTCAGTGAAACTGAAACTACCTCCGCTGCTTCCCCCTCCACTGGTGCCTGTGTGCTTGGTACTGGCACTGCGCCCCCCGGGGGCCCTCTGCTGGCCTTTGCTCTGGCCACGAGATGTGGAGTTTGGTCTGGAAATGGTATTTAGCTCCTGTTCAATTGAGCACAGGTCGGCCATCAGCGCATCCAGGTCCACTGTGTCTCCCTGGTTCAATGCCTCTGCACAGAGCAAAGATAAAGGACACAAAAACATCAGAGAGCATGGTCGGGCAGAGGGGGAAGGGGTGTCATGAATCCATTTGTAAGACCTTTTTCTGATCAGTGCGATTGTATTCATAGTATGAATGAAGTCTCACCGTTTATGTTGTACATTGAGAAGCGGTAGGAGAAGTTGGCCATGTTTGTCTCCTGTCTGAGAGGAGGCTTCTGCAGTGTCTTCTGTGGCCTGCCATCATCCAGACTCTGCACAGCACACACACACAGAAGAAACAGCTGAGATGCACATATGCAAAAACCACACGCATTCTGACATTACAGTCAAACCAAAGGATCTAAGCAACCATGTCTGCCAGCTACACTCCTTAGTCTCACACACACACACAGACGTGCACAAATACACAATACAAAGTGGTGGTGGGAGGGGAGTTGCTAGGATACCGTATAGGGAGATAGGATTAGCAGTGTTAAGGTTGCTATGGATACAGCCCTTCCTTTCTCCATGCACTTCTACCTGTGTGAGTCTGTATCTGTGTAACCAACCACCATTACTGTGTGTGTGTGTGTGTGTGTGTGTGTGTGTGTGTGTGTGTGTGTATTAACCTGTGTGAGCTTGTCCAGCTCTCCCAGCCAAGCTCCAAACATCTTGTCCAGGTCCTGGTCCTCCTTATCGCTGTCCTCCTCTGCCCCATGGTCCAACTCATCATCGGATACCTGCTCCATCTACACACACACACACGCACAAGCAAATAATTGTCAGATGATTCCACACATGAACACAAATTGATACACAATTGCAGGAGTGATCTAAAGGAGGAAAAAAAAAAACCCAAACCAAAAAAACCCTTCAGCTCATGCCAACCTCACTGCCTGTTACCATGACAACCGCTCACGGACTCCTAGCGGGCACCCTGTGCAGAGTAATCGGCGAAATGCCCTGTAGTGTCTAGTGTGCTGTTCACCACTGACACACCCAACATCTCTACTTGCAGCTAAGCATCCAGAAGACAGGGATGCTGGGAGAAGGAAGAAGGCGAAAAACATCAACCAGTATCACCTGGACCGATGCACCAGTGCTTGTATGGGACGTTTAAACCTGCAGAGAATCGCTATGCCATACACAAATCAATCATCATCATCAATCAAACCACCCTGAACAACACTAACAGGTGGTACTAATGGAGGTCTGGGCCAGTGTGAGAGAAAGAGGGTATAGTCAGCAGGTTGTTAGAGCCACAGCTATGTGCTGTCAAAGGTGATGACAGAGCTCCCTCTACTGGACACAAAGTGGGATGCCTGGTTGACTGGATTCCAGCAGCTCATACCTAGTCATGCAGCAGAACAGGTGACAGAACTGGTCCCTGAAAAGCATCTTAACCTCTCCATAAGGATGAGGTAGAAGAACCTCATCCTTATGGATATATTTCATATGAATTACCAGATATCAGATATTCTGAGGGTCTTTGGTAAACCCCTCATCTTATAACGAACCTTTTTGCTCTAAGAACAGTGCAAAAATGACCCCATTCCACAACATGTAGAAAGAGGCCGACGTCCCTCCCCGTTTCTTCATATCATTTCTAGGTCAGCTGGGCAGTCATCCTGTTTAGACAATCTGATATTTCCCAGCCTGGAGAACGAATAAACACCCACACATGCTAATGTGCTTGGAGGAGGAATACCATCCAATCTGCTCATATGTGTGTAAAACAGGGTGAAAGCATGGTTAAGCATGGGAGGAGTCACACCTGGCCAGCTGCCACAGGAAGTGCAGAGTGCACACACTTGCTTGCTGCACCCTTCCAGCCTCACATACACAGAGAGGAAGCATTACATCAAAGTTACATTAACAAGGGATAGGTAATAAACTAAATGAGACAGTACAATTTGACAATGTACTCTTCCCCCTAAAGAGACCCCCTGTCTTGGTACAGTCTAGTGCCTCCCAATACAGCTTAGTCAGATGGAATATTCCTGGGTAATCCCATTGATGCTTTCAGGGGGTGTCATTCCCTCCTGTTGTTCACACTGTGTGGTGTCAGTCACTAGTGGGGACTGTACCAAACCAGGATTAACCCCTCTGACGACCCCTGTTCTTTTGATCTGCTGATTTGAGTATACTGTGTGTGTGCGCGAGTGTGTGTATATGTGTGTGTGCTCTTTATGGTTATACTGAATACTTGAGAAGCAATTTGAAAGTAATGCTTTGTTGTTAGAAGGTGATAAAAGCAGGTAATAAAACAGGCAGTAGGTGAAAGGCAATAAAACAGGCGGCCGTTTGGCAAAGCAAACAGGAATATGATAGAAACACTGCTGAAAATCCACCAGCTGAAGACAAACACACACACACACACAGAGCAGTTGATTCCAGCCAACACACATGCTCTGCTCCTTAAAGTCACTGTATGTGCTGCATGTACAAATATGCTCCCCCAGCCCTCCCATCCCAGCCTTTGTGGCTGCCACGACTGTGTGTGTGCGTGTGTGTTACAGTGTTGATGATGGATAGTTTCCCGCTTTGGTACGCATATCAAACACACGAGGAACACAGACTTGTCATCTTGTTGAGAAAGATGGAGTCTATGTATGTAAACAAAAACAATTTAGCCAAGTGTGTGTGTGTGTGTGTGTGTGAAATTATATCCATGCACTTGTGAACGTGTGTGGGAGTTGGAACAGGAAATGGCCAGGATGTGCAGAATTCCTGATTTCCCTCATGGCCTTGTTCTTGGCAGGAAACTCCAGCTGTCCTTCGGTTTATCTGTGCCACTTACTGGGGACTGGAGGGACTCGCTGGTGGGTGGAAGGAGGAGTTCATGGTTCTGAGAGTGGGAGCAAGAGCCCCCCCCCTCAAAAAAATAAACATCATCAACCCCCCCTCACACCCACCCCCTGCATCCTTGAGCATGCCCCAGAGGATTACCATTAAAATGGAAACACTACCACCAAACAACCATTTGTCTACTTGGCTGCCCTCAAATGTGGCTCTATATGGGGCCCTTTGGTCAAAGACATGTCTATCTGGGGGTTCCCCAGTATGAAAAGGACTGACTGTCCTTGCTGTATGACATGACATCATGGTTGGCTGGAGGCAGACAGGAAGAGGAAACAGCCAAATTCAAATGAGCTCGCATTGTGTTTGCCTGAGGTTGTTTCTCTGAGGTGCTTCCATCTGTAAATACACAATCAAGAAATGAGTCGCGCTGCAGGACACTTAACAGCTGTGTTTAAACAGCAATCAGCCTGCGGTCCTTCACTGTAGTTACACATAAGCTCATACACATTTGCAGGTAGATACACACACACACACATGTAGATCTGCAGATAAAGAATGACACACACATGCAAAAAGAAACGGCGCTTTGAAAATAACTCTGCTGCTGCCGTTTTAATGGAGTCATAGCCTGCTGCAGGTTTAAGTGAGTTACCACCTGAGGCCCTGCTTTTAAGCTTATGGAGCATGACCTGAACACCGGGATGGGAGGAAGCTCTCTCTGAGTGTGTGAGTGTGTGTGTGTGTGTGCACTCATACAGGCATCACTGCAAACCAAACACCAGCCTCGGCCTTTTCGCCTCCTGATCCTGCACGGTCCTTCTCTCTTGTCTGAGCATGACCAGCACTCATCTGTCTCCTGTGACTGCTGGGTGGCACAGGGGTCTAGGGTGAAAGGTTAGAGGTCAAAGGTCTTCCCAGTGGAGTCTCCCTCCACAGCCTTTTTTTTTTTTCGGTGATGCTGCAATGCAGATGAAGGGAGAGGAGGAGTGAAGGGAAGATGAAAAGTGTGGTCTGGGAAAATAAATCTTTTTAAATCTTAGAGAAAGCCCAACAAGCATCCGGTGCTGAGGAGGATGAAGAGGTGGAGGAGGAGGAGGACGAGGACATGTCTATCTTTAGACCAAGTCGTTCACATCAGAGAGTGTCTAGAGGATTTGAAAAAGAGAGCACTATGAAGACTAGATGTTAACTTGCTGTTCAAAGAGGAGAATAGTTTCTACTCCTAACAACAATCTATAAAACAGCTGATTTCCCACTGAATCGTTATAAAAATGAGGCTATAGGTTTCAAACCTTCAAGTTTCCGTCTGCTACAGATGTCTCGGCCTAAATCATGGAAACACATTCCAGTGCACACTGCTGTTTAGTCCTAGAAAGTAGGTTAATGAAAAAGGAGTAACTTCATTTGAGGCAAGAAAACACTGCTGTGTGGGTTCAAAGTGAACTCGCTGACTCCTTATCACACTGTAGGTCACATGACTTGGAGTGACTGATGCTGCCTGAGGCCTATTTTCACACCAAATGTGACAAACAAATGCAGGCCTTCCAAACCGCAGACTGGCCTTTGGATTAGTTACAGAGACATTTCAGGTTAGGTTACTAAAACTGTAACCATACAATATTAATCCCTTTGGGGAAACATCCTCTGCACGTGATCTCTCTTAAATGTTTAGGACCAACTCCAGTTCTGAGGCCAGTGTCTCGGTCAAGGGTGACGTCCAGCATGCTCCTGACATGCGCCTCTTTGGGGTGGGAGAAAACCGAGCATCCAGAGGAAACCCATGAGAACATTATACAAACTCCACAAAGAAACGAGCCCAGCTGAGGGACTTTCAACCTCCACTCCCTTCTTGAGACAGGAATGAGAAAAAGAAAGAGGGGAAGAGATAAAAAAAAAAAGCTGCAAGACAATAAGAAAGTCAGTTTGCATGATAGGATGGAGCATTGTTCATTAGGTTCACATTAAACTGCATCCGTGATGGACAAACACAACCTTTACAACTCAGAAAACTACCTAGAGACACAGAACTTTAGGTTTTTGGGAGTTTGTAAGTTTTGTAACTCACTCACTTTCTATAAGAGTCATCATTCTGACCGTATCACCCCCCTTTCAATGTGTTTTCCCAAGATCATCACACACGGTCCACAAAACAACCTTCCACTGACAATTTCAGCATCACCTGCTCTGCTCACAGTAGATATTTAAATGCTGAATTGTTCCCGACATTTGAGTTACAAATAAATCCTTTCATGTTTCGGTCACACAGGAAATAGGAGGGCTGGGATATGGAACATGAACGTAGCTGTGCAAACACTACTGTGGCCAGACACTCCTGCTGCTGATGGCTGAGTGGATGTTTCCATCAAGCACTCCTAAATAGACTCAGAATATTTTTGGACCAAATACTCCACCTGCCCATACTGCACGTGTGTTCGTTTTGTTGGGCATCAGTCCTTCGGCTCGCATCATTTCCGCCTTGGAAAAACTGTGAATTACACACAAACCTTCAAAGCTGCCTTGTCCTCTCACAGCTCTTCCCCTCGTCTCTCAAATCATCTTCAAAAAACAAAACAAAACACATCTCCGCCTAAAAAAATGCAACATTTCTGACATCCCTCTTCCAAAAATATTCTCATCATCACACCAAAGAAAGCCAAAATTTAGTAGAAAGAGACAGGAAATGACTGGGAGCTTAGGGCTAGAAAACAACATGGCTATTATAGAAACTCAGTGAACTCTTATGAGGCATGAATAAAGCGCCATGGTGCTTGGCTGCAAATAGGGAGTGGGAATTCTTAAGAGTTTAGTGGGACACAAATGCTCACAGTGACAAGAGTCTCCGGGGGCAGATGCAGACAAAGCTCAAACAGAGGGAACACGTAAAACATTTAGCATACCCATGGCTAGGAATAGCTCCAAACACAGGCGGGGCAGCCTGGCCACAACGTGTGCCCCCATACTCTAAATCCTGCTGACTGACTGTGGGGAAGCTGTGTGCGCGCACAGGCTCAATTTTGAGAAGTTGAGTGATTCTGCATGTTTGAAGGGCCATTCTCAATTCACGTCACACATGGGGTAGGAAACTATGAGGCACACCGCAGCTACCGTACATAATGTCTTCTAATAGCAAAGCTGCTGTATTTCCCTGTGCATAAAGATATGTAAATACAAACACACAAATATTTTCCTATCAATTCCCTGGTGACCGACTTCCTGAGCTGTAAGCCTAGTTATTCCTGAAACTACGCCACTTCAAATAAACTAAATATCTGTTCAAGTATTTAAATATAGTTTTTATATAACATTCTGATATATGATAATCTTGGCTTTCAACTATCCTTTAACATAAAATATCACCTTTCTAATTCTGTATGATCAGAGATATACGACCAACACTCAGTTCACCATCTGCTGCACTTTCAATATACATAAAAAATCAGGTCTCCACCTCTCGTCTCTTCCTGCCCTCCCTTCTTTGTCTTTTTGTCATGTCAGTCCCTTATCTGGTGCGAACTGTGCTTTTTGCCTGACAGACCATGAATCACCTCTTACACATACATGTTTCTAACTGTCATCAAAGCCTGCGCTGCGTGACATACCCGAGCTATAAAACTCACACTGAAAAGCCAAATGTCAAGATATGACATCCTGTGTCATACTGAAGCCGCTTAAAGCCAATATACACTTCAGAGCGCGACCTGTGATCTCATTTGTGGTTAAGACAGAAGGCGTCTGCCAGTAACGAACAATGCTTTTATTACCGTTCTCAAACGCTTGGTTTCAATGCCTTTGAGATCTAAAGCAGATACAATTTCATTGTAAATGTGAGAGCATGTAATAATGGTTATTTCTAGGCTCATGTTTTCAGCACAGTCTGTGGTTGTTTGCTCATTTCCGTTCCCAGCCCTCCTTTCTTCCCTCGCCTTGCCTTTTTTTCCTGGTCAACTCCCTTCTTGTGCAGACGTTACACCAGGAGAGAAGCAAAGGAGACCAGAAACCGGTGTTACCGCGTCACATGAGCATATGCAAGTCAAAAGTGGAAAGAGGAAACTGACTCTGAGCTGCAGCCAGCAGTGCCAGTAAAAGAACTCTTTGAACGAGGGAGCAGCTCGTGGGCTACCATCCAAAGTCCAGCTGGGTGTGGTTGGCTCGTCAACCTCAACTGACCTGTAGTGCCCACGGACATCTGACGCTAAAAATGACGTAACGCTCTGTGAGTGTGCGTCCTCCATGAATGAGACATGCAGGGTGGATGCAGACAAACAAGCTTGTGACACTGTGATCACAGGGTCAAATTTAGGTTGTTTAATGATGTTGATGTTCATTGCACTTGTTTATAATGAGTTTCCCTCAAACTTTTTACATAAGACTTCATGACAGCATGACAAGGCACTGAGTGAAAATATAACACATCAAAATGAAAAACTTGAAACGCTTAGAAACAAGTAAAAATAGAAAGCTCTGTAAATCGGAGGGACGGACATCAGCATCTGACACGTACCGCTGATGTTTTAGCTTTTCAAGAGCAGAAAAAAAAGACACACAACAATGAAAAAGGTCCATAAATCCAATAACTGAGAGTTGTTTGTAAAATTCTTTTTTCTCTTTGTACTTCAACCACAAGCTTTCTCAAATTCTATGATTTGTTTGTTCAGAAACTCTAATGATTGCATCCTGTTCTGTCCTAAAGATTTCAAACACAAAACAAAACATGGCAAATGTCACATAGAAGAAGAGAGAGCGTCAAGAGGAAGGAGTGATTGGGGAGGACAGATGAGATGGGTTGCAGCCAGCGAGGAAGCGGGGGCAGTGATGGAGGGAATGATGGATAGGTACAATAATGGAGGGAGGGAGCCGGCTATTAGCTTGTGAATAAAGGGGAGGACCTGATGGCCAAAACAACAGCTCCAGTGTCATTAGTCAAGCACAACCAACAGCCTGCAAGCAGAGGAGGAAGTCGTACACAAACACACACACACACATCATCGGCACACACACATACACGCTCGCTCAAGCAGAGCATGACACGGTGAGACGCTCAGGCTTATACAGCCAATTAGGAAGGAGGGACAGAGAAAGAGATGGGGGACAGAGAGAGGAGAAAGATGAGGAGAATGTCAGAGACGCACAGATGGAGAGGGAGTCGGGGGTGGGGGGTGGTGGTGAGGGGGGGCTGTAACCAGAGAAGAGAGGCAGTGTGAAAATGCATGGTCACACTGGTGGGCGGTAGGTGTGAGGACTCAACAGCTCACCAATATCAGAGCGAGCCAAACTTCAGCTGCCCTGCATCTATTCCAACAGGCATCGCCATGGCAACACACATGCACATCTCCACGCTGACGGGCTGCACACATGCAGCTATCACAAGGCCTACATCCTCAGTAATAACTAACATATTGATGTGATGTTTCCACATCACGGCGCACAGGGTGTCCATCTGTTTGTTCATATAACCACAGACCACTCTGCTGATGTTTGCCTGGATTTCCATAATTTCCCAATACTCCGTGTTACGGTAACAACGGGGAAAAAATAAAAGAGGTGGTCTACAGGCTGCGTATGAAGCAGCACACATGTGGGTAAGAGTCTGGTCACACACCCTCTCACACTCACTCTCCCTTGCACACAAACAGACAGAGGATGTGTCAGCTTCCCTGCAGGGCAGCAGTCCAAATGTGAAATCAATAGTCTTGTCCCTGCCCTCAGGAGATCCGGTTACATCCACACACAGACATGTATATATATACACCCACACAGGGGCTCAGGTGGTCTGCTGCAGTGAACTCTCTCTCTCTCACACACACACACACACACACACACACTTTTAAACATGATGCAGCACTGCAGCAGCAGACAACAGAGGCTGTCTGCTGAGAAGAGCCCGACAGACATTAAAAGCAGGCACTGCTTATAAAAGATGAGAGACCTACTGCCCTGGTAGAACATCAAGAAAAAGAGCTGAAAGGCTGTGAAGCTTCTCGGTAATGCAAGCCCTTCCTGTGTGTCTGGTTAGGTATAAATGTGTAGCTCTACAATGTTAAGAACCTGCTATAATATAATTTAGGTAAATGGGTTGTGGTTGTATCTAGGACATCTGAACAAAAAAAAAAAAACATGCAGAAGTCAAGAATTCTTTGATATTCCTTCAACGATTCCAGATTGTTCATCTTTTAAAAATATCTCTCTTGATTCAAAATCAATTAAGTTCAGCTTAATGAAAATTTCCATCATCCTCTTATAATCTGCTCTAAATAAATAAAATCATTATTTTTTTTTTGCTTGGTCTAGCAGAACAGGAGGTTTACATCAGCCACCTGTTAGGGAATACAAAGCACAGTAGGTATAACATACATGCCCAAACACACACACACGCGGATGGATAACACATGCGTGAACCACACATTCCTACTGCAACAAGCTAAACATGTGCAATGTAGAGGAAAAAAGAAACACACATGCATCGGAGCACATGCCACCAACAGCTGGGCATGTCTTCCTCCATTAGTTTACTACATTTCCCATCTCCCCCTTGTGTAGCTCTTCACCTCATAACACCTGCAGCTGACCACTGATTGGCTACTGCTGAAAAGCTCCTTGTTATCTAAATGTGAGCCAAATGTCCAAGTGTGTATTTGTGTGCCTCTTCAGCCAGAAACTAAAAAATGTGCCAGTCTGTTTCCTGCCACACCACCTCCAGCATTCCTGCTGTGCCAATGCTGCCATCCTTTCAAATGTGGACTGCACACACACACACACACACACACACACACACACACACAAAGACACACTTTATCTCCCAAAGGTCTTTGTGGTTGTAATTTGTATTTCTTCAGGAACAGCGGGGGAGATAACTTCAAGGACAGCCCGTTTTAAGAATGCCCAGTGGATGAATGAAGCGGTTGTCATGACAACCACATCACACAGAACAACGGCGCGTGGCCGCGCATGTGCGACGCACACGTTGAGCAATATTGACAGCCGAGTGTCAAAGTTAGTGAGCATCTCTGCAGGACGACCTCCCCTTAAAACACGACACTGACACACACACACACACACAGTCACCCGCCAGCACACAGCTAGACAACCTTTATAAATCCCTCTGACACATGAGCGGCCCGACTTCCTGAAAGAGCTGAGGTCCAGGGGAGCAGGCTTCCTCCTCTCAGCCTCAGGCATCATCACTGCTGGGGTCACAGTTTAACATCCAGCTCCCCTCCACATCGTCATCGCTGGGCTTTTTACACATCACAGGTTTGTTTTCCAAAATGAAAAGAATCCAGAGTGAGGCTGGGCCTCTGTCTATTCACATTTTCCATTTTAAGTACTCTGACCAGACGTGCATTTCCCAGCTGAAAAGCCAAGGTTTATAATTAAAAACATAAAACTGAATCCTTTGTTCGTTCCTGCTGTTTGGCTTTTACCTCTGTTTATAAAGCTGTTACGTTCTCTGCTGTTCTGCCCCGGAAAAAATTATGTAATCCCTATAGTTGTTTCACTGCACTTTTTTTATTCTCTCATTTTTGAGTCGAGAGTTAAATTTTTGGTAACAAATCTGACCATGACTGAGGTTACTGAAGAAAATCTAGGTGCTGAGACGTTTGTCATACATTTTCTTTAAAACAGCATCATACAGTCAAGACGGAAATCTAAAAATACATTTCCTTGCCATGTGAGTAATTGATCTGAAAATGAGTACATTATGCAACTACTTATTCTTTGAAAAAAAAGAAAGAAAGAAAGAAAGTCAGCATCTCTTGTACAAATTTGAGTGGAAACTTTGAGGCTCTGGTAGCAAATTCAACGCAGATCTGATAGTGAGAGAATAAAGGCTCACTGAACGAGAATCTCTTTGCTACAGACCACAGCCATGGTTCACCCTCACATGGTTCCACTTTAGTCAGGAATTATCTCCTTCGGCGAGGAAGACTCTCCCCCGACAAGATCCTCAGAGGCTTGACTCCTCTTTCATTTGGCTTTGATTTACAAGGCCTTCTGAGAGAGGTTTTTGGTTTGGGGGGGGGTGAAGGCTCCCTCTCTACACTCCACCAGCTCTGGATTTACCTCTTTTTACAACAAACACATGGATCCACACTGTCAACTGGGGATTCCACTCTCTGAAAAATGTGAGGCAGCGGGATGACAGATGATACCTGCGTTGAGCACATGACGCCTCAGACATACATGTCAGAGGCGCTGCACTAAAACCGGCGTGTCTTAAATATAACCTCCCCGGCAGTTTGCTACAGCAGCAACTGGTGTAAAAATAATCTTTTCTGTGGCGTTTGTGCAAGGAAGCCTGAGTTTTGCAAAGCTTCCGTCAGGGCTGTCTTTCCTTTTTCCTCTGCTCTGAATTTATAACCCACAGAAAACAGCAATGGCACCATTTACTCACTCCAGTTTACAAGAACTCTTACCTCTGAAGTGGCTTTCTCTCCTTCCTATTGAGGTTAAAGGTCAGATGAACTCCACTCCACTCCACTCCACCCTGAAAGGGGTCTTATCCCCTAGAAACAAGAAAGACAGGAAGAACAAATCTATCAGATATGATTTGTGATTTGTGTGGCTGTAGTAGCTAAACACAGTCCCTGCTCTGGTCACCTCAGCCAAGGCCATTAGTCAGTGAAATCCCAAACGTATGGATCGAAAGCTTTCCCTCTCACCGCACTGCAGGAGAATCCAGAGAAGTCTAAGCCGGGAGCTGCAGGAGGGCAGACTGATTTCACTGTCACAAGAATGCAGTGGATTAACTATGGAGGGTGCTTGAGCGAGAGACTTAACTAAGCACAGACAAAATGACACGCACAGCCAGAAAGACATTTATCGCACAGCTCTGAAAGCAATCAAGTGCAGCTCTGCCTTCATTTTCCACTCTCTTCATTATTACTGAGAGATTAAGAATGTGACATTTGAGCTGCAGAGGCCGTCTTCATTTGACTACAAAGCCTTCAGACCCACACACACGAAAACAGACACACACATGCAGCCAACATAATAAGCATGGTAACCACCACAGGCTAATAATTTCACAGCATGAGTCAGAGTAGAAACTCAAACCTTGTCAAAACTCTTACATGTGTATTACCTGTGACTCACTGGTCTCCGCCGGGTCTAAACATTGCTGACCAACATTAAACATTTCAGCGAATCACACACAACGCTGACTCACACCGGCCGAACCTTATTTCACCTGAAACAATCTGAACACTGAATCACAGTCTGGCAATAAAATGCAAATTAGGCACGTCAGGTTATAGCGTGCTGAGCTGGCTGGAAATATCAGCGCTTTGATTTGGTCAGGGTGTGTATCTGAGTGTGTGTGTGTGAGAAGTAGGCAGCTGATGTTGTGGCTAACTACCAGTAAGCTATTCCCGCTGGCCTCAGCTGTTCCTTCGTCTTCTACACACCAACTGTTGTTCGTCCACAGCATGTGGCCTTTCTCCTGGCAAAAAGTGTGCGAGTGTGTGTTTTCACAGCAAACTCCTTGTAACAGGGAGAGTGTGTCAGAAAGAGCACGGGTTTCTGTGTGTGTGTGTGTGTGTCATCCCTACATGCATGTCTAACCACCCCCTCCTCCTCCTCCAGTGTAATTTCACACTGTTAACGTGTGATATCACTCAGTCAACACCAGGCCATAGAACAGGTGTGGTAGCGACACATGGGTCGGTGCAGCTGCAGGGAACACAGCTGCTCCGGTCACAACAGCACACAGGCCAGCAGGCAGCTGCTCGGACCAAGAACCGAGGGCAGCCCTGCAACACATGCACAGATAAACACAACCAACTTATGATCAGAGGTTGTACAAAGATGGAGAGGACGCTGTACAGACACACAACCTGTATGGGTACAAGAGGTATAAGTGCTCAGATACATGCACAGCACATCTGTGTTTATGGAGCCTGTGTAACAAGGTAAGCAGGGCAACACAGACTGGGAACAATACCTTCCTCTGTGGCTGCGTGCTGAGGCGACTCTGTGGGCACTACAAAAACACACAACTGCCCAATACGGTGCCCTGTGTATCGCTGCCTTTACAAGAGTTAGTCTGAACAGACTTTTTATGTGGCCTAGATTGGTGCCCCACTTCGACAACAGACCAAGGGGAAACACAGGGACCTCTGTAGTGGACACAGGTGTGTCCTTGTCCACCAACACCCCCTCCCGTTTACAGCAAACCTTTGGGGTGGCTCATTTCCTATTAGGGCAGGAAGTGGGAAGGAGGGAGGGAGACTGACTGAGCAGGAGAGGGGGGGGGGGGGGTGATGATGATGTCACAACAGGAAAAGAAAGACAGGATTGTTATAAGGGAAGCACAGGAAATGAGTATGCAGGAAGTACAGTGCACTAATCTGTGGCTTCTTTTACTAATGCACGAGTCATATATTTAGACACATGCTGTAATATGGGTTTTACAGGACCACATAACAGACTTGTTATAAACAGACATTAAAGAGAGCAAAATGACACACAAGCTACTGCTCGGGATGACACATGCAGATCAGTGCACATTATTCCCCTCAGGCAACTGTGTTAGATCTATTCAAAGTGAGGGGAATACCCCCCACCCCCCCAGTGATTCCAGTTTTGGAAAGATTATACTTTAATTCTTTATTTTCCATTGGACAGACATTTGAAATCTACAATTTAGGTTCATTTGAAGACTGAATCAGACTGTACAAAATTTAAGAGGATCTGTCTGTTGAGCCATTTCAGCAGGTACATGAAGATGCATTAATTCCCAAAGCTGTCATTTTGTCAGGAGGATGAACTATATAACAATAAAACAACATGGACGCACTTACAATAGAATATAATCAAATACAATAACATTGCAAACAATGGCACTAAAATATCATGCACTTAAATCAGAATCTATTCTCCCTCTCTGTGAAGCATCGGCTGGACCCAGAGAGATTTACTGATCAGAAGCAGCACCTGGCTTCATCTGGTGCATCAGTATTGATCAGTGTATTGCTTTTATACAGAGTCAAGTGCAGCTAAAAGAAGCAGTTCTTGCACAGTGGGCTGCCTGAACTCTTCAGGAAGTCAACACAAAATCACAAAAGCTGCCACATCATCGCCTTTTAGGTCAGTCGAAGCTGGGAACAAATTAAGCTGTTAAATTTGTTAAATAATAAAACCATATATAATCATAGTATTATGGCTTTCCTTACATAACTGTCAGCTCTTGAATACTATATTTCTCAGTTTAAGTGATTCATCCATGTCTAATATTAACTCAACTACCCACGTGGGTAATTTATTTTAATCCATCAACTCAAAGTCTGCTGACTCCAAAGTGCCTCCTGGTCACATGACAAAACCATAAATATGAAATGTGAGTCTGTGTTGAGACGAGACACACAACCTGCTCTCTTTCTGAGCTTTAAACCACGGTGAAGCTGTTATTGAACTGACCATCCAGTATCATTTACAGACTACTTCTGCTGTTCCCACTCACACATGGCGCAGCCTGGTTGCGATTACAAGGAGCTGATCTGCTCTCCTCAGTGGGATTCTCCACGGTCCGTGCAGCGAGCGCTCGGCTCTGGAAAAACCACACATGGTGGGAATTATGGAATAATGCTGCGTCAGGAATGTTCCCACGATGGCCAGCAGGATCTGATGGAGGTCCCACTGGCTGGCAGGCTGCCCGTGGGGTTTATGGGTAATGTAACACACACATACAAAGTTACATGATCAAATGCCTCTTGTGTTAGTCTTCATTTGGACCTGTTCCTCTTCTCTTGGATCAAAATAGTCCTTTGTGTCGAAGAAGTTCTGAACTGTTTTCATTTAGCTGCAGAAGAAACGAGTGCGTTCAACTCTCAGACCTCCTCACTAGAACCGCTCGCTCAAAGCCGATCAGCCTACAGACAGAAATCGTACTTCTCATTAACACTCTATCCTTATCCAGCAGCAGTGAGGGGTGAGGGGTCAAGCTGACTGACCACAAATATGCTGGTGACCCTCTCCACAGGCTCAAAGTTGATCAGGGTGCCAAACTCAGGGGCAGATCTGGATTCACTGGCTGAGTTGCCCGTGTGGCACGTGGGCCAAAATAATCACGAATCACTAGAAAGTGAAGATCAGCGGAGCAGAGAGAGATTAGCAAGCTACTCAGCCAAGTCAATAGACTCACTTGGAGAGCTGCTAGGGTATTAGTCAATGAGATTTGGCAGGAGGCAGCTGTGAAAGCACACGCACACACACATAGCACTACTTTGTGAGATTAAGCCTGCAGGTTTGAGCGAATGACAAGGGATTCTCTCACAAAAATGTGTCAATCCACGTCTACAACGGCAAGCACGGCTGTTTCCATTTGGATCCTCTCTGCGTTGTGGGTCACTGCCGTTACAGTCTGAAACTCCCACATTCCTTCAGTGTCCTGCATGAACCCTGATGCAGAAAGAAAAATCAGAGCTGTACAATAGATGCAGAGGACTAGCCTGAAGCCAAGTGCTGTGAAAAAAGTGACTTCCAGACATTGGCGGAGGACGCGAGGAAAACGAAGAATGAGCTCAGTGTTTCCAAGCCGTTGTTTTTCACATGACATCAGCGCTGCACTGAAGAATATTTTACTGGTTCTCATAAACCTGTCTCTCCTGTCCTGTCCTCTCCTCCTCCATCTGAAACTCTCACCATTTCACATTTTTCACCCTCTTCCTCACAGGTGTTCTTCCACCACCGAGTGTTTTTGGCAGCCAGCTCGGTTGTGGAGTCACTAGTGACATGGCGATGTGCAGTGAACCTTGTGGCTCTTGGCTTGGGCTGCAATGAGCGGGCAATGTGACAAGGGCAGGCTGCTTTCCAGCCCCTCTCGTTTCCCTTCCTTGAGGTTTCACCACATGCTTAAGTACCGCCTGGATAGTGTAGCTACTTTCTAACAGACGTGTGCTGGGGTAACTTTCATGATTATGGGTGAGAGTGTAGTTAAAGATCTGAGGGGGGGAAAGTAGGCTACTGTGCATATTTAATGGCAAAACACGGCACTTCAGCCCCAGTTTTTGGTGTACTGCTAGTTCGTGGCTTGAAATGAACACAGAAACACTTGAAACAGCTGGATCATTTAAATAATGTAGGGGTGAGCCCGTTTTCGGCTTCAGTTTATGTACGTAGTGAAAGAGGATCCTTCTGGAGGTGCAATTAAAGAGGGCGACAATCTAAATCCAGTGCACACTCAGGTCTGGAATCTATTTTCCATGCGTGCCAAGATATTTGTTTGTTCCAGTGATTCAGACATATGCCACTGCTTTTGTAACCACACACACAAACATGGCACCCCAACACAATATGATGCTAACCTCCCAAAAGAGACACCAGGAAAGAGCACTGTAATCACTCTGACTGCATCCTCGACTTCCTCTGATCACCTCATAATGCCACTATTGTTAGTGTACACCAAGTGGTATATAAAGCTGAATCCTCAGGGGATTCAGCTGGAATGTAACCCAGAGGTCAATGGTTAGAAAGCATAAACTTGTCTAAACAGGGGTCATCTAAACATTTTAGGCCAAGAGGCAGGCATTTCACAGTGGGCTGAGGGGAAACAGTGCAGTATAATCGGTTTGTATCCGAGTGTGTGTCTGTGCGTGTGAGTGTGGTGTGTCTCTCCCTTCAAACCCTAGCCATGCTGGACTGTAAGTGTTTCCAGAGACTGCAAAACAAGCCAAACAAACACCATCAACCCAGCACACACATAAACACACAGACACGCAAACTGCTGTTGTGGTTTCATGAGAACCGACTGAACTCTGATCAGACAGGGACACAGGGGACACAGGAACTGGTGGTGTTGATGTTTATCCCAGGCTTTAAAGCAACCAGGGCCATGATCTACTGCAAAGCACTGGCCATTCCATTAAATTCAATTAAGGATGCAAAACAGCACATGTGAAAGCCATACAGAGAGAAGGAAATAAATTTACTTTCTCCTTCCATATGTAATTCTTACAGCAGACAGATCATACATCACCCCCCAGTCAATACTGCATACTTTCTATGCAGCAGCCAGACAGCACATACGTTTCCTCTGAGTTAGCACTTTGGCTGCTCTTAATACCACTCTCTCTGAAGCACTCCTGCTTGCCTTAAGCATTCTGTGCTCTCTCCTTGTCAAAGACCCATTATCCATGGCCCCGTTCTAAAGGCTGCCCATCCAGACAGGCCGTCCCATCCATCAGCCTGTCCTGTGACTGCTGCGGTGGAGTTTTAACTGCACTTTGTCGTGGGTTACGCAGACCGGCGGGGTAGAGAAAGAAACATGACACCATAAACCTCGTCCTCCTCTCCACCCACTGCGCTCTCCTCACTGATATCTGATGCAACTGCTGGAATTCCAGCTGAGAATTCCCACTGGGATGAGATTCCCTTTCCCAACCTTGGATGTTCGGATCAGTTTCAGGGTGATTACCCACCTGTGTGTAACTTAACTTAAAGATAGGTGCACAAAAAAACACAGCAAAGGGCCTCGAGGCTTTGTGGCAGTCACAGGTGTGCATCGTGCTGACTGCATGATAGTATATGACTGTGTAACAGACAGTATGCTTCAGACCTCATTTTTCCAGGTCCCCCATTTCCTGTCCTGTGCTCTGTTCAGCTAACAAAGACCCCGACGACAGTGAATGAAACAGACCATCTGTAGCACAGTAGAGGAAGGGGGGGTTGTCCTCACCAGCAGCCCAGCACTGAGAATCAACCACCTGCCATTGTCAAAGTCACAATGATTAATAGTTGCCTAAGCTGCTTAAACAACCTGTACAGTGACAGAGGCAGCAAACAAAAGGGGCTGTTAATGAATGAACAATAAAGCAGGTTGGAAAATGATCAACCAGATAAAATGTAGAAAAATAGCTAAATTAAATTCCAGTGGTTTATCTAGCTAAATAAAAAGGTTTGGCTAAAATGAAACGTGTCTGGCCTTCATTCAAAGAGTTCGGGCTTGTTTTCTGACCCACAATTTTCTACAGGTGCCTACCCTCTAATTATACAGGGAGGTATTCATCATGAAAGACGGAGGAGTATCAGTTTCTCCAATGACAGGAGCCTCAATAGCCCCGAACGCAGTGCAGTCACAACAAGAGGACTGCAGCTATCACTGTTCACACACTCCGAAACTCTCACTCACTCTTTCTAACTCGCAGCTGCCTGCAACAAGTGCGGACCCACTCTCTGGATGCTGCTGAAAGGAAAACTGTGAAATACAGGAAAGCAGACAAGGCTGTTTGAGGGAATGTTACAACATGGAACACCCCGACAACCATGAATCAATGATTAAGCAATGTAAAAGTCTCTAAAAGCGGGCTTTTCCTTTAAGAGCACAAATCCCACCAGGACTGACCCGTACTAAAAATGTTATACACTCCTGATACTGCGTGCAGGAGAAAACATTCACCCAATGGCACAGATATGAGAATTAACATGGCAGGGAGATCCGATTGGAGGTCAGTCCTCGCCGTTCGTATCTTTAGTTGTCTTTGTATAGCGGTGTGTGTGCGCCCCTGTGCGCTTGAGTGCACCTGCTGAACGAGGACCCAGGTCATGTATTGCCTTGAAAGGAGCGGAGGGTGCCCTCCTTCTGCCTGCTCCAATCAGCGGTGCAGCCAGAGTGTGGATGCTGCCCTGTCCATACACTGGACGATTCCACACACCTTCACATGGGTGTATGTTTATTCCTGAACAGGGCGATAAAGAAACTGAGACACAGGGGAGTAAAAGAGAAAGTGCGTGCCTTATTTTTAAAGCCGCGCAGCTTTCTCCTTGGCATTCTCCTTGCCGAAGAACAGAAATCAACCATCACAAAAGAAAACGCAGCATACGGATCTCAAAATAATTGATTTCCTGTCAGAGGGCACTGACATAGGTTTCTAAGCATGTATGAAAAGGCCAACAGGAAGAGCAACTCACTATCTGGAACAGTAGAGGTTTGGGAGGCCACAGGAAGGCTGGTTAGCCGTTTGTCTTTGTCTCCAAATGGCAGAGGCAGCTGCCACCAAAGGTCAGCAAAATGTTACCAGAACAAGGCCCTATACAGGCCGGGACCACGTGCCTGTGACAGAGGGGGGGCACACCTAGATGGAATGACGCATAGCCACTTTCTCTCACCCACAACACACCCATAACATGGCATCTTGTCTGGCATCATGGAGCTGAGCCCTGCCTCAGCCGTGGGGGGGAGGGGGAGGGCTTTATATTCTCCAGTCCCCTACCTAAGCTGAGGTACCTCGTATCAGTGTGGCAATATCAGGTTACACTCTCCCCTCTGGCTCTCCATCAGTGTGCGTTGAAGGCTTCGTTTGAAGTGCCATCCTTCCCCTGCTCCCCCTTCACCCACCTACAACCCCGGCTGTAACACAACCAGGGTAAACTTCCACCCCCAGCCTCTCGTCTTTGGAGCTTTTGTGCAATACAGTCTTATGCCCATAGACATGGGCGGATGGATGGGCAGAGGTCAGACATGGCCTTCGCAACTCGCACAACAGGGCCAGTAAAGTGCTGACAGACAGACAGAGCAGCATGCAGGAGACGCTAACACACACACACACACACACACACACACACACACACACACACACACACACACACACACACACACCACGAATAGCTTTCAAATCTCTTCTCTCTGAGGCACACAGTCTCTGGGGATCGTTCCTCAAGCCCCAAATTTTTTTGACAACTGTTTTCCTCATCTAATCAACTACATCCCAAGGAAATAAAGTGTACAAAGAAAGGATAAAAGGAAGCAGATGGATGGAAGGAGGAAAGCAGAAGGGTTTTTTTTCCCTCCTTTCCACTTTTGGCAGAACAAGACAGAGAGGGTGAATGAGAAAACCGTGTTTGCGGTTATGTATTTTGAGCTGATTCTTCTCCCAAAATACACCCCCCCCCAGGTTCTCCTTTCAATAGCCTTGAGAAAGAAAGCTGACAGTGAAAAATTCTGTCCTTTTACACAGGGGCAGTGCAATGACGCACTCAGTTCTAACATATGTTTTACCCCTGTGGCTAAAAATTTAATCCAAGGCTGAGCTGAGTGCAGTGACTTCAGGAGAACTCAGCCTACTGAGTAAATGATCCTATCACATGACGGGCTGTATTATGCATGTCTTTATGTCCACTACTTTTTTTTTGTGGTTTTAATATCAGATCTAAATTTGATGTAATTAATGAAATTGAATCAAACAGGCATCAAACATCAAATTAGGTGATACTGGTACAACAACCTGTTGGAATTCAGCCATGAGCCTGAAGTAAAACCAAAAAGTTGCTTCCACCCTCAAAAACAGAGAAAACAGTTTCAAACCTTTCATTTTACATAACCAGCTGATAATTCAGTTCTTAAGAAACATCCATATCAGGACACAGCACAGGAAACTGAGCCACAGTTTAACAATGCCTAGAGAAACAAAAACTTACATCACACATTTTCTGTCCTCTTCTGTGTCTCTGACTAGACACTAAGTGAAATCTGACTCTAAAGTCCTGCTATTTTCCTCTCGCAAAAAAACATAACAAGCTTAAAGGCATCTGCCTTGGGGGTGTGGGGGGTGATGGACCAGAAGGCCAGTAGTCAACCCATTAACTGCACTGTAAGCGAATGGGTTGCATTGTTGCTGCACTGTCTCAATGCCCAGAATATTGTGCCTCTAGTCTGGTGCTTTGTGGATGCAAATCAAGTGTGCCTTAAGGACACAGACGGTCTATTATAATGCCACTGTGGGGAATAAAGGCTGGGCAAAGTGGCTTCTTAGTGGCTCTTTTTGTGGTCTTCGCCCCTGAATTGAAGAGATACAGCAAAAAATAAGATCTGTCCTCATCTGGCTGTGGTGGTGCAAATAACACACACACACACAGGGAATGTTTACTGGGTGAAAACCTGGGCCCATATGGGAGCCAGCCAGATAGTGGCATGGTGTGCAGCTCCTCTGCAAATGACCTTTGAACCCCACGGTCAATGAAGGGCCTTTATCTTTCCAGTGTTAACGTCTGAGTGGAGCCAGAGTCTGGGGCTCGTTCGGGTCATTCACAGTCATCTCTGGTTTATTCTGCATATAATAAAGCAGCAGAGCAGAATCTGTGTTCTGAGCTTTAACTTTCCCATCAGGCAAACAAAGCTACAAACTCTGCACAGTTCTTGGGTCTGATTTCTCTTGCTGAGGTGGATGCTGGCCTTATACTGGGCTCAGCCACTGGTCACACTGGCTGCATGTTATCCAGTCTGCTGCCGGCAGCGTCAGCCAACAAAGGGAATTAAAGCAGTGCTGATGGACTGCTGTGAAGGAGGCTGCTCACAAGGAGCTGAGCACAGACACTAACACAATGCAACACTGATCTTCCACGTTTTTAACACATAAAATGAGTGTATCATGTATCACCAGTCCACCAGCAACATATAAACACTGCCGCGACAAAACCATCGGCCATTACCAGAGGCTCCAAGCCTCCTCCCGCTGAACAGGGTGGAGACTGTATCCCCCTGTGATGAGATGTGGAGGAGGGAAATTAGGTTGAAAATGCCCCCCAGCTGACCACGGCAGTCACACGGCCTGGCTTTGGCCACCGAAAACCAGCACATACACCACAACAATGGGCTCATGTTCAAATGTCACTCCCATGAAAGCGGCGGCTCTTTTCCCAGTCGGCCCAAACGCTGCACACCCTTTCTCCCCAAGAAAGGGCTCGTTCAATGGCCGCAAAGGACGCATTCAACCCCCCCACCCCACCCCCCCATTCAAACAGACTGAACACTTTTTCTAACAAGCAACAACAAATTCACAGATGCATACTCTTTAAGAAGTATGGTAAACACACAGTTTGAGTTCAGCCTCCGTCTCCTTTCCCGAGGACCGAATCTAGGATGGGCTGCCGGCGTGCGGCACAAAAAACGGACATTTATCCATGACTGGCACTATCAGTCGGTGAGTCTGCGTTTTTCAGGGAGGCCCAGGAGGTATGGGAGAATTAAAACATATCGGAATAGTAAAGAAAAACCCACTTACAGTCAAATGGGATTCACAAAGAAGGTCCTCTCCTCCGCTGTGTTCTCCAATGGGAGCAGATATCCCTGCCCTCCGGGAGAAACAGAAAAAAACTCCTAATATGATGTGTTATTATCTGTTGTTTTAAAGGGCTAACAACTCAAAAACTGCCCGTGGTCCTCATGTTTTCACACGCTGCCCCGTCTACATATACAGCCCTGTTCCCGTTCCCATTCTTCTCTCCCGGAGCTGATGAGGAGACACGCTGCGCGTCTCCGTCGTTTCCTGTCCAGCCCAGAATCCAGCGCTGCCTTCAAGGACTGTGGGAGATACTGTGGAAAGACCTGGCTGAGGTGCGGATGTGACTGGGGAAGAGATGGATTGCGGTGTTGCCCGAGTTGACCGACTAACACATTGTAGAGCAACTTCCCGCAGGAAAATTAAAAGAGGGAAAATAAAGTTGCACACTCATTTTCGTCTCTTTATCCGCTTCAATGCAAAGTTATTCCACTCTCAACCTCCTAAAATAGAATAGTTTTTTTTTTAAATACTAGTGTACTAGTCCATCTCAAAATCACCGGAATGAGCCCTTTTTATCTTGAAGACTATAAATTCGAAGATACAGGATTCTTGGAGGAAGATGACTGCAGCATCAACATCCAGCCGCTGCTCCTTCTAACCAACAAAAATAATAGGATGATAGAAATAATAGTAACAGGATAAAAGAAGAGGAATCATGAGTAAACTGAGTAAAGGAGCCACACTGAAGCACGCAGGCTGGGTTCTTACTGGTGCTCACCCAAAGCCACCACCACCAGACAAAAGGGACATGTTCCAGATTAGGAGATTATTGCGCGTTATCCATATGGACACATGGCTTTACTGTCCCGTCAATCCCCCTCATCCATTTTCAGAGTTAGAATTACAGACAACATTTTTGGAAATGCTATAATCCCCACTTCACAATGAATCTGTCACCAGGTGTTTGCACACAAAGTAAATAGTTTCTACCCTTTCATGGCCTCTAATGTCTGTTCTTTGTCAGCAAAACCTGTGCAGAAGAAAGAAAAGCCTCTGAAGCAAAGCGAAGCATTGCTGCACTTGATACAGGACTGCAGTGAACAGCTATTTTCCTGGCTTGTAGCACTTAACATTTGTAATCAACAGCCTGATCAAAATAATAATAATAATAAAAAAAGCTCTGTTGCCATCTAGTGGACCAAGAAACCTATTGCACCGCCACCTCAGACCCATTGTGCAGATAGAGCTATGGGCTTTTTAAAACCAACGATGTTAAAGATTCAGGATCTGGACTGTATACAAGCCTTTGGGGGGGCTGAATCTTCTCGGATAGCTGGCACTGCTGCACAGCTCAATCACTGTTTTTTTCTTTTCTTCTTTTCTTTATGTGTCATACCTGTGCCTCTGCTTTACTAAATGACTCATAGTCAATGTGTGGAGACAGTTTCTAGTTCACTTCTCGACTGGCACTCTGTTCTTGTGAAGTAATGACACAAAATCTCAGTTCAGGCCAGTTCGATTCGTGTCTGGTGCTTTTCACTGTGTTCAGTAAACTTTGCCACATGGTACACTGGGTCATTGTACTCCCGGTCACTCACTCCACCTCCAACATTCACCTTCTCATACTGAACACATACGGCCACACAGCAGGTATACACATATTTACAGTGAAACATTGTGACCAACTTCTGGGCTTTCACGGAAATTATTTTTTTTTAAATTCTGGTTGAGGTAGCAGCATTAGTATTTAGAAGCAGTTACACGTTATCAGGGGCTTTAAACTGCTGTTTAAAACAGGTAATAAATAATTTTTTATCTCCATCATCAGCTTATTCCTTGATACGGAATCTTTTGTGTAGCATAAACAGTCCAAAGTTCACTAAAGTCCACATTCATTCACAATGATTCTATATTGTTTTACTGTACAAATTTGGTTAGCAATTACTATTACTATTACCATAGTGCAATAGTTAAGATAGCACAAGACTTTATGCAAACTTACGACAGGCCTTAAATCATACATCCGAGACAAAGAAAAATGAACAGGATCAACAGGAAGAGTAACAAAACTGTCCTGTAATGAGCTTGTGGTCTGAAAGAACACGTTACTATTGTCTTACATTACCAACACTTAAGTAATGAAAAGGTCACAAACTCTGGGAGAGAGCGGAAACTCAAGAAGAGGAGGCGTTTTTTGCCACAGGATGTTTTCCCTCTAGAAAGGGTGTGTGTGGTACAGTCACTGCTGCACCGTGGGAGTACTTCAATCAGACACCCAACGAGGATATGATGTACAACAGTCAAAGAAACGCGTGCATGGAAGCAGGGCTGATGATATCGAAGTAAAGGATCAGAGTTCACTGCAGCACACAGTTCGTGCAGTTTGCTGGAGGAGCTTCATGTTTTAGGTGATGAGGGACAGCTCTGAGGACATTATTCTGCTGGAGGCAAGTTCACACACTGCTGCAAAACATCAAGATGAATGTTTGCTGGATGTTCATGATCCTCCTCGGCTGCAGGTTATCTCATGCCACATGCACCTGCAATGGTAAGTTGTAGACTCAAATTTTTACTATAAATACTTATAATTTGCTAAAATATTACTAGTAAGCAATGAACTTACAAGAGTAAAGACTAATTTCCATGTGAAATCAAAAGAGACTACTGTGCAGATGTGGTTACAGGGGGACAATTTGTTTCATATGTGAAGTTCCTCATTGTTTGTGCAGTAGAACTTGAGTATCAGTGGATTATTAAATCGCAGTGGTGGTATTAGTACATATTAAGGCTAAGTAAACTGCTCTGGTTGACAGCTTAGGCACATTGAAACATGAAACATTGAAAGCTGGGGTTTAAAGAACATGAATGTGTTCTTCTATAGCTTAAAGTGAATATCTTCTCACTTGTTCACTGTTTATCTGGTGATCATTGCCTCAGACGAGTCTTATGGCCTAAATAAACGTATTTGTAGGTTGAGACACATTGTAGTGGGAAGCAGCATTTAGCAGAGCCAACACGGGAATAAAAGACACGTTGACACAATTTTAGGACAACTGCTATTAAAACACAGTACAGAAAGCATTCATTTCAACACCAATGCGTGCAATGCCAAGCACTACATCACCTAGAAAAAAACACCTTGTGAGCAGCATACTTGAGTCAGTCCGTGGCTGAGTCAAGTATGCCACTCACATGGCAAAGTTAAGTTTTTTTTTTTTATAAAAGAGGTAAATTTGCTTAGACTGAGCAAATTCCGTGTGGGGGTGCGGTTCTGTGAAATGACAAGTTTCAAAGCCTGAATTTCAGTTAGCGGAATTAAATGCAAATAAATCAGTCTTTGGAGGAGATGTAGCTGTAGCTTTCCTGTCCAAAGCTGAGTGGTGTTTGCTACAGACACAGGCATCCTGACTTGGTTTACTGCAACAACAAACACAACACTGTGCCACTCTAACACTCTGCTTACAGGGTGTGTTTTTTTATTTCAGTTTCATTGTGTTTTTAAGTCACATTGCTGGTATTTTACAAGCCTTCCTTCATGACGCCTATTCAGAGATCTAACATTATACTGTGAGTAAGAGATAATCAGAAATCAGACTAAAAGTGCACCCTGAACAATTATCACATTTTTCCCTCCAGAGCAGCTGAAAACGATCTGTGTGCCTGGCAGAGACAAAGTGCAAGTGCCGTGCCCAAACGTGACTGCAGACGACATGATGTTTCGACTTCTCAGGGACCAGAAAGTGATTGCCAACATCACATGCAGCCGTGAAAACAATACATTGAAATGTACTCGACCAGACACCATGGTGGGTGTGGAACTGCATGAAAACAAACAACATAAATTGGTGGATTTCATGGTCACTGACAGCAGGCATGGAACGTACTCCTGTGACGGGACAGTCACATTCCCTCCCCCCTTTCATAAAGTACAAAGTCCTATGAGGATCCATGTACTTGTAGATGGTAAATATTCCTAAGAGATGCTGAGACTTGAAGTGCATATCTATAAATTTGTGTGCAAGCACTAAAGTTCATTGAACACTTCCTGAATATGCTTCTTCCAGGACACCTTTGCAAGTGCAATAACAGCAGCAGTAACCATGGTGACAATCCAAGCCGTAGGTTTGACTGGATTTGGATTCTGGCGGTTGTACTTCTCATCATCTACAGCATAACTGTTACCATCATCGCTCTTATCACCGGGGTAAGATACTTCTCAAACACACACTCAGAGCTTTCTCAGCTTCACAAGGAAATAAATTCTGTTTTGGAAAAATGTTGTATTCATCTGAAAATAGTCAGACAAGTCAAAAGCCTTTAAAAATCCCCCAGAACAACTACAGGCCCGGAACCACTTACACACCTCGTACTGTACATGATAAATCACGAACCTCAGTCCCACACAGACACGCAGTAATGCTGTTGTTCAATTGCTCCGATGTGTCTTTCAGATCAAGTTGAGGGAGACGGATTGCCAGAATGATTACATGAACACCAAACCCAGAGCATCAAGGGACCGCAGGAAGAAAAAAGGGGTTCAGAATCCTATACCACGATACGTGTGATTTCTCATGAGTCATCCGACCATTTGCACAGCTATCCCCACTAATTTAGATGTAAACAGAAGGGATGTCCTTGTAGTAGCGACCTCTGAACAGAACATTATTGTGAGTGAGGTTTTGTGAGAATTCGTTTTGCGTATGTAGTTCTTGTTTTGTGTCTACACAGTTTAAGTAGCAGTTCCTTTTACAGTTGTGGTTGAAAAAACAATTAAAAAAAACATAACCGACGGTTCATGTTTTGCTCACTTCCTTTCTTGCTACTGTCTCCATTTGTTACACACAACAAATCTCTAGCTGGAGACCCTGTCTCTGTGGTCGAAACAGAAGGTGGTGTCTCAGTGAGGGGACTTTTACCACACTTGGTTCATTCAGCTTGTAAATCTGTGTAATGTTATGTGGATATGAGACTGCAATTTCAAAATGAAGAAGGAAACACGCACACACACAAGTTATCACAAGAGGTCACAAGAGGCCTCTACAAGCCATGGCATATAAAATCTAAATACCATTAACGTCACACCACTGTTCTTTTTTCCAGTTTGCTGTATGATCTTATTTCTGTGAACAGTAAGATAAACGTGTTTGCAGAGTTAACATCACTGAGGTTGATGAGAACTATATATATGGCAAGGAGAAGCAAACGCCTCAACAATAACAATCTGCACCATTTCCTGTCTCCCTCCATCTACTTTTTTCCCCTTCCTCGTGCTTTCTGCAGATGTGGCTGTTTCAAAGGGACTCCACCTTTACCTTGCTCACCTTGCAGTTTCTGCAAGCGCACACAGGTTTTACTAGTTTCATTCAGCAGCATGGTTTTACTCATCTACTGGCACAAGCATCAGCAAGATTAACATGTAGTTTCTGTTAAATTTTCAAGCCATTTTGGGTGATTGAAATCCAGATGATTAAAAACAAACGTCTTTTATGATTTAAAAAAAATTCCTTCCCCCACATTCTCACAAGGACACACAAAGAAAATTTCAGTTTCCTCTAAAAGTGCTTAAAAACAGTTATCCAATCGCTGCAAAGTTTTATTGGTTCCTAAAAAAATTTTAAATATCAGGTGCGGCCTTTTAGGTCTTACATCAGCACTTGATTCAGTTTATCTCAGTTTAAATTCAAGCCGTTTGTGCTGTGTCGCGGTATATAAACTGTTACAGGCATTAAAAAATTCCGCAGTTGGCAACAAAAAATAAGTACAAACTAATTTTCAGAGGATCACTGAAATCACAAAAAAGATAAACAGTTCTCAGCTTTCCAGAGACCACATTCATCTTATAAACTGCAATAAATTCACTTTTTTCTTAATTGTTTACAAAGCAATAAAATGTGTGTTCATCATGGTCGTGTCCATTTAACACTGACACCTGTCTTCAGGATTGTAGTTCCTCCATTTTAAGTTGTGCGTCTGATCTGTGGTGTTCTGGAAAAATCTGTCCCCTGATGAACTCTGTCCTCTGTTCCTCAGAGAGAGACTGCAGCTTCTGCTCCGTTACCTGGGGAACAGGATCAGGACAATGTAAATCTCACTATCACTGAGATGCACTCAACACTGACACAGCTTCCATAGGGGGTGGGTTAATTTGTAAGTATTTTAGCTGAAGTGTGAAAGGAACACAGGGCTGAACCTCAAACACACACAAATTTGTAACTGTAATTTTTACTTCCTCCCAGTTACAAGGATTTTAACGCTCAACACCTTTAGAGCATGAAAACGTCTTTTAAATGTCAGCTACTGCTGGATCCTTACAAAAAGAAGAAATCAAACTGTGATCATTTCTGAGTCTCACCAGGACAGGGTTGTACCCCAAGATCTTCAGATGGCGAATCTTGACTGCTAAGGGACCACGTGGATTGGATGTCCCGTAGCAAAAACCAGAGAGTGGTGTGCAAATTACTGCAATTCTAGAACATCAAGAAAAAGGATTTATCAGCTTTAAAAAGGCATGACGGGACGAAAGAGGAAGTTTGGTTAGAAGTATGTAGAGAACAAAAAGAGAACAGGGAAGAACAAAAGCCTGACACCTGAAAAACAGACAGAGAACATCAAGAAAAAGGATTTATCAGCTTTAAAAAGGCATGACGGGACGAAAGAGGAAGTTTGGTTAGAAGTACGTAGAGAACAAAAAGAGAACAAAAGCCTGACATCTGAAAAACAGACAGAGAAGATGGTAGTTTTATTTTCAATGAGATAATTTGGAGCACTTTGTATTTCTGTCTCCTGTGACACATACTTAACTACAGATCATTACTACGAGGAGTTATTATAGTTTCAGAGTTTTCATTAGTTTTTTCCTGTTACAGTATTTTATTTACAGGTACTGTGCAATACAAACACAACACACACACTAACTTTTCAGCTCACTGAACAGCTCCAGAACCATTTGGTTGAATTTGCACCAACAGGGTGAAAAGAAAGAACTGGATGACGGATTTAAAACAGAACAATTACCAAAGCCAAGACTTATAACCAAACTCATTTCAAAGGTTGCTGATAAACTAGAGGCACATATTGTTTAGAGCTGGTTGAACTTGGTTGAACTAAATCCTTTGCTGCATGTCCAGTTGCGGTATCGGATACTTGATGTACGTGATAACAGCACACGACAGTGCCTGACACTGCCAGGAAAAAAAGCCTGAAACATCCGCTCACTGCATCGGACGTCACCATGACATAAGCACGTCACCATAACATAAGCACATTGAAATTAAAAAAAAAATCCAAAAAAAAAAAAAAAACATTTGCAAGTAAAATGCCACAGCTGATTTGCTCAAGATTAAGTCTGGTGATGTTATCAACTGCAAACTGGTGCTGATATCTTACCTCTGACTGCCCTCTGCTGGAGACAACCCTTCTCCTTTACAGCTACTCACTTCAGTCACAGAGGTTTGGTTTGGCAGAGGTTTGGTTATCACACCATCTGAGAGTCAACACACATACACACATACACACACACACACACACACACACACACACACACACACACACACACACACACACACACACACAGCTGCTTGCTCGCATCACAGTTTCACAGCTAGATGTCATTGTTTTCTGAAGCCACTTTGTAAAGCAAACAGGTGCATCATTTAAATTACACAGTAAAAGACATAAAAAATGAATACATAATATATAATGAATAATATATATAATATATATGAATATATCCTCTTTACCTATAAGGTAAAAGTTCTCCACCAACACCATTTCCTGTAGCATTGTGTCTGCTTGGTCCCCCAACACACTCCGAAGGACCTGTGAGAGCCACTCATTGACTGGTGACTTGAGGGGGATGTAATGTCCCAGGACAGATGGGGGGACAGACAGGGGACGAGGGAGAGGAGGACAGTCGAGACGGAGGCACAAGTCCACGGTCTGAAACATTCTCGCCTGCCTCTGGAGAAACTGTGATGCTGGGGAGAAACGGAAGAAGCTGTGAACGATGAGGTTGAAAAGTAAAGATAACAGTGCACGTGTGTGTGAGTTCAATGCCTTACGTGTACTGTCAAACTGCTCCATCACACTGCTCTGCAGGAGTTGCTCCAGTGGTGCAGAGGGGAAGTGGCCCAGTTGACACAGATAGAAAACAGACTTTAAAAGCAAAAATCCAGACATCTTGGGCAGATAGGAGTCCAGAACCTGGGTGAGGCTGTCCAGGAACCTGGAGCAACAGGATGAAACCCGACATGGACATCAAATCTTGTAAGCAACAGCCTTTAGGTTATGGGAAATCTAATGTTAGAAGATCAGTTATCATAGGGGTATTACAATTCTCACTGGAATGTTTCTACAGTACAAGTTTATACAGCATATTTTGGCCTCTAGAATTAGCAACTCTCAATAAGTAACATTAGCATTCTAAATATGAAAGATGGAGACATGTGAGTGACCTACTGTTGTCTGCGGTCTTGCAGATCGTAGTTAAGAGAGGAGTACACCTTCAGGACACAGAGCAGGTCTCTAAGCGTCAGGGTGTCTGGGCTGGCGATCACCTTCTCAGCATATGCCTCCATTAAGGCTGAGGGACAGAAGACGAGGTTCTCAAAGAGAGAGAGGAAGAAGAGCACCTGAACAGAAAGAAGGGAAGCCGAAGAGTGAAGGTAGAAAACTGACCAGCGCAGATATCAGATACTGTGTCTTGAGTTATATTCCAACATGAGCTTTCTCAAAAAATATATCATTCATACTGATTATAGGCATGAAAGAACACTTGAGAGTCCTGTTTACAAAATAGATTATGAGGACAAACTTCATATTTAACATTTCACAAAAAGGGGTTAAAAGACAGTTCTCTGCTGCAGCACCTGTTTGTTGGGCCATATGTCGAGCATGGAGGTGACATATTCTGAAATTCCAGTGAGCATATCTATGTCTCTGTAGTGCAACTCCCTACATGACTGCAGCACTGCAAACAGTCTGTTGAAGGGGATTCCATGGAGGTTCTCTAACAGAGAGGACAGATGTGGAAGACACATATTTAATTTTAATCATCAAAATAATATATTTAACCATTTTCTTAATGGGAAATGTTTTACCTGTGATCTTCTTACTACAGATATCCAGCAATGGCCTGGAGTAGAAGCCCATTGTGGCCATGGTGGAGATCATGTACTGGGTGTTGGGAAGGGTGAATTGGTCCGTCATTGATAAAGCCTTTTTCTGGAGGAATACGTGTACAAAACCAAAATTACATTACAAGTCAAAATGGAACAGATGCAGCTACAGGTGCAAATACAGGCAGAGGGACAAACATACTCAATTATAACTATGATCAAGCAACATTAACTATGGCTGAGTGATCACCACTGATTCTTCCACTGAGTGTGTTTAGTAGAGCAAATACTTGCTGTTTTTTTTTGTTTTCTGTAAAGAATCTGAAAGTCATCAATAACAATTTAATACCTACAATAATTAAAAAGACTATAAGCAACAGTGGCCACAGTGAAGAGCAGTTAAAGACATGTCTGCACATGAACTAGCAATCCAACACTGAAAGGCATATGAATACCAAATGTGGTCGAAACCAGGACTCATAAACTGACCTCTAGTTTCCGCTTGAGGTTCAGCGGGGCATCCTTCCCTAGCATGCGCATCATGGTCTGGAGAGCTATAACTTCCTGGATCCCAGGAAGACGGGCCTCAACTACCAGCCTAGGAAACGGCCACAAAAAGAATGTAAATTACTCTGAAAAGGAAGTGGTAAAAATCTATACAGTTCTTCAGAACATGAAAAAAAGGCCTGGGTTTTGTCTGATGATGCATGGATACCTCTGAAGCTGGAAGGTTTTAGTTTCTGCAGCGATTCTAAAATTCTGAGGCTTATATTTTTGCCTGTGCCACATGTTTTCTGTGACGAGCTGTACCTCATGCCCTCCTTAAGTGCACCAACATTAGGGCTGTTCTCCATGTGTTCCAGACAGGAGGCCATGATGGACAGGCTCTTCTCATCAAAGTCATTCAGTCTCTCCTGTTAGTGGACAATAAACACATTTGGATAAATAACAATACAAAAACACTGCCAATAAGAAAACATCTTTGCTTGCTGGCCTACCTGGCAGGTTCGGAGTAAAGTCTGGACCACACGGCTACGTTGAGGCACACCCAGATTGACCAAGCTCAGGAGAGTGTAACTCAAATCCTTAGTGTGCATGTGCGTCACGTCCCTCATGACCCTTTGCAGTAGCATGTCAAATGCAGGATGGTCAAACATCAGCTGCAGCTCGTAGCGCCGCTGCTCATCTGACATCTTCTTAGAGGTGCCCCACATGTGGGTCAGGCAGTTGCTGACCTGTCGAACTGTGGGTGAGTATTGGCAGGTGAGGTCTAACACGTCTGACGGGGAGCCACAGCGCCACAGCTTGTCCAGGAAAGGGGACCTCCTAAGCCCTGAGGTAGTTTCAGCAGGCTGGATTTCAGCAAGCAGTGATGAATCTGCAGGTAGAGAAGAAGGAAGCTCCTTCTCTTCCAAATCCTCACTGTGAAAACTACCCCGTGAGTAAAACCTCACTGAACTGACAAGACTCCTAGCCAGGAGTGTTTGGCTTTTCCCTGCGCCCCAAACGTGCGCTAACGGACGGGGGAATGATGCGTCTTTTATGGATGTTGTCGCCAGGATACTACGCTGCGTCCACTGAGACCTGCGGCTGCAGAGGAGCAGGGCCCTCCTCATGACCTCCTCTGCCACCCAGGCAGACATCGTTCCCTAATAATTTAGGAGCCGCTAAAAGGATGAAAATGAAAATATGACACTCGGGAGTCCTAATCTATTTCGGCAGTGCCCCTGTGTGGAACAAGTACCGACTATGTAACGCCAAAGTCGCAAACGTGTTTAGAGAAATGTGGAAGTAACTACACTTAGTTAGCGCTAATAATTATCTGGCTGTTTCCACTTTTCATTCTCGGCCACACTGACGGTTACAACATGTAAGCAGTTAGTATAAATAAGGCATTACAAAGTGCTGTGACAAAGCTGTCAACAAGGTCAACTAACTGTCTCCTTCAATGTATGACAAAACCGGCTAGTTACATTAGCTAAGGTTAGCTAGGTGATGCCGCCTACCTTATTACTCTCATTTACAAATAACTGTCCCAAAGGAGCTCATGGCGCTCGCTGCACCGTGTAATATTCGGCTGGGAAAGCTGCTCAGCCTAGAGTAACGGAGCTACATTGCAGTGAAACGTTAGAGTCCAGTCCAGTGAGTTGCCATTCTCATTACACGCTTGCTCGCTCTGTGTGCGCTGCCATTTTCGGTCCCTCTGTAAAGTTAGTACGCCAAACACATAAAAACTAAAACCGAAGAAATATTATAAACATTGGTTAATGTGGGTGTAAAAATTGTGGCATATACTATTTATGCTCATTATTAATAATGCTAACATTTGACCTTTTATATCAAGTCTTGATTTTCTTTCTTCTATTTTTTTTTGTTTGTTTGTTTGAGGGGACACGTTTCCCACTCGGACTCAAATAGACGCAACATCCGCAGTTACCTAGCAACCAACGCGATGGCAAAATTTGTGCTCGCTGGTAAAGTTTGATTTGAACTTTGAACTTTTAGCAACGGACTGTGTATAAGATCATCGCATTTCTTATTTCTACAGTTTCAACCTGTGCAGGTAGGACAGACTGCCCTCACTATGCCAAAGCGGAACTTTTAGCAGACGCTCTGCAGCGATCTCTGCCGGACTTCAGGGCCCATAAGATCTCCATCCTCCCCGACGAATGGGAGGTGAGCTTTCTTATTTTAGATCTCTTTAATTTACATACCATTTATATACTCTTCTTGGTACTTTTCCTCAGTGTGACCCCTGTTTGACCTCTGACAGGAATGGCTCGAAGCCACTTGCAAAAGAAATGGCTGGAAACACGAGAAGTCCCCGTTGGTTTGGAGGGAACTGGTGGACATGGGTGGCAAAGGGATGCTCCTGGGGGGCTTCAGTGACTTCCTTGAGCATTGTCAGGTAGGCGTAGATTAGATTTTCTTAATTAATGTCACTTCCAAACTCAAGCTTGCCATCTTCTTTGATCACTGGTTGTGTAGGACTACTACAGCATCACATCAGACATGCCTACAAATATAATGCTGAGTGTTGCAGCAGAGAATCTGGAGACAAAGAGGAACCTTATTGTGGAAGAGCAGAACCGTGCCAGTCTCATCAAACCCCTTCACATATGGATCAGCAGGTGGGTTAGTCTGAAAAACTCAAAACCAAAGTATAAATATAAATTTTCTCCCCCTGAGGAGTTTGTGGAAGTGTTTCTCAGCTGACAGATTGGGTGTGAATTTTCCTTTCCTTATCTTTTCAGCGCTCTCAGCCCAACCTGCCTCTTCCTGATCCCCAATCTGCTCTCTGCTGAAGTGTTCCCCCACGTTACTGCAATCAGCCTCCACCTATTGGACTTGGAAGGGGACAAGGAGGAATTGCATGGGCTGAGGATGGAGATGGAGGACCTGGCACTCCCTCTGCTCCATCAGGTGTAGGACCTTTTACATAATTTTCATTTTTAATCATATCAGAAAGGAAACAATAAAGCCATCTAACTGTTTATTCACAGGTAAGCATTCACACAGATCTGGAGCAAGCCTTCCAAGAAGCAGATGTCATCCTCCTGCTGGATGAGAGGGGGTCTGATGACAGTGATACAGAGACTGAGAGTGAGCAGGAAAAGAAGAAGAAGAAAATAAAGGAAGTGTCAGACCGCTACAGAGTGTACGGACAACTGATTGACACAAGGGCCAACAAGGAGGTGAAGGTGATTGTGTCCGGTGACTCATTTGTCAACCTGAGATGTTCGCTTCTTGTGGACAATGCCTGCTCCATTGACAGCGACCAATTTGTCACCATGGCAACTCAAGTGGAGAATGAAGCCAGGGGCATAATGGCAAAGAGGCTGAAAGTCAAGGCATCAGGTAGCCACTGTAAATTCTGTGCCCCATGCTTTCATTGCATTTTAGCACCAGCACCTAATCTCTTCTTCTACTCTAGATATTACAGATGTCATCGTGTGGGGAAATATCAGTGGTAGTTTTTACATTGACTTGCAGAGGGCAAAGGTTTTCAACTTCAATGGGGCAATCAGAGGACCAGCCTTCTTTTCCCACTCACTCCTAAAGATTTTCCATGACAGGTTTGTTACAATAACAAAAAGGTTTTCAGTAAGTTATAAGTATTAATATGCAAAGATGCTTGAGAGTATTAGAGACAGATTGTTTCTTAGTGTGTCTTACACTAGATTAATGGCATTATCTAATTTTACATACTCTACTGCATTCACTGTAGTAGTAAACTCCACCTAACTTGGAATTTGGCAGGTTAAACAAGCATAATATGATAAGGTCTGGCACAGGTCTACCAAACTGTACCCTGCTCTGCCTTCAGTCTGTGCCAGTGGTGATTGCACAATATCATCTGACCCAGAAATCAGCCAGTTCTGAAAACATCCTGTGCTGGGATATTCTCCTTCTCCCTTCCAGGAAATGGTTGGAGACGGAATTTCAAGACTTGGTACGTTGTCAGCGTGCAGCTGTGGCTTCAAAGACCTGCCAAGCAGCTTCCATGTCAGCTGCCAATGGGATCCTCACCATCCTAAAGGCTTGGAATGGCGCTTGTAGTCCAGATCAGGTCTTCTCTCTGGGTGTAGTATGCCCAGGTAGAAACCCATACAAGCACAATGTGTGGCAAAATGACCTCAGATATTGTAGAGTCTGAGGTACAAGGATGAAGTTTAACTTCAAGTCTGTCTTTTAGCTCTAATATTGCCCAATCCAGTGTTGAAATGTGATTCTCTTTGGCTCCTTCCAGGCTACTACAACCTCCCAGATGGCATCGTCCTCTCGGTTCCAGTTACCTTCAGAGACGGTAAATGGTCTGTGCTGTTTGATGTGGCTGTTAGTGATGAGCTGAAGGAAAGACTGCAGCTCTCTGCTAGTGAACTGAGGCAGGTACGTAAAGTTACAAGCGCACAGAGGGACAATGCACAACACACATTTTCATAGCTCTTAAAGATCTGGTGTTTACGATGTTTCAGAGGTAATAATAGAGTTGTTTTTCTTTTCCAGGAAAAAGAATTTTGATCAGAAACTGCAGGACTGTTATGAAGAAGGAAGACATTTGATAGACATTAAAAACTGTCTGCGCAGCTTAGTAGTAGATGACTGCAGGAAATAATCAGGATAAATGTCAGAACCACATCTTAAGTTTGTTTCAGTTTGTTCTTTTATTCTCTTGTTTCACATGTGGAGTTGTGGCTGCATTTTACCAGTTTAATGACAATAAATCTTTTGTGACTCACTTTGTGAAACTCGTCCATAGATGTTATATTTTTAGTTGTAAAAGATCAAACTGAGTACTTTATGGAAAAAGGAGAAATTAGAAAATATATTCCTTTTTTAAAATTGTACAGTTCAGTAAGTGCCTTTTTATATAGTTCAAGAAGCAATATTTTAAGCGTAAAACACACTACTACCATACACAAACTAGTCTGTTAATATCCTTTTTCTAATCTGATGTTACCACTCGCCACCCATTTCCATTTACAGTTGGTTTTAAAATGAGGACACATCAAAACTCGTATTCCCCTCACTGGTAATTAAATATCAAACAAACTGAATTTAATGGGCTCTTTTAACCTAAAACATTCAAATTGACTTTTTTTCTCACAAATTGTGCAGTACTTTGTCAGTTGACAAGGAGAACTTGAACAGAGTGCTGATTTTACATGCAGAATATACACATTCCTTTTTAGCATTTCTACACTATACACAAGGAGGCATTGACTGAAAAAAGGAAAGGTTAGTACAAATACAATGCACTACGACAAGTCGGGAAATGGACACATAGTCAATTGTTATATTCAATTTGTACAACCCACCCCTGAGATTTGGACGCTGAGTGGTTTATAAAAGCAAATGCCGGGCTTCTTCATACAGTCAGTCATGGAGCGAATTTCTTTTTGTCATGTCAAAAATTTTCCACAGCAACGGCAAGATGCATACTGAATAATTTAAGTATCACATCCCTTCAAAAACAAAATCTGCTCCAGTAAAAGAAACATTGTTCTGTAAATTGACCTCAAATATGGATTATGGTTGGTACATGCGTGATTCATGGCATGCATGGACTTGTCGTGGCACAAAGGAGGTTATCAGGTAAATATACATATCCCAGTGATGACTATACATGTACAAATAGTTGGGTATAGATGGGCCTATCTAACAGGAAGCCTGTGTTTGTCAACAAAGTTGTAGATCAAGAATAAATTCAATTACATATGGATGTATGAAATTAAATTCTATTCACACATATAAATAAAAATGAGGCATAAGTCACAAAGAGGAAATTCAGGAACATTTCTTTTATCTTGCCACATTAAAGTCACTTATGTGTTTGGGTAAAGATCTACTACCTGTCAACATCCAACAATGTCAAAGGTTAAGTTTCCATTTCCAGGCAACAAGTGAAAGACCACTACTGACTGAATGCTTCTGTCAAACCTGTAAGCTTGGAGGTACAGATAAAGTGGAGGATAATACTATTGTTTTACTAAGTCTAACTCTGGGAATATGCAACTACTTTATCAACCTGGACGTCGATGGCGTCACCATTGAAAAGCTTATCATACAATCATCATGGGCAACTGAAGGGACAAAATTTACTTTAAAATTCCCTGTCAGCTCAACAATAAAGTTTCATCAACTGATCATTAAATTAAATAATTTATAGCATATATTAATAGTTATATAATCCAACGCTTCAACTCTCCATGATACCATCTAGATAAAGATCTGCTTCTGAATGGAAAAAAAGGTGGAAGAGTTCAGCTCTCAGCCAGGGTAGAAAATAAAGGCATCATTATTGTGACATGAGACTGAACCTGAACAGGTTTTTCATCATGCAGTGTGAAATTTGCTTGCGAAATCATCAAGCAAATTTCAATGCAAGATTAACCATCAAAACTCAAAGCCCAGGCATAAAATGCAATGCAACACCTGACAATAATGACCTATGTAAGTATTAACCCGCCTCTGCCCTGAAGCTGCTCTCACTTAACATTATACCAGTAGGTGAGCAGGCAGTGCCACCTGATAGCAGCTGATGATCCCGATAATGTGATGGTCCTGGACTAGAAACAACTCAGGTACCAAGGCTGAACAGACCTCTGTAATGTGACGCTATGAAAACAGAACAGGCCGAGTAAACTCAACCATCTGCCACACAATCAATAACCAACAGTATTAAATGCCACACTCTTTGATAAATGTTTTGTATATAGCAATATGTATGGATATAATGTAGTTCTAACATAAAAATAAAAATAAAACAGTTGGAGGTGGGGGCAGGAGGAGGCAACAGGGAAGCTATAACTGCGGTTGATGCTGAGGAGATGGAGGTGTGTCTGGAGCTCCTCCCGCCACCTGTCTGTCAGAGCTGAGGTCCAGCCCCTCATCCACCTGCTCCAGTTCACTTTGGTCCAGAAGCTCAAAGTCCTCTTCCTCAGTCGGAACTAGTGTGTCGTCAGGCATCTCCTCGCCGGCGCCGCTTCCTGATGTAATCGCCTCATCCAGTTCCTCATCAGGCTCCAGTGCCCCTATCGTAGTAACTGTAGTGTTAGCAGTGGTGTCGGTGGGTTGGGTGGAGGTCTCCGAAGCGCTCGGTGGGGTTTCAGTGGGAAGGAACTCAGCCAGAGAGGGCTCCTCGCTGGCCTCACTGGAGCACAGCAGGGCCGACAGAGTGTTCTGTACCACAGTGGAGATGGCCGTGCTCACTATCTCCTCGCTCAAGGCCTCCAAGGACCGCTGTGCACCCTGGGCTACTGCGGCTTCCTTCTCCTCTCTCCTCTGCCTCCCTGCTTCTTCCCCTGTACCTGGCACAGGCAACCTGCCCTCCTCACCCCCTGGTGGTCGTCCATGTCCGTTGAAGTGTGTGTTCACAAAGTGGAGCGGGGACGCTAAGTGCTGGATAAGGAGGCTGGCGGGGCTCAGTGGTTCTCCCTCTGATTGAGCACCAGCCTGGGCTCCATCAACCTGGCTGGGACCTCGCAGAGGAAAGTGGAGCAGGTTGTGCTCAATGGACGGAAACTCCTCGACTGAGGGGAACTCAGGGAGATCCCGAAGGTAGGACTCCTCTGGGTCGCTGTGTAAACTCTGGTGGTCCAGGTCTAGGTCCAGGTAGACATGAGGTTTGAAAAAAAAATCAATGTAATTAAGACCACTGAGTTGTTCACAAACTTTTAGTTTTAAAAACTGAGCAGTTTTCAGCCGGCAGACCGATTTTCTTTGATCACTGTGGCTGTGATACAATAAAATGAACCTTGTCCAACACTGAGCTCACATCAGTAGAATCTCCATTACCTCCAAAAAATAAATGAAAGTTTAAACTATGAATTACCACTAGCTTCAGAGGTGAACTGACCCAAACCTTTGACCTTCCTCCCAAGCAAAAGTGTGTGTGTGTTGTTGATATGAGTGATTATTTACCTTCAGAGACGTCAGTGAGTTGAGGAGTGGTGGCTCTGGACACTGAGAACCCTCCACTCTCCAGGATGGATGCCTCCTCATCTGACAACTCTGAGTCTGTGATGGCCATCGCCAGAGCTGTAGTCTTCACATCCACCTAATCAAGAAAGCCAGTGTTATGTTCACATCACTGCGATCAGTCAGGGTGAATCTAACAAACAGGTGTGTGTTCATACCGTTGGGGCAAAACAAGACAGCTCCTCCTCGCTTTCACTTTCTGTTTCGGCTCTTGGTTCATCCCCCTCTTCCAGTTCTTTCTTCACCTCTGTTACAAAAATAAAACACACCCTCTTAAAAATGTCACCCTGCAGAAGTAAATCATGACCGACAGAACCGATTCAAAAGAGGAATGACATGGTATAACTCAAGCTCCTTGTGTGACAGCTCCTTCTTGCCTGCATTAATGTTAAAAGCATGAAAATGTGTGTACACATTACAAAGGCCTAAATCTATAACCTCATAGTGTCATGGGAGCACTCACTCCTCTTGTCGTGCTTGCGGTGCTCGGTCTCTCCCTTCATGCTGTAGTCCAGTTTCATCAGGATTGGCTCCAAGCCAGTGTACATCCTCTGAATCAGTTCATGGTACACCACCAGCGGCCACAACAGTACGCTCAGAACTGGACAGGCACACAGAAAAAAACTTTATAAACTGTCTCTGTTCTTCACAAGAAGCAAAACCAGATGCTGCAAATGGACATGGGGTGTATGTTATGCCAAAAGACAGATTTTGTAATGAGAATCCACTTATTTGATCTATGAAGAGATACAAGCAAGTCCTGTGAAATAACACTGAAACTTCTGAGTAGGCACAAAGAGACCCACCAATAATATAGGAGATCATGATTCCTGGTACATAATGTCCAACCACAGCAAGCACAACGCAGCCACTGCACATCATCACACAGAACTGAGGAACAGAACACATAAGAGAAATTAGGCTATCACACTTTCAGGCTGCAGGACGTACAGGAGAATGATGCAGAGGTGTTTTGTGTTTGTGTGTCTGTGTGTGATAGAAGAGAATGTCTAAATGAGTTCTCGCAAACTGCAGCACCTGTGGAGACCAAATAGTTTGTATTATAACTTGAAGATCCCCATGCTTCACATGGTTTTTAGTTTGCTGGTCAGCTAAACAAAATCATTTTCTCTGAAGTCAGACATATTGTTTCCCATTCAGCGTTTGGCTCTGTCTGATATCAATGATCTGCAAAAGTGCTCTGCTTGCACAAGCATGTAAACTTTTACTCTCGGGCTTTTAGAATAAATCCACATTTTACTCATGGAAACTCAGGACAGTGAGGAACAAGATCAGTCTCAGTTAAAGTGCTGTACCTTGCCATGGTTCTGTCGTTTGTACTGCAGCATCTCCTGCAGGTACAGACAGCAGGTCAGGTAGCTCTCAGCCAGGTGGTGGCTGAGTTCAGGAATACTGAGCAGACGCTGCTCCACACTCATTGTTTCACTGTGTGCAAACAAGAACACACACATGAACAAACACAGGAAGAGAGTGACAAAATTAACACCTGTACAGAACAAACATCTGTACTTAAAGTGCGTCAGGCTGTACTTAAATGACTGCAAAGAGGTAGTGTGAGATTCCATGTTATGACAGTGGAGGGAGGGAGACACAAAAATGAACACTTATTACACACACAAAACATATTCTAAGTAATGTGTTTGTCATGAACACACTACACACCTTTGAACAGGGTGAGCCTCTGCATGTTGAACTGCCGTAGAGGAAAAAGACACACAGTTAGCAGGAGATCCTGATCAAAAATGGACTTTGGTAAAACGTGTTTTTCAAGATTATCATAGAGACTCGCGGGGTGAACAGAGTCACCTACCACAGATTTTCTTTCTTGGGTTTCTACTTGTTGGCCTTGGAGTATAAAATCTGATCTATTCTGCCACAGTAAACATTTGATTGGGCAATAAGTGCTAAAACGTGAGGCCCAGATTCAAATGACATAAAAGCCCAGGCTTACCAGTAATAATGGGCAACTTGGGCTTCCATCTCTCCAGTAGCATAAGTCCCAGGAGGGACACACTCAGCAGGAACAGAGGCCGCAGGGAGGTGGAGGACAGGAGCCTGTGGGGACACAAAGACAAACAGCCTGTCAATTTGCTTATATTCAACACACTGACATACAAATATAATAAACATACTGAGGTTCATTTTCCATATTAGGCTTAATAAATACATCTACCTCTTTTAGTTAGCCTTAATCAAGTACCAACTTGTCACTGACAGCTGGTTAACGAGGCCTGGGCCACCCAGCATGACATGAGTGTTTGTTTGGATTAAGCTCAACAAAAGCTAACAGATGTAACAACTCGCAAAAACGTCGGTTTTCTATTTTGCCAGCGCGATAATGCATTTCCCGATATTGTTCAGTGTGTGACGCCAAATTAGCGGCGCTGAAAATTAAGTTTAACCTGTCTAACAAGCTACGTTAGCATTAGGCTAAAGACATGGGATTAGCTAACTTGTCTTGACATTCACTCGTAATAGCCGCGCTGACGTTAGCCAGCTAGCTAATGATGCGCTTCAATGCAGCCTGATCGAGCTGTCAGAGTGGCGACAGACGTGATTGAACACAGACTCGACGGTTACCAGAATAACGTGTTCAGTGTCAGGGCGACAGAGATGCTGTACAACGGCCTCTCCCAGACCAGCAGCCTCTGCACCCATAGCAGCAGGGACTCATACTGCGATAGCCAACCCTGAAGACGCTCCCGCAGGCGGACGAGCTCCGGGTTTCCGTCCCCGCAGGCCTGCTCCGATGTCCCGGCAGGGAACAGAGATTCCAGGCCGACCGAAGAGGAGGTAACCGAGGGGCGTCTTCTGGCCTCCTCTCCGCTCGCCATGTTTTCCCCCACTTTGTTATGTTGTTTTGGAGATCACGGGGTATACGGAAAGATCGGCGTCAAGCTTCACGGAGCTTAAAAAATGAGGCTTCTGGTTGGGACCTTCAAAATAAAACACGTCGGCTACGTAGTAATTTTGGAAAAAGATAACTTAATTCATGGCATACTGGTTTGCATATACTCACGGTAAATCAAACGGAGGCAAGTTACAAAGAAGACTAATAAGAAAAGAGGGGGCTATACATTTTTAACAGAACTTAGTAAAAAAAAATTAAGCCTATTTTACTTTCAAGGTACATTCAAGTTCCGGTCTTATGCTTGATAACCTCTGGTAACTTGACGTATCAGTGACACAGATGGGCGGACGGATCACAAGGCCCGTCACGGATGAGAAAAAAATAGAGTCACGTGTTTCCTTGTTTACTGTATAGAGAGGATGGGGTTAAAGCCCAAGTGTGCCACCTGGTGGTTAGAGATATCGCTGCATGAAGGTTGCATAAAATAACACACTTCACTTTCTGCATGTATGTTCTTTCACAGCTCTCCGCAACATGTACAGCCTTACAGTACCAGTGCTATCTCTACTACTGCAACTACTGATAATCTATATTATGTATATTTTGATAGGACTATTGTCGATGTATAATTAATTTTTATTCTTGTTCCTGTCATACTTGTATATCTCATACTACACGGATATATAGTGGTTTCGGTCATAGTCCACACATTGTATTTCTCCAGGGAATATACAAAAAACAACAACAAAAAGGTAAGTTTTGATAAAAATGTTTTATACAGAAATTTACCATATCGAGTAAACATATATTGATCAATTTGATCAAATCCAGCCAATATGGTGCTGGAGACCTACAGAGATTCATCACAATATCAAGGTCAGATAACTGTCCATTATTATTGTTACTTGAGTTTAACACAGATCACAGAAGACATCTGAAAGTAAACAGCAGCACAGGCAGGGAATTTTTCCTCCTCTTGTGATCTCTCATTTCGATCACATCGCGATTTCTGAAAGACATAAACACAAGCTTCCATCATTCTACTCAGCAGCAGAAACACATGACAAGGTGACACGAGGGGTCAAAGCTGCTGGTATCTAGACAATAGAGAGGGAGGGGTTTGATGGAGGGGGTGGGAAAGAGGCTCCAGAGCCTACCTGCCTGGGTACATGGCCAGGACTCAAGCCTACACAGGTGGTAAAGGAGGGAAGGGGGCCCTCTGTCCCCTGGTCCTAGGACAAAAGGGCATCAATACCTGCAGGGGTTAAGACCATGGCCTGCAGCAGGTCGGACAGAGAGATGATGCCCTTCACCACATCAGCCCTGTCCACCAGGACCAGCCGATGGACCTGGGATACGGAGGAAAATGACAAGGAAAGAATGTTCTCATGTAGTTCTCTGATCATTTCAGAAGAAATTCTTTGATCTCCCTATGAGACTAAAACCCTTTTGAAGAAAATAAGTTACCTCAGCTTTGACAATACGGTCTATGATAGTTTCCAGGGATTCATCAGGGTAGCACTTGATTACTCCCTCAACAAAACATCTGCGCCTGCAAATGGCTTCCTGCATAGTCATGTCCAGATTGTTGTAACTCTTCTGGGCTGCTAGATTCTGCCAGGGAGCAAGCACAGACCCCCCCAGTTTCTGAGTGGGTAACAGCAAACAATGCTGCACAGTGTCCTTTAACATTGCAAATACAGTATTATTAAAAAAAAAATACAACAAAGGGCAAAAGATTTCTCTGTAGTACTTACAATGACATCAAATCTGGAGTAGAGTGCCACCACTTTGCCTGAGAAAACATATTGTTGGATGCTGTAATAACCATCAATACTAATAAACACAACTCTGCAATGTATAATCTTTAAAAAGGCTTAAACAGTATACCTTGTTCGTCCACCACTGGCAGAGCAGACACCCGCCTTTCCACAAATATGGAGAGGGCATCATAAAGTGATGCTGTTTGCTGAACAGTGGCGATGTTCCTGAAGGTTCCAATCCCGAGCTCCTGGATCTGCCTCTGAATGAACGCAGGCTTGGGAACTTTTTCCCCCTGAAAATATCCAAACATTGTAGTAGGAGAACCTTTGCTGTCAAGGTTTTGAAAAACACAAACATTCACGTTAAATGAAACTAAATATCTGAATGAAACATTGCTCACAAATATATGGAGGAACTTGAGAATTCTTTTGTGCGTCAGGATATGCAGGACATTTCCCGACTCTGGATCGATGACAGGCAGCCTGTGGATCTTATATTTGAGTAAGGAATAGATGGCATCAAAGAGGCTAAGAGGAAAGCGTGGAAAAGAAAACAAGAATTTATTGCTTGGCAGGATAGACAGTTGAGTGGAGTTAAAATAGCATCAAAGGTTACATTATGTGCACTCACCTGGCCTCTGGAGAAATACTAATGAGGAAGTGATTGGAATACTGTAAGTAAACATCTAAACATAAGAAGAGATTAAAGCTCTATTTACAATTCACTGAGATATATGCACAGAGATAATATCATTAATTTGTGTTTGTTATTTACTTTGAAATGAATCACCTCTCCACGTCTCAATCTTGTGGCTCTCCAGCTCATACATCTGAACCTTCAGGGGGAAACCACAATGTCAAGTTATGAGTCAGCAATTCTAGATTAAGGACAGGTCAAATCAACTACTGCAAAGCTGCAAAACCTTCTGTCACGTGTGGAAGATTCACATTGTGTTGTACTGCCAACTCATATCTCAAACATGACAACCATGTCTGTGGTTTATAACGTAGAGATGTGGTGTCAAATAATCCTCTGTGTCTATGATATCCATGCTATTTTAAAATAGAGGGAAACTAAAACGAAACGTAGCTGAGTTTCTGTGGCTTTAAAGTGTAGTGCATCCATGCTCACCATAGGAGACTTGTAATAGCAATGGAGGATGTTGATGAAATCTGTAATAGTCAGCATACCTGTGACAGAAAAGCATTTATGTTTTCATTATTGTAATTTACAGTGACCAGTACTTGACGATGATTATGCCATTGGTCTTTTGTCTTACCCACAAATCTCTGCAACTTGCTGTCCCACAGAGGCGCTGCCCTCAAGCCATTTGCCACCAGTGCAAAAAAGGCCTTCTTGACCTTTGGGAGTAGATAAATTCACACTGTCAGAATGACAAGCAAACAATACCAGTGGTGATTCAAGCTGCTGATTTATGAACTGGTCTCACTGCAGTCTGCAGTCTTACTTGTAGCGTGGTATCAAATATGACCAGTTTACAGCTGGTTGGAATGGCGTCATAGCAGCAGTGACTCTTCATGAAATTCATGTAGACTGTGGCATCAGCTTCTAGGAGGAATTACATAGTGTAACAGCTGGTCACACTATCTGAATAGAGAGCATATTTAGACATGGGTATATTCATGCACACACACACATTAACAGAAACAGAAATCCAAAGACACATACATACTGATTATATAGTAATCTGTGATCTTACCTTGTTTCTGTATTTCCTTCTTCTTTTCTGGGAATGAAACCTGCAACAGAGCAAGCAAACATTCTCCACATTGCACTGTCAAAATAGTTTGAAATGCACAAGGCTACTCATTTCCTTGGTTCCCATAAAAGCTGAAACTCCACAAACACTTTTCCCGTAGTTAAACTCATCCTGACATAACGTTTCACCTGTGAAGTAGGCTCCATGTTTCTGTTGTGTCCATGAAAAAGTAGTTTTCAAAGCAGCAAACTCAGACTGTGACTCCGCTCAGTTCTTTACCCTTTCCTGTAATTCTATATTAGGAGCTCTGAAATGGTATGTGCCCAGCCAGGGGAGCAGGGGAGGGGTAAAGAAGCTGGCACCAGCCCAGGGGGAGGGACACTTCAGACTGACTGCCTAAATCAGACACTCGTCATCACCTTGGTTTTAATGGTTGCTAAAAGGAATGCATCGACTGTCAAGATGCATTCTCAGTCTGTGTTACAGTAATTACGGTCATCTCAAATAACATTAATTCATCACTATACATCAGCTGCACAGGGGTGTCGCACATAGAAGATGGAGCATGACTTCTAGCATTGAATTAGTAGTTAAAAAAATGTTTTACAATACGGCTCATATGATTTTTAAAGGCATGTGTGGAGGGTACAATTTCACCTGCTGTGTCAGAAATAAAAGAGCACAAACTCTAGGTCTATGTAGAGTAAATGTCAAGGCTGCAAACAGCAAAGATGCCAGAGTCCCATGTAAAACATATCATTGGCTGTTAACTTGTGCCAGAAACAAACTCTTTATTAGTTATTGTTTTCTCTACAGATTTTTACAATATTTGCATTTTACAGCATTTACAAAATTAAAGGACTTCCTGCTTCAAAATGTATCAAATTCAAATGCTCAGAGCAATGTGTCAAAGGTTCAATTACAAAGTAAATGTCCTGCGGACCATGTGTAACTGTTGACATAAAAAATAATCATGTCTTTACATTTTTGTTCTGGTGTTTACAGGACAACAAGGTTGTGATCACGGAGTGAAAATGTGAATGTAAATGGAACCAGATGTGCAAAGTCCAGACCACATGAACAAAGAAACTGCTGTTATCCTTTAACATGTCACATGTATTAAAATGTTCACTTCAAAAACACCAACCAGAAACCAACTATAAAAAGGAACCCAGGAACCCATCCTTTTTAACACAGACCTTCATCCCGTTGGAGAATGGGAAACCTCCAACGGGATGAAGGTCTGTGTTAAAAAGGATGTAGGTTTAATCTCTTAAATTTGGCTAAACATTACCCTGTTACAGGAAAGTAGCTTTATGGCTACATGACATCCTGTTGTCACATAAAACCTGCTGAATATTATTACTTTAAAAAGACAATGAAATGGAAAAAAGTAGCTGTAAATGATGCAAATAAGAGGATCTGATGTTACTGATCACACTGTGGCCGGTGAAAGTTACACTGAGGGATGAAAACAGTCTGTGTTGCTTCATTTCTTTGTTGCTTTCTCCCAGATGAAGGTGACAGTTTATAAGGACAGGAAAATTTGTTTCACAAAGAGTAACAAAGACTTGTGTACAAAATCAGTGCTTGTAGCATGTGCATGACCAACGTCTGATGTAAAACTCTGTATCCATTCATGACAAAGATATGGTAACATTAAACAAATATGGATAAGCCTAACTTTAGCACACAAAGTAAACTGGTTTAGTCCCTTCTTCACACAACGGCCCATCACAAAAAAAACTTACTGTGAAACTCTCACCTTTCAGATATGCTATGTAACCTCCCAAACACTTTCATTAACTCAAAGCTAATCACAAAGGCCCTACCCATCAGCATCCGACAGGTTTGAACCTTCAAACAATGACAAATGTGGGTAGTAAAACAGTTTGGTTAAAGCCAAGAAAGACATGAAATTATCCTCAAATTCCTTTTCTGCCATTAAAAAAAAAACAAGTCGAAGAGCTTTAAATGAACACTATGGCATTCTACTTATGGCAAAATCATTCTGCAGTGGTGAACTATAAGTGAATTCTCACCTTGTGCTGTGTTATCAAACTCTCACTCCGTCCCAAATGTGCCTAATTACTCACATCTTCACACCTGTGTTCTAGATCTGGAAAAATAAACATAACATAACATAAGTTGTTGATGAGCCATGAAAAGAAGGCTGGTTTGATTTCCAGAGTCTATCACTACAGGCTGACAGCAGTAAGGTTGGCCGATCTCTAGCCGGGCATAAGCAGAGCTTGGGCTTTTTTGACAGGTAACATCGACTCTGGATGGCAGGCTCCCAGCTGTACAGGGGGAAACACCCCCAGGGGGGAGTTCAGGCTCGGCTCTGCAGCTCCAAGGAGGCTGGGGGCCAGTGCATGACGCTGACGGTTTTCAGGGGGACCATGAGTGAAGAGTGCTGAGGTGTTTTTAAGCCCGCACTGAAGAGGAGGGAGGGTTGCAAGACAGCCAGGACAGAAGAAGGAAGCAGCAGACCAGGTTCGGGAGTCTTCCATTTCAGACTTGATTTCAGGATGTATGTGACCCATAGAGGCAAGGAGGGAGCCCCAGAGACACAATACTGACGTCTGCGAGGAAGCTGATGGGGGACTTTGTCTGTGGTGCTGGTCGATTCCAAACGAACTGGTGTGACGGTTCACACTCTTGTTGGCCAGAACACAACAGGGGAGCTGCTGGGCTGCAGTTGGAGCTTCTGGGCTTAGGTTGGAGGTCTGAAGGTGGGTCGGGCTGCTCTCAGGTGGGGGTGTAAGTGGGGACTGGCCATCCTTGGAGAGACTGAGCTGGTGCAACACAGCGCTGGTGGCAATGAGGCCAGCCACACTGGTCAAATAGACCAAGCCAAGCATACAGGATACCTGAAAATAAAATGTCCAATCTTATGATCAAACCCAATATGTTAACAATTCCAGTACATTACTGACACAACTCCTCCTGCACTGGTTTGGCTTTACTGTTCTTCGCTGGATTGTAAGTTATAAATGAAGAACAAAAACAGGACAACTGGGATGGATTATGAGACCTTTCTCACACATGTAAATATCTTTACAGCTCCCATCAACTCAAACCTCTTCTCACCTTAGTAAAGTGCTGGTAGATGGCTGTGAGGGCCTGACTCCATGCCGATTGCTCCAGGAGCACACAGAGATCAGTGTAGGTGAACCAGCCTCGTTTCATCCCCTGCCGCTCTGCAATGCTGAGGACACAGAGGCCTGAGTCAGAAATAATCAATTAACAGACTGGTTACGCTACTATAAAATGTTAGTGATGAAGCTGTCGGCCAACCTGGTTTCCAGATGACTAAGTATATCAAAGAAGTCATTTGGCTCTGTGAAGAGGCTCCAATCCTAGAAGATATGACACGTGTTGGAACAAAGAACCTGAACCATATACATACACAGGAACACACCACATGCGGACACACACAGTGCCACTTACAATCGCATTCAAGAAGTTCATCTCCAGGTTATTGACAGTTTGGACGTCCAGCTTCCCAGCTGCTCCCCACTCATCATTGAAAACCTCTTCTTCTTCTCCTTCGTCATACAGGTACTTGCTGGCAACCATCTAATTCAAAGTGAGAGATCAGTGTTTTTGTCAATGCAATCATTACACTTGCCTTATTAATCACAGAAAACAAAAGCATAGGGATAAAAGCATCTAACCCCATTCTGAAACACTGTGACACATTTAGACAACACATACCATAGAGATCAGGAAGAGGTCAGAGGAGGAGATCTTTTGTAGGTATTCAGGGTTTCTGTGTCGGAGCCTTTCTATGTAAATTAGGGCCAGCATCATGGCACACGGGGAGATGCAAGCCTCCCTGAAGCAAAAAAACAGATTAGTTTTAATGGAGAAATGGCAGTAGACTGCTGCCTATGAAAAACATGTATAATACTCAGTACAAACCTGGCAACGTGAGCGGCATACTTCTTGTGGAGCTTTCGTATTGGGCTTGGGGCAGACTTTTGAAAGATTTCGACAGCAATATCTGGAATAACGGAAAGGAAAATAACAAAAGTGGACTCTCACGTGACTGCATCTGTTGATTTCAAATTCTAAAAATGAATTCTATATGTGCAAGCCTAATTTAGGAACTAATATTTAACTCACCAGTAACTGGGCAGGAGAGGGCATCTAAAGAAACGTCTTTGTCCAGGCCATAATACAGTCGCTTTCTCACTCGTTCAGTCAACTTCTGGTGTCCAGGAAGAAACTAAAAAAACAAAACAAAAATCAAAACAGTGACATTAGCTGCAGTTTGGGGAAACTATGTTTGAAAAACAGTGATTAACATAACGCTCTTTGAAAACAAAGCAATACGCTCAGCATAAGTTTTATTAACATGTAAATTTACAGATGCTACAATCAAACGCATTTGTTTACAGCCGCTGTTAGCCATGTAGCTTACTGGATAAAGATATTAGCTAAGCTAGCGTTGGGCCTATAGCTGTTCAACAACGTAAAATAACCGTAGCTAACAAACTAAAGGCGTTAACGTTACTTAAGTTTTTTTAAAAAAAAAAAAAAAAACATATTTATTGTTAAACTTCAGTCAGAACCATTTAAAAAGGTAACATGGCAAACTTTCGTCCCCCAAACTGGGACAAGCGAGCCGCCGTTTACGAACCTCGCTGACATAAACGTCAGCTAACGCTAGCTAATGCGCCTAGCCATAGCTTCCGCAATTTGTTGACCTAGCGTAACATACCGTGAACTCCTGGAAGTCCAAGAACTGAAATGTCTTTTCGTTAAATAAAGCGTCGAAATCCATGTCTGCTATAGATTAAACATTAGATAGCCTGATATTGAGAAGACGACTGCTCGGCCTGGCCCCTCCTGCCTGGAAGAGCTGAACTAGCAACACGCCCAGACCGGGGACAGTCGGTGACGACTGAAGCCTCTGGTTGTTTGCCTCTCTTTCCAGACAGACACAGATGCTGGAACAGCTACACATCTGTCGTAAAATCCTATTGGCTAAGGGCTCATTTATTGTTAACAAAACATGTACTACATGCAGCATTATTTTTTACTCATACTTGAGTTCTTACCTTATTTAAACAATAAATAAATAAACAATAATAATAATAATAATAAAATAAGCCTTACAGAAATACCAATAAAGTCACCTCCTGGTATTGGATCAGTTTCTATAGATGTACACAGTCAGACTGGAACTGGGAATGTATTATGATTTTACAGACCAGAATACATGAGGAAAAAAAACCTTTTATTGTCCATAAGTGCGAGTATTTACAAAATGTAAGAATCATGTACAATACCTTTTGTGAGGTAGATGTAAGAAATCAGAAATAATGTATATGATTGTATATGCTTATATATTAGGTTATGTGACAATAATGGTGGGTGTTTCTACTGCACTGGCCACAGATACATACATAAGCATAGATCTAACTGATAACTTGGCTCCAGTACATCCTTACACCAAGTCAGAATGCCAACCAGGAGAAAGGTTTATTGTCTTTAACTGCCAATGACAGCTAGACATGGATTGTACAACTTTATATGTAAATCAGCCAGTCAGCTTAAAACAGTTAAAAAAAAAATCACAAGATCCACATTTTACCATAACTTCTTGTGTAATCATTAATCCTTGACAATTTAGATGACACAATGATTCAGATGATCAACAACATCCCACTTTATCTTAGTGATCAAAAGTGTGCAGATGCTTACACACAAAAAACTGTCACTTTAAATACCAGCGAAGACTATCAAAAGCTTTAAAAATAAAACAAAGCTGAATAAAGTCCCTGACAGCCTGTATACCAACCAATTGTCATTAACATGATATAATTTGGAGGGAAAAAAATCATCAGCTGAACAAGATGCAGTGTTGAGACTGTGATTAGTGTTTTTATTTCCTCATTTCTTGCAACTCTCCCTGACGAGGCAGCACAAACTAACAGAAGTCTGTTTAAATATGAAAAAACAAAGACAAATAATATTTAAAAAGGTGGTACACGTGCTTCTAAAAATAACAACATCCTCAAACCAAGATCGGACAGAGTGCCACCTCAGGCATAATCACAACTTCTTACTCTGGGTATAAAAACAAATGTCTTTTAATAGTGTGTTTATACCTCCTCCGTTTTGTTAAGGCACCTTCCCTTTTCTCCCTGAACTGCCATTGCACATTCAGTTGAAAAATTCTACAAATAAATAACATTTTCATCTCTTTGACTGTTTCATCACATTGAAACCATCTATTAACTTAAGAGGAATTAAAATGTAGAGTTCTCTTTTAAAACAAAACAAAGAAACTACATTCAGTGGCCGTGGTGCCCTGAAGAAGTTGTTGGTGGCTGCAGTTTCTCAGACTTGCGATCTTTGGCTTCTGTGTCCGACGAGGAATCTGAGTCCTGCGCCTGCTGTTGCTTCATCCACATGTCTGCATACAAGCCGCCCTTAAGTAGCAATTCCTCGTGTCTTGGATGAAATGGAAAGGTGAGTCACTTACAGGTCAGTGAACAAGAGGATGTACAGTATGGTTGTCAGGATGTCAATCACCACAACAGGTGAATAACACTCTTACCCTCCTCGCTCAGCTATCTGACCGTCCCTCAAAACAAGAATCTGGTCTGCACCGATGATTGTGGACAACCTTTTATATATACATATATTAAAAAAAAAAAGGGAAAGGGAACCAAACAGCTCATCAGATGATTCTAATGATTTCTTTACAAATAGAAACAACAGCAAAAAATAACAAATTTACAAGAGAAAAATACAACATGGATCTTTTTACCTGTGAGCCACAACAATGGTTGTACGATTGGTGCAGACTTTAGCCAGTGAGGCCTGGATGTTGCGTTCTGTTTGAGTGTCCAGCGCTGATGTGGCCTGCAGAGAGACAATTAAAAAAATCCTTTAATTTAATCCAAAGCTGAATTAATATGAATGTGCACATATGGAAACAACCTGGCCCAGTTTCCCAAGGCTTCAATCTTAAAATTTTACAGAGATCAATAAATGACATGACAGTTTCTGTCTGCTTGTCCACTCAGATGTTGTTGCTCCTTTTTTTTTTAGTCTTACCTCATCCAGCAGGATGATCTGTGGCGCTTTAAGGATTGTTCTGGCAATGGCCACCCGCTGCTTTTCTCCTCCACTCAGTTTCAGACCTCTTTCACCCACCTGTGTGTCATAACCTGGCAGAGAGGAAAAAAACACAGGTGGTAAAAATACTTTGTGCAATACAGGAGAAGACCATACAGTTGTTCTCCTGTCTGATAAACCAAAATCCATATGAGGGCTTTCATATACTTGATATATCAGCTAAAAAGGAGGGTTAATCTGTGAGTTACCTTCAGGGAAGGTCATGATTTTATCGTGGATATCAGCAGCTATAGCAGCCTCCTCCACCTCCTGGTCACTAGCTGAGATGCGGCCGTAGCGAATATTATCTCGGATGTTGTCGTTGAAAAGCACGGTATCCTGGGGAACCACGCCGATATGAGCTCGCAGAGATGTCTGCTTCACCTGAGCAAAAACAAGTAGTTCATAATGTTGTTGAACTTCATACGCAAACATCATAAGCTTCATAAAGACAGTATTTGTTGCACAAATAATGTATGGGATCGTGTACTGTCATCACTCACTTTTGATATATCCTGGCCATCGATGCGAATGCATCCTCCCTGAACGTCATAGAAACGGAAGAGCAGTCGAATGATGGTGCTCTTCCCAGATCCTGACGGTCCAACCTGGGGACATCAACAGAAAATAATGATGATCTTACCCTAACAGAGAAAGCATAAACACAGGCAATACGAGTGTGCAGAGGACTGACATTCGTTTCTATGACTTACCAGAGCGATTGTTTGTCCTGGCAGAACAGTGAAGGAAATGTCCTTGAGAATCTCCTTGCTGTAAAGCAGATAAAATGTAAGTGATTAGGCTTTTAAAATTCTAATACCTTATATATTATACTTTGGCTCTCATAAAGTTTAACCAAAGCTGTCAATACAAATGTGAACCAACCCATTTGTGTAGCTGAAGTAAACATTCTCAAACTCCACTCTTCCCAGTTTGTAGAGAAGATTCCCTGCATTTACTGCATCTTTCACCTGCACAGGGCAACAAATTCAGAACAATTTAACGTTATCAACAAGTTGATCATGTTGCGGCAGTGACAGTGGAAACAGAGATGTGTCAGTTCCAAATGTACCTCTTCCTCTTCCTCAAAAAGTTTAAACATGTTTTCCATGTCAATGAAAGAATTCTGGATCATTCTGCAGTAAAACAAATAGAGTTGACAGTTTACAACATGAACAAGAGTCGACCAGAAACAATATCACATGATTCAGGCATGTAAGGAAGTACACATCTGAACAACTATTCATTCAGCACTGATTTACATTCTTTAATTTCTTACTAAAAGACAATAAAGGCAGATGGATCCAGTGTTCTATCGGAGACAACAATGCTTCTGCCTCTTCTTACCTGTAGTAGGTTCCAAACCAGTTGAGGGGGGTGTACAGCTGGATGATGTAGGTACCAAAGAGAACAAAATCTCCAACCTTGTAGGAAAAGAGGACTTTCTTCAGTTCAATTCCAACAAGTATCGTTGTTTGTTGATCAGTAAAACATTCAATATATTTCAACCTATTTCACCACATCTTAATATTCAGTTTGTGAGAGCCAGTTCTAGTAGCAATTAGTAATAAATTTGGACTACTAATGATGATGATCATGAAAAACCACTTGAGTGATCAGTACCTGGAACTTTCCTTCAGACACGAAGTAAGCACAGAGCAAGGAGCCGGCCAGCAGGCCTGACCCAATGATGATGTTCTGCGTTTGGTTGAGGAGAGCCAAGGACGCCTGGGTCTTCCACTCTGACGACTACAACAGGAGGAGACGAGAAACATTAGCTACATGCCTGTAAGGGCTGTATCTCACAGGTTTGTTTGTCGAACTGAGCCCACCGACACTGTTCTTCTTGTGGAAAAGGCTGTGTTCAATATTCTGCTAAATTAAAACAGGACTTCATTAGTTGTTATTATAAATGAATATTTCTGACTCGCCTGATATTTTAAGATGGTATCCTCAAAACGGCCGACCTCATAGTTCTCTGCATTATAGTATTTTACCTGTAAAAAAAAAGAGAGACGTCTTGGAATTATGTCTTGGAATTATTCGGAAACTTCTCAATGAACGTGAATGTCTGATGTACCGTCTCAAAGTTTAACAAGGAGTCCACAGCCTTGGACTTGGCATTGTTGTCCTGCTGATTCATGTCTCGTCTGAACTTGGTCCTCCACTCGGTGATGATGATGGTCAAAGCTGGTGGTTACACAGGAAGGTTCGAACGTTTTTATCTTACATTCAGTGGAACTTTGCACAGCAATGTTCAACATGTGCTACTTACTGAGGTACAGGCCCATGCAGATGAAGACGATGAGGCCAAACCAGGCATTGAAATATGTGATGAAATAGATGATAGAGATGACAATATCAGCGATGGTTGGGAAGATGCTGAACACTATGTAGCTGTGGAAAAGAGGGACAGCTGAGTCAGTTCTCTCTTTAAATTTAAACCAGAGACTGTGGAGCTGAAACTTCAGTTTTATTTTAAAAAAATCAACCACTCATTCTTTCTCTAAATATCTGTAATCCTCCATTACATCTGTGCCATCGTACCTGAGCAAGCTGTTAATGGAGGAGGTACCGCGGTCGATGCTTCTCAGCACTTCGCCGGTTTTACGGCCCAGATGCCAGCGCAGGGAGAGGGAGTGCAGGTGGGCAAACAGACGCACCTGAACCACGCGGTTGGTGAACTGCTGCACCCGGATCCACAGGAAAGAGCGCATGTTGCTGACAAAGCCTGAGGCACCTGAGAAGAGGCAAGGAGAAGGGTGAAAGTGACTGGCAAATCTTCCGACTATGGTCCTGTGACATGTGCATTATCCATCCAGAACATAAATGAGTGAGTCTTACCTGCCCCTCCGCCCTGCAGGAACTTGAGCAGGACATAAATACACACTGTAGTGGCCACAGTGTTCCAGCTGCTGCCATCAGTCAATTCATTCACTGAGAGAGGGACAAAGACATAAAGGGAGATTAGGAAAAAAAATCCCAAGGTCAGGTACTTAAATCAATAAAGTCAATAAACAGGAGGTGTAACAAGTAAAATTTCAAAGGCGTCCTCTGACACCAGGGTATTTCAGATTTCCCTCTGCTGCCCTCTGGAAGTTCAAAGATATCAAGAGAACATTGTTTCAGTCTCATCACAGCACTCATCCTGAGGAACAGTGGTGTTGAGCCATTAGGTGTATATTCAACATTCTTTTTTTGCCATGTTCGTTTGTGGGTCTGTGGCTCAAAGTGAACAAATAAAAACCACTATTAGCTCAGCTCAGGCTAGTTGTGACAGTGCAGCTGCAGAAACAGGTCATTTAACTTAAGGACCAACTCTAAAATAAATGAACCTTTAAGTCTAGGAGGTGAAAAAACATGTCACTCACCAATATTCTTGTAGTAAATGGGCACAAAGACATTAATAGCCCTCTCAACTCCCAGCAGCACTAAACAGAAGACGACCAGCAGCTGGAGAAAGATGTTGCCTTTGGGCCACATGTAGGGAACCAGCAGACGGACCTTCTTTCTGAAACCCTGCCAGGTAGACTGGTTGTCTTCTGTTCTGCCCAACAGACTCTGAGATAGAGAAATACATTAACATAGTATATAACAGCAGAATACGGGGTATGTCTGAAAATGTGAATTTTTTTTTGCCATAATGGAGTGTCACGGGTTGTGAATAAAGCAGTGTTACCTGTCCGCTGTTCTCTACATCCCGCTCATCTTCGTTTATCAGTAACATGTATGGTCTCCGTGGCAACCCCGGTGCTTTGAGACCAATGAAGAAGAGCAGCCCAGTGAAAATGTAGCGCATCAACCACAGGGCAAACTGCACCTGAGGGGTTCACAGACAATTTGAAACAGTTGAATATGGATAAACAACATTTAAACTGAATGGTCATACAGCTGTGTATGTGACTGATGTCACATATCACAACGGCTAAGCCTCTGTGTAACTTGCATCTCTACGTTATCAGTTAGTTATAAACTAATCCAATATTTATTTTAGGCTACTGTTAAAAACGGGGCTTTAGACTGAGAATGAGGCATCAAATCGACAGGATAATCAGTCTGATGAGTACTGCTGCATGTTACAAACAAACATTTTAACCGAACGACAGGTCAAATAATGCGAAGAACTCGAAGAATCGAGAGCGAATAATGTCAAGTCATGCTTACTTATCTAAACACAAAGCTGAACCTCCTGCAACTGTCTGAGTGTGGGAGGGGTTAGATTTTGCCTTCTGATTTGATTGGTTAACAGTGCAGCTTTAGGGATCTGAAAGTCAAACCTGGAAATGACTCAGCAAAAAAGCCTCTAGTCTTCCGCTCATTCCTAAAGATGTTTTTCATTGTATGCATGCCTGTCTCGCCTTGTTGGCAGGGTGGGTGCTTTGTTACACCTACAGCATGAAAGGCTGCACAGCTTTGAGATGAGTGACTCATGACACATGCCTAACCTTTAGCCCACTATAATATTAAAACACATATCGCTGACATTGTGAAATATTAAGAGTTTTGTCATTATGTAGCGTAAGAACATAAATTATTGGCACATTCTTGGATCAACATCCAAGCAATCATAAAACAGAGAACTGTGGTACAACACACCAAAAGCATCCTAAGTGATGTTACATTTAATCTTCCCTCACCTGCTGTTGATTGTTCTCCAGCCCCCACCACCAGTGAGGACTATACCAGGAGACGAAAGCCAGGTTCTCAGCTGAGAAAGCCACAGCCCAGAACAGCAGCAGGACTGTGCTGTGCCCCCTTGTCCGGTCCATCACCAAGACCCTACGTCTCTCCACCCTGAGCAGGGCTATGGCCCAGGCCCATGCCAGGGCAGAGAAGCAGCCGTACAGCACCACATAGCCTGGGAGCTCTCCTCCACTGGCAGCCCGCCACACCATTCCACTCAGAAACTGGACTAGGAGAAGGACGGAGATGGCCTGCTGGAAACCGTAGAGGCGGGAGCGTGGGATGAACTTGGGTTCCATTGCTGTGCCATATTTCTGGTAGAATATGCAGTGGATGGTGCCCAGAAAGAAGGCGAAGGTGAGCAGGACGGTGGGGACCAGTGTGAAGTAGAAGCAGGGGGAGATGCCTTCATCCACCCAGGTGTGGGAGATGGAGAAGTTGGTCTCGCAGTAGCTCTGCAGTACCACCATGGCTGCAGCTGGGGAGAGAGACAATTATTCACAGATTAAGTACAAAACAAAATGTGAATGTAAAGATCCTCCACACAAAGGAAGAGTCCCTCTCTGTCAGACAAACTTGACTGTGTGCCGCTTGGCTCTGCTGTATAGGGCTGTGAACTTCCGTGACACTTAATAGCTGAGTCATGGTTCACTATTACACCTGCTTTAGCTGATGGTTATAAACCAGCACCACACCACCCATTTACCACCTGTGAGCGGAACGTTTGCCAAACGTGGCAGGTAAAAAAAAACACCTAAAACAAACGACAAATGAGGCGTAAACTGTTAATATACCGGCTCCAACATCATGCACAGTGACAGGCTACAGGGACAACGAGCAAAGGAAACGTAACACGGCTAACATACATATATTTCAGAGGCTCTGTGCATAAAATAACACGCTGTGGTTAGTAATAACATTACCTTGTTTACCAGGCTGTTGCTGTCACCCTCACACGCTGCAGACACTCCACCTGTCAGCAACAGAGGTTAGCCCAGACAAGCTAGCAAGTCCGCTAAAAACTATTAGCTAACAGCTAATACAGCGCAGTGGGCTAAAAAACAGTTTCAGCACAGTTTATATAGTGGCCGAGTGCCGACAGTAAAAGTCATACACAACACGCTGTCCGCACTGTGCCGCCGAGCCGCTCGTCCTTGCTGCGTGTGTCAGACAACATCTATCCATGACTCGGCAATCAACGATTTACACAACAGCGTCCGACTGCACGGCCCGGGCCTCAGCGCCCCCCAGAGGAGGACAGGGGAACTGCGTCACGGAGACAGAAGGGGGTCACTTAATGACATATACATCACAAACTAAACCTCTGCACTGTGGCATGTTTTACTGACATTGCTCTAATTTTATACATATTAGAGATGTTATGTTTCCCATACGACTGATTAGTATAAAATCTTTGATCAAATTATGACCCACGCAAACCTGCAATGCTACAAGATGATCAGTAGATGGCAGTAAATACAAAGGTATGATCACAGAAATCCACAATGCAGCAGACACTGTGAACATTAGTTCACACACACAGGTGGAAAAAATTCTCCTGGAGATGGAACACAACAACAACGTATGGCATGTTATTAATCTCTAACAGGGTATCATTACTGTGATTAATGACATTAAAGCAACATAGCCCAAGTGTGCCTTTTCCACTGAAAAGAGTAATTTTCAAGTCACCGGAGCAGAAAAAGAACATCATCTTTCAGTGATGGGGTGATTTGAGTTAAGAACATTTCCCGTCAAACTATAAATTCAGGGTTTCGTAGAAAGAAGGGCAGTGACTCAAAGCCAGCTGTCATGTCTGTCCTTCCTATGTGGATAAATGAAAGACTAATAAAAGAAATGTGTGTGTGTGTGTGTGTACCTGCAAGTGAAATAAGAAAAAAGGTGGAATACATTCAGATGAATTGTGCATAATAAACAGGAAAGAGACAGAGAGAAAGAGCTCGAGATGTCTCGTGTGAGCTTATTCACACACACATGCACACACTCACACGCAGGACACAGGCTGAGATGGAAAAGGGGTAAATCTTATCGTTTAGAGCCTTCACAATGGGCATAAAGAGCTGTTAATCTGCTTCATCTCACAGGTTCTTTTGTGTGAGTGGAAATGGACCTTCTGTCCATCGGCTGCTTGTCACCCTGCGCTTTTGTCCCCCGGTGGATGTGATGGTCTGCCCATCACAACCCTCATCTCTCTCCCCTTTTGAGGGTGTGTCTACCTCAGCATACAGACTCAGCTGGAGTCCTTTAAGTCCTTTCGGTGTGTCTTTTCATGTTTTCAATCCCGCTTTTCTCTCATTCTCCTGTTTGGCTCTTTGTTCTGTTGAAGCTGCCTGACACATATGGGTGGTAACAGGCGGGGATAAGACGGATGTGTATGCCAATCTAATCCGTCGATTTAGTGAGAATATTGGTGGTATTAGGAATGGTACATCCAATCTCATTAGTACTAAGGGTGATCAATAAACCTTTCGGTCCTGCTGAATGTAGTATTCACTGAAGCACCAGGCTTTGTGAAAGCAGTTCTTACCACAAGCTCACTAGCAGATGACCTTTGCTACCTTCAATGCTCACAAATCACCCATGATTTATTGTCTGGTACAATGGGAACAAAGTGTGTAGACAGGCTTTTCATTTAGGGGATGTTGGCTGTTAAGAATCTACCTTATGCCTTGCTCAACAGCACTGCTGAATTTCCACCAGCTTGCATTTACCATCCAAATGGAAACAAATAAGCCATAAGTTCATTAGAGTGTAAGCAACATTTCATATTTATTGGTGAGGAAAAATAAAACGTAGTTCTTATTTAAATGTATAAAAGAAGAAGCTTTGTTATGTGTAGGCATATGTTAAATGATTTTGACATCTGTATTCATCGCACGGCTTCACCCTCACCACTACTGTAGTGCCTGTTTTTAAAGAGACAAGCTTATCTGCCAGAACCAACCCAAAGCTAAAACACATAAACAGTTTCCTGGAAAAAATGTTTACCAAGTTTGTGTTTTAGACATCTAGTCCAGTTTCCTGTTACCTGTTTCATCATTGTGATACTTCAGTAAATAGACCGCCTCGGGTTTTTGTGGTGAATTAAGGCACAGATTTTTATTTCATTAAGGGATAGTAAAGAACGAGATGTTCTTATTTTATGATACTTCATCAGTGTAAACCTTTGAACGGGTGACTAGCTTCTCAGCCCACAGGGTGGACGACATCCAGCTCAAGAGATGTTTGAAACAGCTTTCCACTCGGCCTGCTAAGCTTGACATTGTATCTCTGAGTTTGAGCTTGAACTGTCCGACCCTGGCAGCCCACTGAGAGTAGTTCATCTGGCTTTTCCTGCTTTGTAGAGAACAGGGCAGGGGATAAGATCTGCTGTCAAACTGCTCTTGACAAACACAAAGGGGCTCCCTCCACTGCTACTGGACTGCACCCTCACCACTGTCCTCTGTGTAGACAGATAGAGAGGGAAGGGGGAAAGTGGGCCTTGGAAGCCAGAAGGTGAGTGAGGTGGTAGAGAAAGAGAGAAGAGAGGGAGAGTGTGTGTGTGTGTGTGTGTGTGTGTGTGTGTGTGTGCGAGATAACACAGGATAGAGGAACCAGATTGACTCCCCGTTGCCGTCAGTGTGTGGGTGAATCTGTCACAGATACTGAGGCAGATAGGCTGAAGCAAGGAGGTATTGTTAGAGGTGACGCAGAGCTCCAAACTAGTCTGTCTACACACTGACGGGACAATGGACTGGAAAACCTAGCAGTATGTTCCTTCTGTACACGACACATGGAATTGCACAACTTAAACAACTCAAATATAAATATGTGGATTTGGCCGTTTCCGTGAGTAAAACCAATGATTTATAAGCCTAACCTCAGCTGAAACATACAGTAAATACATATAATACATAAAATTTGTATTTGACATTCAGGGTCTGAACTCTGGTACACACATTCACATCAGCATTTGCAGGAACAGAGTTTTCCCAACATGTGCAAAGCCTTGCCATGAGACATAAATGCACACTTAGTCTGATGTATCCTTAACAACTCTGAATAATGGAGTGTGATGTGAGAAGCATTAACTGAACTGGAAGTGCATCCCCCAAATGATCCCCCACCTAAGACAGATTAGGAAGAGGGGGGGCACGTTCCACACGGCTTGCACAAGGATGCCGCCAAGGAGCAGAGTGTCAATTTTAAAAGAGCATCTCTTTCCTCTGGGCTGGAGGGTGACGGATAATGCTTTTGTGCATTACCGAGAGGGGAAGCCCATCCATCACAGCTATGTGCGTGTGTTGGTCTATGTGTGTGTGTGTGTGTGTACAGCAGGTACATATGCTGATTGTATGCAGGTAGCGTTGCTCTCCTCCAGGCCGTAGTGTGGTTATGGAAGGGGGCGGGGGACTAGGCCTTGTGGGTAGATGCAAGGCAGGCAGAGCATCTGGAGACAAGGACTCTCACTGATGTCAAGCGGGGGCATGTTATTTATTTGGTTGGGGGTCGTGGGAATACTGGAAGCATCTTCTTGCAGATGAAGAACTGATGATCTCAGACACATTGCAGTGCCACTGGTGGTGTGTGTTTTGTGTCAAAGGCTACCTTTCCAACACCAGATGCTGTCATGCGACTGTGCCAATTGGTAGGAAGGAAGGAAGCACAATAATGCAGTAAGAAATGTGCACACAGATGTATATACTGTGCCTGCACACACAGAATATACTGTTTCATATTCATGACTTAAGGTAGCTGTTTTTTAATGGAAACATTTTTGACAGCGTCACCTGTCAAAACTCAGCAGGGGACAAGACTGTGAGGCAGGAAGGCTCTCTGACTCGTTTGCAGGGGAAAATATCAAGTTCAAAAAAGTCATATTTTGGACACAAATGGCTGGAAAATACAGGTGAGAAGCAGAGCACAAGTGAATTTATATGCGCATAATTTGCAAAACCTTTTGTGTTGTCACTTCTATAAAAATCTGGGAGGCAATCCACTCAGTACAGAGGCAAAGAAGTACAGAATCTCTTCTCGTTCTTAGCAAGGTGCTGAGAGAGATACATACTGTAGTTTGAACTGCTGAACTTACACTGTTTAAAATGCCATGCTCTCTGGGGCTAACATACAACGCCCATGCTAATGCTGTTCCTGCACCCCCTCTTGTTTCCATAACAACTAACGGTGAAGGAGACAGGCCTCTAACCAAAAAACGCAGAGCAGCCTGGGTGGGAGGACACATGGGAGCTAAACTGTGTGTGTGCATGCACACACACAGTTAAGGTAAAACATGCACACAAGCAGGTCCATACGTGCAGACAGAAATACACATGTAGTTGCAGTTGTTATTTTTTCACACCCAGTCTGCATCAACCCACCCATCCTCCTACTCGTGTTGTTTTGCAACCACAGGTGTGTTCAGAGGAGAGGGCAGGTGGTGAGCGCTCCCCTGGTTCCATCCTCTGAGGGTTATTATTGTTACAAATAATCCCATGATGACGCCAAGTCCAAAAAGTTGCAAAAATAAAGACGGGATATTGATTTGATATTTGCAGCAGTATTTGTCGGTGGATTTGTTTGTTGTTCTTCCTAGTGTATATATGGAAACTGCAGCGCTGCGTCTTTGTGTGCGGCCTTGGTCATGGGAGGAAGGCCTTTTGTATAGCTTGCTTATTCTACTACGATGTGTTTACTTGACTCCATGCTTGTGTCCCAGTGGCCTGATGCTGTTATGTCTCTAAGGGCACAAACTGTAGCTTGAGAGGGACTGATAAGCAAATTAAGCAGGCCCCTTTCCTCCCTGCTCTGTTTGGCTATATTCAGAACGATTGTTTCATTTGTACACAGTGTATTTTCTACTTTTTACTGCTTTCTCGCTGTCTCTCTAAATCACTGTATGAACACTGCGATGTTATGAATACCAAAGCTTGTGGGAGCATGGCAGTTTCAAGCCCATGCAACTGCGAGATTCACCTCTGCGATTTAATAATTCTGGTGAAAAACAATGCTGCACAGAAAAATGAGAGGAATGCGAAGAGATAAATCTCCAAAACCTTCTGCAAATTTCCCATGAATCTCCCTCCATGACATCGTTCAGCAAGAGCCTGTGTGTGTGCATTATTGTGAAGAAAGGTGTGTGTGTGTGTGTTTGTGTGTGGTAAGATAGAGAAAAAGAGAGAGGGATTGCTAAGTTGGCGGTTTGAATGATGTTTAACTGGAGCTCAGCACAGCTGAATGAGGCCGTAAATCCGCTTTCTCCCGGGTGCAGTTACTCAGAGCATCGTGGTACAGAACTATCACAGAGAGAAGGATGTCACCACATTACAGCTGCCTGCACACACACACACACACACACACACACACACACACACACACACACACACACACACACACACACACACACACACACTACCTCCTACAAGGCATAAAATATAACCCATACCGTCAACAGCAACCCACTCAGAGGACTTAGGATGTACACAGAGCACAGAGCTGCATCCCACATTAACCAAACATAGAGAGCTCCCCTCTTGAGGCTTCACATCCACACTGGCCTCACTGGCACATAATCTTCCTCTGCCACATCCCTTCTCCTCACAGCTCACGCTGCTTATGATCAAATCATGAAAACAGAGTGAAAAAAGAAAACTGCAGAACAAGACAATGATAGAGTGACAGCTGCAATTTCATGTCACGATGGAAAACAGCATTATGTATAAATATGATTGAGGATGGGAATATTTATTTTAAAGTCAATGTGTATCTCTGTATTTAAAATGCATCTACTGCATGTCTTAATGTATGATTACAGACATCTTCTAACATTATAACTTCACTTAAGGGTTTTTATGAGGCCACAGTGAGTAACACTGATCTGAAGCCTTTTCAGAGAAAAAAAAACGCCCCATGTTTTTTCATTTTACCTTTTTATTTACTGCTGTATTTCTGCCAACATCACACTCCAGTGTCCAACTTCATCAAAGAAGAAATGTGGCGGGTGTTCTTACAAAGCTGCTTCGTAAACATACGTTACTTGTGGAGCTAATTTGATTCAGATGAGGAGATTTATGTGCAGAGCCAAGGAGACTGGGGAGGTTGTTTTTTTTTTGAAGGGTAGAATCGTCAATTATTTTGGAACAGATGGGTCTCAAAGTGCAATTGAATTTGATTATCGCCTCAATGGAATACATAATGAAAGAGCCCTAATTTGAAGAGAAAGTTATGAGAAGGCCATTTCAATTACTCCACAAACTAAACTGGGGTACGAGCCTCACACAACAGACTCGGGCATTCAGATAATTTTCTATTTCTTATTTTCTGTCTTTCTTCTCCTTTAATGACAGCAAGAGTGAATCATGATGAGCACAGCTGTTTATTTTCTTGTTTCTGAAATCTGCCCCAGCTGCATTCTTGAAAGCTTGATGCTTTTGTCATTGTTAATTGATTACCACTTTTCATGAAATATGACTTTATTTTTCATTCTATTATCGACACGCTTGTTCAAATAATAACAGGCTTGGCACCTCAAATCTGTTGAAATCATTTGACAGGTTTGGAGTAAAGAATTGTCTATGGTGCCAGCATTGAACAGATTATTACAGAAGCTTTAAGATGTTTTGTCCAGGAACGTTCAAATTCTGACAACCTGTCAAGCATGAATGCTCCACTAACAGCTTTTCTTTACTTAACTTGTGACTGACAGATACATTTTTAGCTGTTTTTTCTCACAGGTTCAAGAGTTCACATTGATTAAGGTTTCACAGAACACATCTGATCTGTTTTGAGAACTGGGCTGTGTTAAAACTTTTAAGATTCATCAGTTATTCCTTAATTTAGAGCATCTGCACAATGATCACAGCCTCCTCCTGAAAACAGGTTTAAAGACATAACTGCTGTTGGACTGAGTATTTAAGAGTGGATCGTATCCAAATGGGAACATGTCATGTCAGGAAGCGAATGTGACACACAAGCAAAGTAGATGCTCAAACTAATGAAAGTGTTCCTGTAACTTTTCCCTTAAATCAATAGTAACACTGACCCCAATATCAAAATAGTTTTTCTAATTGAATATGGTTTCAGTGTTATAAAGATTACCTCGGGCAAATAAAGATATGATTAATTTTAATGAAATATTCAAGTCAGACTAATAGATAGATAATATGAACCCCTTAAAGGTCCTCAGATTTCTCCTCATACATTGTGAGAGGTGCTGCTGAAATCTGAGGCCATTATTTAAATACTGATGTTGAGAAAGAATTTCTCTTCTTGAGAAATCATTTCATTGGTCTCTGATGTTCAGCACTTGAACCGCAACACCTTCACTCAAACCCCGCCACAAACACTCCAAACAGATGGCTCAGACCCGCTGAAAGAGGCCTCCCGCCATGCCTGATAACAAGTTTTCAGGACTATATAGGGCAACCGTGACTGTAAGCACACCAGCCTCAAGTGGAGTGAACAGGTGGCGTACCACATGGGACCACTATTTATGTTGTGTGTCCACAACAAAAGTTCCATTATGAGGAAGAGTCTTTCCATGGTTCGAAATGCAATAATGGGCTCAGATCCGCTCATGGAGAAATGATCAGAGCTAAGATGCTTCTGGGAAATCAAATTCATTGCTCTGCACCAAAACATCGCTGCCGAGCAAAACCAACACGAGGCATTAGCTTCAGTCCAGAGGGAGTGGCATCCAAAAACAAAACTAAAGCCAGACCATCAGTGATGTAGTCCCTGGTCAACAGGCTCAAAAACCGCCTCAAATGCCCTCAGTATCTTTTTATCAAGTTAATTTCCTCTGTGCTTCTTCACAATGACAAGAAGCCTGGCCTAGTTTGAAGCTCTGAATAGAGCTTTTCTCATTCCAATCATATCCTCCATGTATTTGTTTTCAGAGGCAGTATCCTCTGGTGGTCGGGAGATGATAATGTCATGGAGGAAGGAAAGTGATGGTCCGCCTGGTGTTTATACAAGACTCTGGCATTTGTTGTCACAGGGTCTGCCGTCACTGGCAGGCAACTTGCCACAGAGCCCCTTTCCATCCTCCATCCTCCACACACACACACACCCTCCCCACTCTGACCCATATAGGTGCTTTGAACCGCTGGCAGGCCCGACAAGATTATCTGGGCCCTCTTCCCAGGAAGACCACTGGGATGTGGGTGCGTGGTGGTTTGTGTGTGTGTCTATGTGCATGAAACATATCTAAAAATGTAAGCGTGCTGTCAGTCTCTGCATGTGCATGTATAAATGCAACACTGCTGCAGTTTGTGACAGCACTTTGGAAGCTGTTGAAAGACATGTAAGGTTTAGTCTCCAGGTGGTTCTCGTCTTCAGACTGTCACCGAAGGAGCAGGCAGGAGGATACGGAGGTTTTTTGAATTTTGAATTAAGGATTTTTGAATTTCTCCTGGAGAGGTAAAATTCTCTTCTACTAATATTCTGCATGACTGTATCACAAGCTGCTTTCGAGGGTTAACAGCCATTAAAACCTTGCCTCTCCCTGCTCCTTGTGAGAAGCCTCTTTGCAATAACACAAAGGAAATACTAAGTGATTAAGTAAGAAAACCAAACAAAGTTTCCTCCCTAACTGTGATGACTAATGTGCTGCCTGTTTGTCCTCTCTTCCATCTTAATTACATAATCCCCAGATTAATTAGCTGTGTGTTTCAGTCACTTCCTGTAGCGTGACCCTCAAATGGGCTTCCTCCGCAATCTGGCCTATCGACTTACAGGGCGCCAGGGCTTTTTCTTTGAAGGCCGCCTCAGCTTCAGAGGCAAAAGAACTCTCTGATCTGACGGCTAAAGGAAAAGGCCCCTGCAGTGTGCCGTTACAGACTGATAAAAACCTAGAAAAACAACATTTGGGTAACACACACACTCATGGGGGGAAAAAAAGAAGAAGAATCTGGTTGCAAAAACAAGAGGCGGTATGGAACAATGACAATCTGGCTCCTTTGGTAATTTCCTGTCGACGCTCATTCATGTGATGCGGTCGTGACTGTTTTGCCGGGATCAATCAAACCTGTGAGCAGATGGCATCGCGCTCCTCCGGCGGACTGGGGATTGTCTGTGTTTTTTCAGAGACGATAATTGGCCCACTATGTTATGGACCGGAGCACGCTAACACCCACTGCCAACACGTGTCGTTCTGCTTTGTATGGCTCATAATGGGGTACCTGTGCTACAGGCTCCATTTCGTATCGACTCAAACTTGTGTTAAACGATGTTATAATTAATACGCCATGATGACAGTCTATTTCAGTAAGAAAAAACACGTTTCAAGATGTCCTCACAAACTAAGACATGCAACATTCACTTCGGCACTCTCATTTATCTTCCAAGTCATGAGAACAACAGCCGTCCTAACCCCCCCTCCCATACAAAAATTTGGAACACACCGTGGCTGCCAAACTACAGACGTCCACAAGACCCCAAAGATTAGAACATAGCGTATTCTGGATCTGAAACTCTGTGTTGTATTTGCTAAGAGGGTTTGCATTTAGGTGAGGAAAGCTTATGCGGATAAATGGAACCGTGTGTGGGAAACTCAGCAAGCTGTATAAAAGAGAAGCACAGTAATTGCATGTGTACTGTATGAGTCTGTGTGTGTGTGTGTGTGTGTGTGTGTGTGTGTGTGTGGCTAAGACGCCGGGCACTTCAAAGCTTTGATGTTGGAGCTCCTAAATGAGGGCCACCAGAGGTCCAGACTAATGGGACATCATGGGGAGATTAGAGGCCAAGTGTAGCAGGCTGACAACACAGCATTATGTATGTATGTGTAAGTGACAGACAGAGAGAGAGAGAGAGAGAGCATGGGGTTGTGTGTGTGTGAGATTTCCTGTGTGTTCTTTTTGCAATTAAAAGTGAAAGTTTGGCTCTAAGTCTCAGATGGTGTTTGCGGAGAACTCGACAGGAAGTATTTGTGTGTCCACAAGTATCACAGGAACAGGACTGATACTAAGAAAACATCGCATCACTCAGACCTTCCTGTTCTTTTACACATTTTCTAAACGCAGCACAGTAAGAAAATCCTGGCCTGCTCGTTCCTCAGTATGGTATAAATCCTTTATTAAATAATCATAACAATAATTATAATAACAATCATAAAAAGAGCTTTTCTGTACAAAGACCCCTTTTAAAACAACAACAGCAGTCCGAGCAGTGCGAAGGGGCGGGGAGGGGGGGTCCTGACATTTGTTTGGTCCTCCCAGTCAGAAGGGGGCGCTGTGACTGTCACTGTCAAATTACTGTATCTGATACCGGCTCCAAAGGCAAGCTGGATCCCCGAGGCTCCAAGGCACTTTGAAGAGAGTCAGTGGGGTCCAGAGATGCGGGCCTCAGAGGAGAGGGACGGTGTGTGTGTGTGTACATGGTGAGGGTAAATGGGATGAGATGTTGAGTGCATGTGTGCAGTGAATCCACATGTATGTGTCCAACGTTTCATGTGTTTCTGAGAGAGGCTGTGTATTCATGTTCTGTATATACATCTGTATATACAAGTGAAGTAATGTGTGTATGTGCATGTGCATGGGAGGGTCTCTCACCCTCACCTTCTCATGGCTTATGAGTCCATTCAGAGCGTGCAGGACAAGGCTCTTTCTGACTGGTTCGAAACCGCCCCAAAGAACGCCCGCCTTGCTGTGCGAGAGCTGACATAAAAAAAAATAAAATAAACAAAAACAACTTCAGAAAACAAGTCGCAATTAGCCAGCAGGTTGAGGTGGGGGGGGGTGTGTGTGTGACATGTCTGCATGTGTGTTTTTCTGGGGTGGGGTTGGGGTGGGGGGGTAGGTCCTTTAAATCATGGCTTTTGAGGTCCACATGTAAAAAGAGAGAGCGACACATAGCTCCTCTCTTGTCTTGGAGATGCCTCAACGTTCCTTTTTCTTCATTTCTGCAAACAGTTTGCTTTTAAGGCTTGTTGTGTGTCCGGGCACACAGTCAGTCGATTGAGAAAGCAGTTTCTGGCTGTGCATTTGTTTTTCATCCCATTTGTTTTTTGTCCTCGCCAAAGCACAGAGAGAACATTACCCCTGTGAGAGAGCGAGGCAGGGGATTTTAGTGCTCTGTCAGTCGTAGTCTCTCTCACTCTCTTTGTTTCTCTTTCCTCAGTGGTTTTCGGTCTCTGCTCTCACCAGCAATCCATAGGTTGCACCGACCAAAGCTCCTTGACCTTTCCACATTAACCACAATGTAAACATGACCTTCTCTTTGACAGGAACCAGCAACAACAGTCTCCGACAACGAAATCTAACAATAACGTCTCTCCATCATTAAAAGAATGTGTTAAAATCCCCCCTCCCCACCTCTACACGCACATACATTTTCTTTGCCTGTTTTTTTTCTACTTATCTGCCATCACAGAACGAAAACATTAAACAGAAAAAGAGTGACTGAGCAGAAAGACAAACTGGAGGGACGTCGGTGACTAAAAATACTACAGACTGTCAGGAACTGAGGGGATAACTGAGGCTGATAGGTAGCAGAGTCTACGATGGAACAAAAAAAGTCAACGGGCCACACAAAGGAGCTAAGTTCTAGGCCACTGTGTTCACATGTGATCAAAAAAGACGCTCTCTAAGCACGTTCCTAACCTACCACCGTTCCGACACAATGTGTTCTGACTCAGTATGTGTAGCTTACAGTATCCAGTTTCAAAACTAGACCTCTTACAAATCTATGATGCATTTATAAACAGTTCTCTTTTGGTGGAGCAGGAATCTGTAATTGATATGTGTAGATATTTATTTTTTGAGGCCTAACATCCCTGCAATGGAACAATCCATCTGGGTAACCCAGGTCTTTCTCTCATTGGTTCTTTCACCACAAAAAAATACCTAACACTGGACAACGCCACGCTTTCCAAACAGGAAACGAGTTCTCTCTTGAGATAAAAAGTGGCTTTCTCATTGTCCATGTGTCCAGGGATTTGCACCATTCAGGAAGTAAACTGACACTAAAGTGAACTGGAGGAAATGAAGAAAATAGTGAGAGGATTTCACAAAATGGCTCCATCTCTTGCTCTTGTTCTGCCTCTTTTTGAGTTTCCTCTCTCACGCCTCGGTGCAGCAGCGCTGTTGGTTCAGTTTGACCTTGTGCTTCAGGCCGTCGTACAGTTCGAAGTTGTAGTTCTCCAGGGTGGTGGAGGAGCGTGACGACAGGCCGCTGTAGGAGCAGGTGCAGTACAGGAGGAGGCCGGCGCAGACCGCTCCAAGCAGGACGCCCAGGGAGCTCATGACGATGATGGTTACCAGGATGGGGTCCAGGGTGTACAGCCACGAGTTGTCCTTTTCTGAGACACGGGTCACTGGAGGCTCAGATGACGGGGATGCTGTGTTCCACGAGGGGAACTGTAAAACTGTGACAGGAGGGGAGAGAGGTGGAAAGGCAGACAAATAAAGAAAAAATTTAAAAATGTACAGTACAGAGAGGTGAGAAAGAAAGAGGAAATGACTTCAAGTGGAAATGTGAATGAGCTTCGTTTCATTTTAACTTTCTTGAAAGAGAAATTTGACACAAGAGACTAAAATCGTGCTGATGAAAAGGAGCTTACCTCCACCGAGCGGGTCTCTGCCACTGAAGAGTCGTCCGTCTCCAAAGTCATTGGGTTTCTTAACTGTCAGAGAGAAGCACAGGTGACACCTTTAAGCATCGAGCAAATCCTACACATAATTATTACGTAGCACAGAAAGTGTACAAAAAGATGGTGCTAAGGTGAGAGTTGAAAGCCATCCCCTATTCACAGATTCTCATCCCAGTTGAATAATATTTGGTTCTTTTTTTCAGATCGCTTCACTGAATATTTATGTTTATGATTTCTATTTATTGTAAATGAGGTCATATTTACTGGTTTATATTTACTGCAATTTAGAAATTTGGCACGCAAACACACACCCGCCCACACACGCGTCATGGAATAATAGAAAAATATGACTTTATTAATAGAGAAAGATCATTATGTTACATTCCTGTCAAACACACAGTCATCACATAACATACTGATGGTATAAGACTGTTCATTCCATGTGAATAAAGATGCAAACATGTCACCATCAAATAATTACTCATCATTATCACCGTTAAAATCGTCGACACTATTACTGTCAAGTTTAAGAGTGGTGTATAAGATGATCAAGAAAAAAAAAAACAACTAATGGCATCAAATGTCAACATTTAAGAAGTGCGTGTGACAGTCTCACTTTCCATTCGGTGAAATTCACGACACTGCCAGGCGATGTGAATTGAAAATTGATATGTATGCGAGTGTCTGAATGGGGAAGATTGAAGTGTGGTGAAACTAGCAGTGGCTGCAGCACTTTAGTTGAGCCCAATGGCTCGAGTGTACTTGTACTTTAGATGAGTTTTCTTTTCACTTTGTGTGTGTGTGCATTTGTGTCTATGTGTGTGAGTGTGTGTTTGCGCTTGCTGCTATTGGCAAGAATTCAGGAGTGGTAGTAACTGCTTGGCAAGGCACACGTCTAGATGTGGAGGTCTTTGATGGCCAATGGCGTTATTAATACTGTTTCCAGGGCAACTGAAGTTGGCAGCAGGTTGGGCGGCGGAGGTGCGGTAGATGGGAGGGAAAAGTGCTTACCACAGCCTTCATAAATGTTATCTGTCCATTAACTAATTACAACTATTAGAGGCTTGGCGCGTAACAGTGTCGAGAAGGAAAAAGCAGGATGTCCAATCCCTCCTCTCCAAGTTGATTTAAGAGCACAGAGCGAGAGCATGCCAAAAAACACCTTTTTTCACTCTGGAGAGGAAAGTGCAGCTTCCAGATTGAGGAAACAAACTGCGGTGCATTCTGCTGAGCTGTGGTGTAGTAGGTGGTGGATTTTTGCTGGTGTGACAGATCACGAAAGCACGCCCCGTTAAGCCACGGAGTGAAGACCTCAATTTCATTCAATCCAGGGTGTTAAACTGAGCTCGAGTCAAATCTCACTGCCGCTGCACCAACTGATGAGAGAGAAACTGGCACCAATTTGTCTTTCTCAGTCAGAATTTTGAGAAATTTCACAATAAAATTGGCTTTCAGATGCCAGGTATGTTAGATATTAGTAAGAGGTGCATTAGTTATGTCTTATTTTATATTAATAGCCATTCATGGCGTCTTATGGCACTAAAGGAAGAAATATCAATAGTTGGAGCTTGGCTCTGGTTCTCATAATGTCTTGGATCCATCTCAAGGGTGCACATAAAAAGCAAAACACGCACTTATGGCTTCCAGCTGTTGCAGCGGCATTGTGGGATTTGTAGGAGTATAAATCAAGAAAGAAGTGGTGATGGCAGACAGCTGTGTCTATTTACAACCCTAAAAACAACAAGCACATATACACACTGAAAACACAGTACAGCTTGGCTCGGCTCAGCTTTCATCTGGGCAGCTTAAAGACATGGGGAACAGTGGGAGTGGGTGGTATGAAGCATAAATGGGAGTGGAACAACGTGCTTTATTACGCCAGAGAATGAAACACTAAACACTGAAGACGGCTGCATCCATCACTGACTGATGCCTTTATCAGGAGGAGACAAGACGTTCAATCAAACGAGCTGGTTATCTCCATTTGTGATGCAGGACTTTAAGCATGATGGATTTGCATTCCTTTGTTTTTAAATATGCACAAGCTCTGTTGAAAAGGACAGTGGAAGGATTTTTTTCCTCCTACGTTACAACAGCCTCACTACTGGTACAACTCATATCACAGATATCTCACGTTGTTATTACAGAGATACCAAGAGCTTTATTTTGTGGGGCTTGCCAGATCATTTCCACAGCTAGCACAATGAATGCCTCTCAGCCTAACAGTTTTCTCCTCTCTCTCGGCACTGCAGAGCTCCTCGTGTCTCCAGGGGCTTGTTTTAGCCTGTGGTTTGGCAGCTCTGGCTGGCTCTCGCAGAGGAACCAGCTCGACCTCCTCCTGTTCCCAGCCCACACATGTCTGTGTGTATGTCCATGCTGGGGTCATTCCAGGAGGACCGTTGGGGTTATGAGGAGCCAGACGGCACTCAATGGTCCGAAACAAGCTGTTCAGATAAATAACTTACTCAGACTTCAGTCCTCTCATCAGGAGCAGCATAGTGTGAAATGTCAACAGCAAACTCCTTAATGGAACAAAAAAAAAAAAAAAAAAAAACAGCAACCGAAGCTACGTCCTTTAGAGACGGAGAGAGAGCACAGTGTTTCTTTGCAAATTTTCACTTGGCATCATCATCACCACCCTTGCAACTGTAAACTAAAGGAGAGAGGGGTTCATCAAGTGGATGTTCTGTCACATCTTGCGGCATCGCGACACACACTGCCACTGACATCACAAGTTGGTGTCCTCTGCCAAACACAACGCAGCTAAGTGCTTCTTTTCAGCAGAGGGTACGGTGTCGGTCCCGGCTGTCCAATCTCACTGTCAGGACTGGCTCCACCCCTGGGGTGGCCATACTGGAAGACCAGTTAGAATACTGGAAGCACTGCGAGGAGCTGTGATAGGCCACTGACAGCTGGCTCTTCTTGGTGGCCAGGTGTTGTCGACAGCAACAGAGCGCTCTGACCAAGATGGCCACCGCCAGGAGAAGGAGGGCGCCCCCGGCGGCCATAATGTAATACCAGTGGATGGGCAAGGGAGGCACAGGAACGCCTCCCCCTGGTGGAGAGATACAGAATAATTGGCCAGCGGGAAAAGAGAGGAGCGGCACTTTTCTATTTTCTACATTTAATTCTCTATTTTCTATCCCTATGTCTTCATCATATGAACAGCAGGCGTGCACCTCGAATGAGCATGCACAAGCATGCCAGTTGCAAAAAATTAAATAAATCTCCAAAGCTGAGAAAAGAAAAAAATTAAAAATGCATCCATTTCTCTCATGTAGCTTGTTTTGCAGTTGGAGGACAAGTTTTCACACCAAGATCATCAAGAGATTTGGCTTGAAATCAGTCCAATGGTTGATCCAATCAAATGCAATGTAATTAAATTTTTTCAAAGCTCAGATGAAATGACTTGGTGTGAAACGAAAGCCAAAATAATTAGTTATAAAAGCACCCACACACAGTGAATTAAGGAGCTTCCTCTTCCTGTTTCGAACTGGCACAGGAAGTCACAAACAGCCCCCTGATAAAGTCTCAGAACCATGCAAGAATCAGTCGGACACCACACGGGAATCCAATGTTCCAGAGCTCTCTGGGAGCTCATATTGGACTGGGATTTGTTATTTAGCTGGCTTGACTTGGCAGATTTGTTTTGAGTACATAATTTATCCTGTTCTCTGTTCTTGGTTTTTCATTTTCCTTTTTCTCATGCATCAGCCTCCTGGCCAGTCCTCTCCTCCTCAAGCCAAGCACCGTCTCCTTGGAGACTATCTCCACAGATCCTCTACACTGCTGCCCCTGGCTTGAACCCCCTTCTCAAATTCTCAGTAAGAACCAACTAACCACCTTCCAAGAAGCCTTTACTTGAATATCCAAGCTCGCTATGCAAAAACGAACCCCTGAAGACACTGAAAAACTAAAAAAATAGAGCCCACTTTTACCATCCAGCTGTAGGAGAGCTGTAGGACTGAGAGAATGTCACACTGAACTAGGGAACATGAAGCAGAGCTGAATACATCCTGATTTGTGGACCGTGTCACATAATTACAGAGGGAAATGGTGCATACTCCTGCTACTTCACACTGCACACACTCATTAGACTGAGCTGAGTTAGGGAGAGGAGAGAGACACCCGTGCTTTCTGCTGCTCAGTCACTCTATCTGATTGCTTTTCACTGGGGACACTGATGTGTATGTGTGTGGTGATATTAATGTGTGTGTTTGTGCAAGTTTGTCAAGGGTTAGAGACACTGTGTCTGTGTGTGTGTGATGATGGAGGAGTAGAAAAGACAAAGAAGTGCACACGCATCACATTCACACCGAAACCACCAAGCTCTTATCTTATTGGAAGACATTATGAGATGCCAAAACACTAATATCAATCTCATAGAGTCCCCCAGGATGCTCTAAATATTTTTCATGAGGCAGACAGTTATTTAAAACCCTTCAGGCTGTGTCACGCAGCCTAGAACTGAGAATATGCAGCTCTTTTCAAATATCTGACTCCATGAGGTGTGCTTGATTTAGCTTGCCTTGCAAGCACAGTTTGCTCTTTTGAGACTAATCCTTTGTTTCCACTGAGACTGACAAGGTAAAACTAATGCACAACAACACATTACTAAAATACTCTATTTTCCAACTTGGTTAGAGTTTGAGAAAATTAATTCAGTATTTGCAAATTTAATCATTTAGATTTCAGCGAGGGGTTTAGTATTTGTTTGGTGATGTCCACATGCTGCGGATGATGTGATGAATCACTTGTTTTAAAGATGAAGGCAGTTTTATTCATCTGAAATCACACAGCTCTTGCTACAGCCTCTGTGTTGTCGGTGGAAGGACTGGTTTGGGCGACTGAGACAACTTAGTGCCACCAAGCAAAAAACCCCAGGGTAGTGCATACCAACGGGCAGGAAGCAAGACCAGAGAGGAAGTGACATCATACCAAAGTCAAACTCACCTGGATTTTCAGGAGAAAAAGCTGCGAAGGGTTCTGCGAGGACAGAGAGAGAGCCGGGCAGACATAGACAGAGGAAAAGAAAGAGAGAGAGAGTGAGAACTGTTAGATAACTTTAAATACGAGGGAAAAGTCAGCCAAATGTCACACAAATGTCACAAGACTATCAAACTCCTCCTGAGGAAATTTAAGTTAATTCCTCAGATAACTCACATGAATTATGGCATTTACTCAGCTCCTTTGCTGGAATGCAATTTCAAACAGTACGTTGTGTAAGTTGGGAATTTGAGATGGGCTGTGCTGAGAGTGTATAGGCTACGTGTGTATGTGTGCGTCCGTGTTCGCAAAGTTCACGCATTTCAAGTTGTTTATCTGTGGAGTCCAGACAAACTGGAACGGGCTGGGGCGCTTTGGCTTGCTGCAAATGCATAGAGCAGAACCTTCACTTTGATTGCCTGGAATGCAAACACAAAGAACTGGTGCGTGTTTCTCAGTGTCTGTTGGATAATGTATGTGTGTGTGTTTGTTTGTGTGTTCGTTGTGGGGATGGGGGGTGTGGTGACAGACAAAGAAAGAGAGAAACCGACTTGGGAACTTGGGCCTTTTGGCGGGAACGCCAACGTACTGTGAAGAACTCAACTGCGCTGGGTGATAAGCAAAATCCCAGCATGCTCTGGGAGTGGCGAAAGAGGGGAGGGAAGGGGATGGGAAACACAGCAGTATGGAGGTGGGGTGGGTTGCGGGGGTGGGAGGGGGCTGTCGTCTTTGCCTTCCAAACTGCTGCGCTGCTTCGACTCTCAAGACTCTCATGATGCACACAAACACACAAAAATGAATGACAGAACACAAAAAGGCAAGAGTGTTTGCCACAAGCGAGGGACGTAACACACACACACAGACACACACAGACACACAGACACACACACACACACACACACACACACACACACACACACACACACACA
>JBBMJY010000017.1:2724170-2758336 GCA_037833715.1 Toxotes lorentzi
AGACACACACAGACACACAGACACACACACACACACACACACACACACACACACACACACACACACACACACACACATTCCCTCAATTACACTTCGCCTTCTCCCCACTGTGGTCCAGCTCCAAAGCACACTGGACGCCAGTCAGAAGCGATGACGGCAGGTTTTTGGCTCTGAACCCCCGGCTCGGTCTCTGATCTGTTTAAGACCCTCTCCAAAGCTCCTGCTCGGGCCAGATTAAGGAGGCTGTGCTGGCGCTTGGCTCACACCAGGCCCCCAGAAAGTTGCTTGGGAAACAGCCTGTCTAGTAATTCCCTTTGACGGATCGAGAAAGCTCTGTTTACAAATACGAAAGAGGAGTGAGTGCAAGAGAGATAGAGGGAGCGGAGAGAAAGAGAAGAAGAGAAATCTAATGAAACATAGATTAGCATCGCTGGGGCCCACGGGGCGTTTATGGCCTAGTTTTCCTATTCTTCTTTTCTTTTCTTTTTTTTTGTGGAGGAGTAAACGCTATCCCTCCCTCTCCTTCCTCCTTTCATCTCTGTATTCGGTGGGCCCTTTGGAGGAGACGCTGTCTCCGAAACTGGGATGGGAGGAGGTGGAAGGGAAATAGAGGGAATGGCAGATTGATGGAGGGCGAGATGATGGTGGTGTTGACAGAGGATGAGAGGGACCTGGTGGGTCAAACAGATGTGTGTGTGAATGTGTGTGTGTGTGTGTGTGTGTGTGTGTGTGTGTGTGTGTGTGTGTTTAATTTTCAAAATTCTTCTGGATGGGAAAGATTTTGGCAAATTGAAGAAGACGACACAGTTTGTCTCCGTCTGTCTGTCTGTTAAACAGTAGTCCTCAGAAATGCATGGATGTGAATTACTGAAGTGTGTGTGTGTGTCTACAGCATGTAGGTTTGTGTGTGACTTACGTGTACACTCTTTCAGAGGAGTGCTCGAGCTCACGTGGATGTTGTCTATCCAGATGTGTCCTCTGGTGCCGTGCACAAAGAAACCCTCCATCACCACCTACCAGAGCCAAAAACGAGGGAGGAAGAGGAAGAGGAGGAGGAGGAGGGGGAAAAAGTTGAAAAAGACGAGGAGGAAGAGGAAGACGGAGACAGGATGAAGGCAAGGGGGAGCAGAGGGGTGGAGGCAAATTGAGAATGGGGACAAGAAGGAGGAGGAGGAGAAAGAGGATAAAAACTTAATATGGTGCCTGTGATTTCAAAGTTGCACTCAACACTTGCAATCATCCTCCTCTTCCCTGCAAGCTTCTCCAACTTACTTTTTTATGAGAACATTAACTGCTTGTGATGTCTCTGACAAATGAACAGTGATCCCCAAACAATCATGCAGCCAACAGAGACAGTATGACTTACTTTAGCTTCTTTTGAAGTCAAACCTGGTCTAGGGTGACAGAGTGGTTCAAACCCATGCTTTCATATGCACTCAGATGAATATGTCTCACTCAGACCCTGATTAAGACATTAAAGACATGTTCCTCTTTCTGGGGAGACATATAATAAAGGGTCTGACCCAGATACCTATTTATCAAGCAGACATACTTTAATATAGCTCACTGATATTGGCCAGAATTTTGCTTTTAATGACTTTTCCAGTCACCTCCTTTCTCATTTGCACTTTTTCATGCCAGTAAAGAAAAACTTCATTCCACTTCTTCTTGTACCTAAATATCTGGGTTCATTACTACCTGGAAGTCTTTAGGTGAGCGCGGCAGAATAGTGCGACCCTCCTTCCAGACGGGGCCCTGATCGTCCTTCAGCGTCCAGAGCAGGGTCTCCTCGTTATGGGCATCACGCAGCAGGACCTTCAGGTGGCCCTGGGCCTCACCCCACAGCTGATAGGAGAAGAGGAGGCAGAGGGGCCCGGTTTCGGCTGCCACCACGGGGCTGATGAGCCGGGCTCGCTGCTGCTCCGTCTTTAGGCTGGCGTCCATGTACAGATAGCTGTTGAGCTCTGCATGGGAGTGAGACAAACAAACAGTTTTAGTATTTTTAACACACACAGAAATGAGCAGAGCTTTGTTTTAACCTTCAGTTCTGGTTGTTACAGTCAAATGAAAGTGAAAAAATCCAGATTTAATGGGTTTTCATTTCAGCCCTCAAGGCAATAAAAACTAGGAAATATGAATCTGTGTAGTTTTCTGATATCCACTGTAAATGGATGCTGCTGAAATGAGTTTGTGGGGCACAAATGTAGCAGATGCACAATCTGTGTGTCTTCATGAATGCAGTCAAACATTTTTTATCATTAATCATCACTGTTCGCACATTCAGACAGATTTTGACACACATATATATCCTTTTGCACACATGTACAGAATGTGTTTTCACACAATTACAGTCATTTCCAACATGCCCCTCAAACAAGAAAGAAACTAATCAGCAGTTGCTAACAGGAACGGGATCACCATCACACAATAGTCACACTAAACAATAGGGATATGACAAATATAAACACACAGAAGAATAGTTCCAGTGAGAGCGTCATTCGTACATGGAGTGTTACCAGAACTCCAGCCAAGACCCTCGGGGCCTATTTCTCTTCATTGCCTCCCAGGTAAATGACTTAAACAACGGAAAAGTCCAACAAAATGCACGCCACTCCATTTGTTTACACCAGAGGATGTTTAGTTTGCAAATTGGAGGCCGACATTAATTCCATTGTGAGAGAGTAAGATTGGTGAGCCTACTGTATGTATGAGTGTGTGTGTGTGTGTGTGTGTGTGTGTGAGGCTGCATGTTTATGCCCATATATGTGTGAGAGAGAGACTCAATGAGGCGTCTGGTGAAGAATTTCTTAAGTGGGCCCTGTGGGAAAATGTCCAGTATCAACAATCTGCAGATTAAATCACCTGCTTTATCATGAAGAACTGTGTGTGTTTGTGTGTGTGTGTGGCACAGCAAATGTGTGCCTCAGTGTTTTACAGGAAGGGAAAAACAGTGTGACACATATCAGGGAGCATACATGTGTTTATTTTATCCCCAACACCTTAGAGCAGCATCCATCACCGCGTGTGTTTTAGCGCAGCCGTTATTGAGTGACTGGGCTGATAACCTTTTTGCTGGGTGTGTGTTTACGTGTGTGTGTGCGGTCCTTCCAGCCGATCAGACAAGCAGTATCTGGAGGGACGAATCTTCCTCTGACTTGACAGCTCCCCTCTGCCCGCCATACGCCCAGACTCGCCTGTGTGACACTTCAGACACTGTGTGTGACAGTATGTCCCTTGGCCCTTTGCAGCTCTGGAATGAATGTGTGTACTCTTCCTCACTGCACATGACACAGTTTGTTTTTTTGTGGGCGGTGTATATACTGTGTGTATATATATGCCTAGAGAGGATGTGTGAGCGAAACATATTTGTGACTCTGCGAGGCGTTTTATCACTCATTTTAATGTGCGCACCAAAGCCTCCTCCATCATTTCTGCCTCGCGTTGAAGCGCAGCGTCTTGCAGCGAACCCCCCATTGTTGCGCCTCTTGTTTGCCAGACAGCTCATAATCGAGACTGCCTCGCCATACGCAGCACAACAGAGCATTATTAATCCATTTCACACTGGTCTCCTGCAGCGAGAAGCAAACAGGGATTCAATCTATGAAGCCTAGTTAGCACATTTTTATTAGTGGGGGTATATTAAGCCAAATAATACAACAGTATGTGTTGGCTAATTCCAGCTCTGTGTTTTATGACCGGTTTCGCGACCAAGGTCAAGAGGTGAGGAGATCATAGTCCCTGAGTCACATGAGAAAAAGGAATTCTACAGAGGATTAAACAGTGATTTGATAGCGGTGAAATAATGATCCTGTGTTGGCTGGGATTTCTGACCTTTGACATGTGCGGGAAAATCAAAGGCTGGTGTGGCGTGTCAAAACGACTGGAAATGATACTCCATACATGAAAGCCACAACCTGACTAATCTAAGCAACCCTTTCCAATCCGGCCGTGATGAAAGAAGCTGCTTTGAAGCCTCCTGTCAAAGATGGTTATGACCTAAAGAGGTCACGCTTCAGGAAAACGTCTGCCTTTGCTGCGAGATCGGTTGCTCTGCAGAACATAACCCAGGTGACATCAGAGATCTGACAAAAGAAAGGGGGCATGCTGAACCTCTTGTTCAATTCTATCCAGCTGGAGAAATGCTGAATCTTTCATGGAGACTTGCTCAAAAGCAATGAATTTTAAAACAAGGTTGGGATAACAATCCTGTTCCCTGCCAATGAAAAATTATAAATAGTGCTACAAAAAAAACCCTCCTTAAACCCAGCAGGAAATGTCTTCTGTAGCTTTTAATAACTCGCCAAAAGCTGCACTTTTGATCCTCGGGTATGTATAAAGGGAAAATGAATAATTATTTCTTCAAGGAGTGTCTAAGTAGATGGAAGTCTACACAGCATCATCTGGGATGTGCCTGAGGAAATGGAGGGGCAGTAAAGGGACGGCTGGGAATATCTGCTCGTCTTCATTTTCCTTCTCATTCATTCGGAATGAGCAGCGGGGCTGGCAGATGATGTTGCTGCTAAATTAGACGGGTTTCAATTTAAGGAATTATTTTAATCAAATTGAAAAAGAACTCAATGAAGATGCACAAGGAAAATGACTCCATTTAATTATAAAAAACAATGTCTCGTCTAGACTCACTGCAGTTGATAAAATAAACTTAATACATTTGTTTTTGTGCAATTTTCTGCACCCAAATGAACTTCCCAGTGCAGCTGCATACATAAAAGCTCTGCAGCAAACCTTCTTCGGTTGACAGAAGTTTATACAGAAACCCAGGAAATGCCAAAATAGAATTTAAGATTCCCAAAGTTTGCCTGAGCAGGTAACTGCATTGATTTTTTTTAAAGCATCCAGATCTAAATCTTGACCTCTTTCAAAATAGATTCGACTCCTGCAGGTCACTGTCCTTCAACTCTGTGCTACATGGAGAAAAGCTTAAGTTCCCTGAAGCAGCGCTGAGTCGTCCTGCTAACCAGACAGCAGCAGTGACTCATGCAGAATCTCCACATGACTGATAAGGAGACTCACCGTGGCTGTGCAGGGACCAGAAGAGAGGGGCGCTGGGGTCGTGCGTCCACCCACACAGGCCATGGTCAAAGTCACACACACTGTCTGATGGAGGAGAGGTAGCTACTGTAGAGGTGGAGAGCAGCACGGAAGGAAAAGACGGAGTAAGAGCGAGAGCCAAGGGGCACAGAGGCATGAGAGATCACAGTCATTTCAGATAAAGAAGCATTCGTAGCAGCCATACATAATGTCATACAGGCCTTACAGAGGCTTTCATCTTTGTATTACAGCTTCCAAATAACACTATTAATCCAGTAATTCTGTTGCTTTCATGTAAAACACTGTGTTGTCTGGTCTCACCTGTAGTCGTGACGGGGACAGTGGTGGTTTCAATGTCTGCAGGCAGCGTTGGTACGACTGTGTCAGCCGGCGTGGTGGTTTCTACAGAAACAAGCATAACACAGCTCAGGTCAAAGAGGGTAGCATGAAACAATCCTCACACACGAGATTATCGACACATTAATCACCCAGTGTTTGTTCAGATTATTCATGTGGAATTCCCCTCGTGGAATCATACATTAGGAAGGAAAAAGTAACACACACAGGAGCGGAAATGATACGCAACAAAGGCAGAAAGAACCAGAAAGGAATGACAGAGTCTCTTCATTGTAAACTACAGCACAGAACTGTGCAGTGATTCACATACTAATCCCAGTTCAGGCTGACTTTAACAGCAGCGAGAGGACATTTTAAACAGGAAACTGGAGAGTGATACGGCTGTTTGGATAAACCTGTCTTGACTTTTTTGCCATAATTCAGCACATAAACATCATGTCGGCGTGTCCCATTAAGGGTGAATTAAAGTGCACTTCATTATGTGTGAGGTCACTGTCCAAAACTAACTGTATCTCTCGTCTCCTGTCTCCATTCGGCCATCCCACCCAGAGCGTCAGAGAGAGGAGGAGGCAGGCACAGATAGACCCAGAGCACCCAAGGGGGCCAGCGTCATGTTGTGTCTGGGTGCTCAGGCGTCAGTGTCTGACACACACACACACACACTGACTCAAATACGCAGACATGCAGATGCACAGACGCACATGTTCAATTGCTAATACACGCTCAGAATGCCTGGCGCTGAGGCTGATGGATGGATGTGTCTAACAAACTCCCCTCGACCTTGGACAGGATGATCACACTCTGGGACCATTCACTGGCTGTCAGGGAGGATACAGAGCACACACACTCCATCTCCCACGTTTTTTTTTTCTTGTGCATGTGCGAGCTATCGTGTGTGTGTGTGTGTGTGTTACCGAGTGTCTCCCTCACTCTATAACTCATGTGCACTGGGGAGAAGGGAGAGCAAACGCAAAGTGAAATGTACAATTTTCTCTCTGCCCCTTAACATCTATTTAAGCACACATCTATCACAAAGAAACACAAACAACACACAGAGACATAAATAAGCCACCAATTTGCTCATTAAAACACATCACTTGTGTGCGCAAACAGACACATGTTGAGCAGCCTGCAGCTGGAATGTGAAGTGGGAGAAAGCACCGTGTTATTGGGAGCAGATGGGTCAACCCTGGTGTGTTATGGGAGTTTACACAGAGGTTTCGGTCACGTCTCAACCAAAGATCCAAATTTATCATGTGAATAAGCGTTGTAGTCTGCTCTTCCCTCAACTTCTGTCTGTATAACCGTCGCAAAGAGTCATTAACAACATCTGTTTACACAGCGACTTGTTTTTGTCACATTTCACTACACTAACATATTCATAGTCAAACATATTGTACTAATTTGACATTAATGACCACTGAAATGTGGATTCATAAGAATATTATATTTCTCTGTTAGCTTTCCCTGCCTTGTCTCATTTAAGCGTATCCAAACAACTCTGAGGCTTGGATGCCTGATGATCTCATGTGAAACAGAGCTCAGCAGTTGGAAAAGAAACACAACAAGCACGAAAACATCTAAAAAAAAACAAAAAACAAAAAAACGGAGCGAGCCACATGGGTTTACCCTGCTGAATGCCTGTTAGCTGCAGTACCAGAGCCTCCCACTGTTAATTTTCCTCTTTCTGCACGACTACCATTATCATTTAAAGACTATGAAAGGCGCTAAGGGCAACAGACGCAGCATGATACACAATTGATCCGCTTAAAGGAACTTCCTGTGGAAATGAGTGCAACGGCGACCCAGCTGGAGAAATGGCAAACATGAAAGGGGCGGCCACAGCTGGTGACGGCTTCTGACATTAACCCGGCATTAATGTCATGTCCTTTATGCCAGTCATTAACTACCTAATGAGACTCTTATCGCTGCCAGCCCACCAGAAAGGTGGGAAAGGTAAGACAAGGAGAGCAGTCCTCTTCCTCAGACCTCTCTGCCTCTCGAGGTTCAAATGCACGACCATCTCTTGTTCTCCTTCTTCTCTTTTTTCTGTCTCTTGTGCTCACTCTCCAGGTTTGCCTTTTTATTCCAGCCTAACCTTTGAGTTCTCCAGTTAAGTCTTGGGACCAGGCGTTAAAATAAACCAAGCACCTTCACATTACCTGGGCACCAGTGTGCGTACAACTAAACACAAAACACACAGGCTAGTCCATTAAGATTCTACCCGGCTCCTGAGCACTCTGTGCTTTCAAAGGTCAGGCCTTGTCACAGTGTAAATGTGCTGACCTTTCCAGGGTGTGACAGGAGTGTCGGGGGCAATGGGAATGGGACCGACTTCTGCGTTTGTGCGGGTGCATGTGTTTATGCGAGACAGAGTGAGAATGTGTGTGAACGTATGTGACCTGCCTACCTTGCCCCAAGCCCTGTCCTTGATGTGTGTGAGGACTATGTCACAGAGCAGCGTGAGGAGGCCCACGTGTGCACACGCAGGCCTACTGTACATGCGCAGCAGAGGGCCCTGTGATGCAGGAAAAGTCCCTCTGCAGCGGAGTGTTGTCTTACATAATGTGTCTCCTGCTGCAGGTGATGATGCAGATCATCATCATGCACAGGATGAGACACCAACACTTAGAACTGGACCCTGGGGAACTGCTGGCATAGATAATGGAGATGTACACTCACACATACAAATACACAAAGTGCAGCTGTGCAAAACCACACATGGACACATACACAGATGAATGCTTTTGCGTTATTGTTTTTCAATACACATACACTAAAAAACACTAACACACAGGGTGGCGAGGGCCAACCCTCTGCATAAAAGACATTGCTCACTCCAAAGAATCTGACTCAGCAAAAAAATCTTCAATTATGTAAAAAGCCTTTCTGTAAATCTCTGCTTGGCACCTCTACACACACACACACACACACACACACACACTGATGAATGGATGTGCATGCACGCACGTACACACACACATATACCCCACAAAAGAACATGACGGGAAAGACAAATAGCCATTGTTTCATATTCTTTTGGGTGGGGTTAAGTGTTCAGATCAAGCTTCCTCCACACACACACACACACACACACACACACACACACACACACACACACACACACACACACACACACCCTTTACTTTACAGATGTGTATGTGCATCTGTGAGTTCTACAGCACAGTGCTCCTGTGACTATAATGATCCTACCTGGAAAAAGGAGGAGACGATGTTCTGCTTTTTTTTTTTTTTTTTAACAGATCATTCTCTAAAATTTCCTTTCTGAGTTCATAAATTTTTCATTTTTGCAGCACACACGCTAGAAAAAAAAAACTGCCACTGTAGAGGCTGTGTGTGTGTGTGTGTGTGTGTGTGTGTGTGTGTGTGTGTGTGTGTGAGTCAGCTGCCAATGAATCGGGGGAAACAGAAGGAGTCAGGATCAACAGCAGTGAGCACGGAAAAGAGGTGCAAGTGATGAGTAACAGAGGAAGAGGGGAGGAGAGGAGGCATGGTAACGAAATGAGAGCAAAAACATTTACAGTCCCACGCACTGGGCCTCAGGGTGGGAAAAGAAAAAACTGTAACCATGTGTAGGAATGGGGAGAGAGACCTTATTCCTGCTCATCGAGGGAGCTACTGCGAGCTTCAAACTGCTCTATGCACGATTTGTGGTGAAAAAAAAACATTTTTTATCTTCCTAATTCACATAAATGAGAAGAAATTCAAAAGAGGGCTTAAGTGAGGACAGAACAGAAAGAAGTGAATAGTTTGTGGAAGGGGAAGTGAATGATTTACAGCATGTCAGCAGTAGTCCACTGTTCCTGCAGAGTTTTAGAGGCCTGTGAACAATGTGTGACCCTCAGCAGCAGTTTTCTGTGCCACAATCCCTCCACTCTGATAAAAAGCCCTCCTCTACAGAAAGTGGTAATCCCTGAGATTTTTCCTTGTTCATTTTGTCTCCATCTTTTATGTCGTTTGTGCACTGCACCTCCCACAGCTTACTTGTCAATCAACTGTAAATGCAAAACACATCATTTCCTGTGTGGCACAGGAGGTTTTGGGGGGAAATAAAGTGATATATGAAATATAATATAGAAACTATATTATGGCTCTGCATCTCTGAAAGTGTATAAAAAGGCACACACACAGAAGTTACACATTCACATTTATATTGCACCATATGTGGTTAACACGGTTGTGTGTCTGTGTGTCTTTGAATGTGCATTACACTGTCCAGGGAAGGGGTACAGGCGATAATGAAAATGTTTCTTTCTATTCTTGATATTTCTTCTGTCTGCTGGGAGTCTGGTATACATCTATATATCTTTCTCTTTGTGGTTTGTTTGGTGTGTGAGTGTGTGTCTAAATGTGCGTATGTATGTCTGTGCTCGTATGTAAGTGTGGAGCATGTTGTGCCATACAGCCCAGTCATCCTGTTGAGGCACAGAGGGAGTGGTAAACAGTGAGAGTCCATATGTGTGCGAGTGAATGTGTGTGTGTGTGTGTGTGTGCGTGTCTCTGGCACTGCCTCACATCTGGATAACAGACCACGCTGGAAAGTGAACAAACCAGCGCTCTCTTGCTCTCTCAGTGGGGACGCATTCCTTTAAACCGAACCCTGTCCACTCCCTGCTGATGCTAACACTTGTTGTAGAAGCTCACAGAGCCTAACATGCAACTTCCAGGTGAAACAATGTCACAAAGGAATCAAAATCCCAGACTCTCAGGGTCAAGCTTTCGCTTTCCCTCTCTCTGCCAACACTGGGCGTCACTTTTCACCTCTGGCAGACTCTAATGACTCTCATGCATTTCTAATGCGAGCCCCACTTTTCTGGCGAGACACTTTCCTCAAGGTCCATTCAGTTCTGGTTAGATCACTCGAGTTCATTAGAGTGAAGGGCAAATGATTCAGCCTGGAACTCCATAGGCAGCAAATTATCATATAGAAAATGATTCATACAATAAGCAACAGCAGAGTGTCCTACCTGGAAGGTCACAGCCCAGTATCTCCACTCTCATCCCGATCCCTGCTGGAGACCACCTCTCTGGATACAGCCTGATGTACTGGGCCACTGTCTCCTCAAAATGACGCAGCTCTGGCGTGTCGTAGTGTGTGTTCCCCTCGAAAATCTGCACAAAACACATAAACACAAAGCTTCAGTGGCTGCTGAACTGGTGTGATGTGAAAACAAACATAGCTTAATTTTCTCCATCTGTCCTCCGCCCTCACCCACCTTGGGCAGGCTGGTCTTCCTGTCCATGATGAAATTCCAGTCCTTTGCATTCAGGCTGTGCACCACTTTGTACTTCCTAACAAATGCCCGGTTATCCGTGGTGGCCCCACTTCCAGCGTCCCCTCCCCTCGCTCCTTGGGTGATCACACCACGCACTGTCTTAGGCACACCGAGGTCCACCTGAGGAAATCAGATTTAGATGAAGGCACTTTACATTAAAAACAAACACATTATTATTGTGTCATTGCTGCTGTGCTTCTTGTTTCAGCAGTTTTCTCTGGCAGCGTGTGGAAGCAGGAATTTACGGGTGCTGCGTGTTGCAAATATAAACATGACATTTTCACTGTGAAAGTAACAACAATTAGATTGAATAATGACACAGCAACCAGACAGACACCTCTATTATGTGTATTTAGCTCTAAACGTGATCCTGTGAGACAGAATATAAAATGCACTATAGGTAAATGTATTTATTTATTTATTTAGGAATTTTTATCACCTATATTAGCTTATAATCTGCAGTTGCTCTTCCTGTGGTCCGCACAAGCTAATCAGCTTCAAGTTTTCTGGACTAGTGTCTACTATTGCTCCTTAATGTGTGCAAAATCATCTCGTACCTGTAGCCACTCCTCTCCAGCCAGAGGCTGTGCAGGGGCGGGGAACCAGCCGGAGCGACTGGCGACCAGGCGGGCGGTGCCAGGATTCCACACCATGTCCCTGCTGGAAGAGGCTGAGATCTGTGCATCAGGTAGCAGGCCGGACAGCAGGCCCTGCAGGTCTGAACACGGAGCATCTGGAGTGGAAAGGAGAGAGGGAAGAGATTACTTTAACCTTCACCTTGGGGGAGAACGGAGGGGCTTGGTGGAGAAGTTTCAGCGATGACCTAACATACGCTCATGCTGTTACTCATGTTCCCACATGGGAGCTGTTAAGCTTCACCGCAGGGCTGCACTACTGGCTGCTAAGCACTAAGAGTTTAGCCTGTGAGAGACAAGAGGAGGGAAGGAAAGGAGATGTGTTGTGCAGCTACTGCCTCAAGTTCATCATGCAATTAGACTGCCATTAGTAAAATAAAATAAAGTGTTCGGTTTGCTGCTGAATGGCCACAATTCACTGCTTTGCACTTCACGTCTCACACAAATATTTAAGTGTCTTTTAGACATGTAGTTCACTGTGTTTCTTTATATTCTTTACAGTGGCTTGTCTGTTCACCAGGCTGCACACATTCCATGTACATCCACTGACTGAGGGAAAGTCCCACGATAATGTAGAAGCACTTGGGAATGAAACTCATTCAGATATGGATGGACGAGTAGCGTTGAAAGTAACTTGTTGAGGGAGTATGTGTGAGGGAGAAATGAGGATTAAGGGGATAAGAAAGGTATAATTCAAGGAGCTGGGAGGCAGAGAAGTAGAGAGCGGAAAGAGACTCGGAGCTGAAGATGACGACGTGGGGAGAACGATGGGGGGAGGAGGAGTGAGAGGCAGGGGGAGGTAGATGAGCGTGGAGGGTGGTGGGAGGTACAGAGAGCTTAAGGAGGAGGAAGAGAGGGAGACACAGAGGAAGCGAGAAAGGGCAGGAGGAAGGGAGATGGGGAGATGTTAGTTGTGCTGATGGTTTAAGAGAACACAGATCAAAGTTTCATGCTGTTATGTCACTGCAAAAGCAGGAGATGTAAATAATGAATAAAAGGCACAGGAAGTGTGTGTGTGTGTGTGTGCCGGTGGGTGGTGTCTGTGTACATTTCAAAGGGTGCGCCTGCTTTTGAGGTCATCTGCTATATTTAGAAACCGCTGGTGCGTGGATGTACCTGTACTGTAACAGCTAATAGTTATTTCAATAGCAGCTGTTGATGCTGAAGCGAATCACAGTTTCTGATGTAAGAGTGAACGGGGAGCCATGAATGATTGATCGGTACTCATTTCTCTATATAGAGGAGCTCACTGAGCAAAGAGGACACATCATAAAAGTATCAAAAACCACGAGAGGAGGAAGAGGCGGGAGTACGGGGGGAGTCAGAGACAGAAAGCGAGCACAGAGGAGAAGAGCATGGAGAGAGGGAAGAGACACTGGTGGTGCCTCTGGAAGGAAGAATAGAGTAAAGGTTTCCTTTAATTAGCCTGAGGCTCACCATGTTTAAAAGATAGCAGGAAGAGTGAGGCAGACAGCCTAAATACACATGGATGTGTGAGTCAGTATGTGCCAGTGTGTGTGTTTCATTTTATGGTTTAGGAAGTTGTTTTTTGCTGATGTTCAAAGTCTTTAAAGTTGCAAATTAAATTTAGCTTTCAAAACAGTTTTTTCTTGGCAAGACAGCAGTGGAAAAGACAGACGTCTGACCACAGTGTTGCTGGTTTAAATACCTAAATCACACAAGTGGACAAAAATGGGATTTGTCCTCTCACTCGACACCTCTGGTAATTTGCCCTTGAACAAGAGACTTAAAAGTGCAGCAGATACTGGGCAGAGGAATCTAACCTCGTCACACACACACACACACACCTGTAATCTGGCATCCATAGAGCTCGAAGCGCAGGGCGATGCCGTTCCTCCAGGTCTGCGGTCTGATGCGAACAAACCGGGCCAAAACTGGCTGCGGGACCCGGTTCAGAACCACCTCAGCCGGGTCTGTGTTGGCGTGGAAAATCTGGGAAAACAAAGACAAACAGAGGACAAAGGGCGGTTACTGTCAGAATGAGATGTACTGTACACACCTGTACGCCTGAGTCTTATCTCTCTCTTTCTCACACACACACACACACTGCGTCTTGCTCTACACCCACCCACAGTGCATGGCTTCGCTTGGCTACACACACACACACACACACACACACACACAGACACAGTGGCAGGCCGGACAAAGCAGAGACAACCCAAACACGGATCCAATGTCACCAGCCCAGCTGTCGATATGTTTTGGGGTCAGAGGTTCGGCGCTGGGAGGCTGGGAAAGCCTGACGATGGATGAGGGTTCCTCTCTCTCTCTCCTCCTCCACACACACACACACACAGACACACACACACACACACACACACACACACACACACACACTGCTCACTCATCCACCAACTTCCATTCACCTCTACGCTGGTGGTCATAGGAAGCTGCGAGAGACATGACCTGACACGGCCAAACATGACTGGCCTTCAGACGGAGGAAGTCCGACCAGGTGGGCAGGATGTGAGTGAAATTCACTTCCTGAGGCATCCGCCCGAAAGCATCAACATTCACTTCAGGGACACTCCCTTCCTTCCATTCGCTCTTGGGGCAGCGAGGGTCGGAGGGCAAATGTAACCAGGGTGGTCAGTTACCTTCTTTCATTTCAGAAATGTGACCCATAATGCTCCAGGGCGTTGGAACGAGGACATTCAATGACAGACATGAGTCTTCCTTTCTTTCCTTTTTGTGGCAGAACAGTTTTCCCAAAACCCAAAGTTCCAGTTTGTAATTATGAATAACTTCCTCTTCCTTCTCCGCCTCATTGTCCCTCCATCTCCTCTCTGTCCGTCTTTACCACATCCCTCTGGATCCCTTAATCTCAACGCCTCCGTTTTCTCCTTTAAGACTGTACAGTTGATATCTCTCCACACCTCCTCCCACATGCCTTTCTTCCTCTTGTTGGTGGCTACTAACTGAAACCGCACACACAAAGACACAGGAAACCACAGGAACCCACACAAGCACACACACACACACCCTATACACTCAGATAAGCAGAGGAAGCGTCTCTTAACTGACTGAGTGACTGTTAAGTGTCATTCACTCTCTCTGTCTGTGGTCGACCAGGTCGGCAGATAGGAGAACCACTGCTGAAGGACGCATATCAGCAAAACCACAATGACTAACATCACAGCCGCTACGCAATGGAAAGATAGAATGACAACAGCTACAAACAGCTGAATTAAAGATTAAAGGCATAATTTATAAAAATAAAGTCCCTGAATGACTTTTCTTTTACTTTAACTCAAGCACAGAATGATCAAACCTGAAAATGTGACGATTCCTTCTTCTTTTGATAATTATTTATTATAAGTGATAGGAGTGAACAGTCTGGTTTCAGTTAGAGTCTGAAACGAATCCTCTGCTTTACTGGAGTAAAGTGACCCATTTGTAAAGGTCCCTCTCTGGCACACGCCTCTCAAAATTATATGATATTCCAGAAATTCCATAACCAGTGGGAATATGAGAGATATGACTTCAAAATCCTACTCGAGGGGTTTTATTTGATTTTGGGCATGGCCTGATTTAATCAAGTGGAGCTGACACTGGTAATACAAAGCAGCGTGAGTGTTTGAACAGATAAGCGGGGGCTATCTCTGCTGTATCTGCTGCTGGGTTGAGGATAGACAGCCGTCATGTTTACCTAAGAGGCCAAACAGTGGATGTGGGCTCTTATGGGGGTTATGCAAACACCCACGCATGCTCACACAAAGACAACCGTATGCCTCACATACAACCGGCATGTCTTCGCCACTCGTAGATATTCTATCTGTGAAACAAAGAGCAGTGGGGGGCAAAGACAGAGAAGACAGGAAAAACAGAAAATCACTGCAGGGAGGATGAGTCCTCAGAAGAATAGTTAAAACCAGATGAAAAGAGGGGTGGAGGCGGGCGTGAGAGCGAGAAAGAAAAGGTTGATTGGAGGACAGTAGATAGAACTTCATGAGGAATATGAACAGAGGAATGTGGAAGAGGAGGCAGGGAGTGGCGGTGAGTAGGAAGCAAAGAACAACGGAGACATTCATCACTGAAACAGGAAGTACTCCATCCAAGTATTTATGTCGTTATAAGCCAAAACAGCAAAAGTCAATGTAATTTCCTCATTTTTAAAATAAATTGCTATCACTAGTTCAACTTCTCTGTAATCACATTATTGGACAAACATCCTAATCTCGGTATCAGAACTCTGTGTGGCATCACAAACTATCCAAGCTCCATAATCTGAGAGGCACTGTGTCAATTATTACAATATCAGTAAAAGAAATTTTATGATAAACTGCAATAAAAAATTAATTGTCAAATAAAAAGTGATGCAAACGTGGCATCATCAGGCACAGTTTAGTTTCAGAAGTGGAAAGTTTGGAAAATCTGTAAAGTATTTGTCTGTTAAAACTTCCCAGAAATGTCTTGTTCCAATGTACAAAATGCCCAGCATGACTAAAAGGCCATTAGCTGGTGCATTATAACATTGGCAGCTGCTTTTCTTTATTTTTATCTTTGGATAAAAGCAGGGAATACGGCCGACATTACTGACACAAAAAAGAACAATCTGTTCAATAAGAATCAGCTCTCGAGAGCCACTTTTCTTTTTTCCCTTCTTGGACGTGAGAGAGCAAAGTTTTACAGGAGCCAGAGAGAATAAGACAATGAGCAGCTGTCAGTCAGCTCTCAGCTTCTTCTGTCCACTCCACTTCCTCCCATCTATTGTTGGGCTACCTGAAAGGTCGCTCATTTGACCCCTGAGCAATTACTTCCAAGGTTAAAGGTCAATGGCCTCAGGAAGCAGATGGTTGGTCATTGACCAACTTGTTGATAACATGGTTACTTTTTGACTGATCGGGAATGTCCACCGGGCACGGCTTGAATTCAAACGTGTGTTTGTGTGAGGCATGACGAAGGACAGTCTGTTGTCTGGGCCACCTCTGTAATCTGCCTGACGACTGGCATGTTCTTTTTTTTTTTTTTTTGCTTGTGTATGTGCGTGTCTATGTGAGGCCCCCTCTTCACGTGACGTGTGGGTGAGGTGGGCTGAATAATTAACGTTGTGGTGTTGTGTGTCCCAGTGTGGAGAGTCATGAAAATATAACGAAGCCCCGCTCGTAGTCTAACTCCACCCCTCCAGACGCACACATAGCAGCATGCGACGGTCAGACTTGTTTGTGTGGACACTGGCGGGTCGCTGGCACCATGGGTATTTAACTATTCATGACCTCTCAGGAGAACGAGGTCACTGTGAAAGGTGTGTGTGTGTCTTATTGCAGACACACTCTATAAAGATCTAAATCTCTGGACCAGCAGAAAGAGAGCAAACAGAAGTGCGTGTGCATCCTAAGCAGATGAAATTTGACTGGGTCTTGTTAGAGTGAAGAACATTTGTTCTCTGGAAAATGAGGCATGGATAAATACATACATCATAGCCTGATTCATTCACCATCTCTCACTTTCTCCTGTCTCTCCTTCCTCTGCCAGTGTTTTCCTTCAAGCTGATGGCACCACGGGGAGAAGTGGTGAGCTCTGCGCAAGACATTATTCATTTCCCGGTCGTTTTTTCATCCCCGTGTTGTTCCCTTGATCTCCGTCTCTTTCTCTGTCCATTACACTCTTCATCCTCGTCTTCTTGCTCTAGTTATTCCCTCTGTATCTCTCTTCCTTTCTAGACATTAGCCCCCTCTCCACCTTTGCTCCAGACGTCCCCCCACCCCTTTCTCGGTTCTCTGTATGAAGATGTTGACAGTAGAACTGGTTCCAGCTGGCCGCTCTCCACCACTGGCTCTAAGAGGGCGAGCAGTGTGTGTGTGTGTGTGTGTGTGTGTGTGTGTGTGCGCACTAAGGTTGAAGCAGTGATCCGTAGCAATTGTCTTACACCACCTTATGTTGAAGTCTTCCACTTTGTACCAGTGTTACCAGTTGTGTTGTCTGTGTGCATGTGTGTGTGACTCCTTACCTGTGTGTGCATTTGCAGCTGTATGTCATGGAGAATGAGTAAGTGAAACACAAAGCTTTTGTGTGTGTGTGTGTGTGTGTGTGTGTGTGTGTGTGTGTGACACAGTGTGATGGAGAAGCAGGCTGAAAAGCTGTGTGGGCTTTTTTTTTACCTGGTGGTTGTATGTGTGTGTGTGTTGAACAGATTTAGCATAGCCTCACAATGCTTTTCAGTAACACAATGCTTGGTTAGCACTGGGGCTGATGGGATTTTCTTCACAAACGGAAGACAATGTGTGTCTTTAATGTTAATTTGTTTGAGTCCATGTGTGTCTATGTTACCACTAAAAAACATCATTGTGTGTTCGTATCTATGTGTGAGAGTAAGTGTATGAGAGTGTGTGTGTGTGTGTGTGTGAGATATGCAATTCCCAAGAGTGCTAGTGTCTCATCAAGTAATGAGGTGCATATGTGAGTAGTATGATTTAGAATTAACAAGTCACATGGGTGTCAAACTGAAAATGTGTTGGCATGCAGAAAGCCTGTTTTGCTCGTGTGACTGAGGTGATTGCAATCTGCAGTGCTGGTGTTTTTCTCTTCACAGCACTTTCACTTGCTGTTTCTCACAATGCCTCTCCTTTCTCAGCTGCTCTCGCTCTCCCGCCTCTCTTTCTGTCAAATAATCTTTATTGGTATTAAATCCTTCCGTCTTTGTTAACACAGCAAATAAGGACACAAATCTTGACAATGAGTGAATGACAATGAATCTCTCCCTATAACAAGCACTGCGAGTAGGAACCGCCAGACCAATCCTTTTATTCGTGGGTGATTCATATCTGATGCACAGCCACACTCATGGCTCAACCTCCACAAACACACACTTATTGTACACTACAGACACACGCACTCTTTTAAAGCCACATTAACTTCAAACTCACTGTTAAATGACAATTAGAAGAACCAAATCCCAGTCATTACAGGACCCCCTGATGAGAATTGAGCTTCAACCACTTAAGGGCTCTTTGGGGGGTTTAGGATGGGCTAACTGGGAGTTTGTACGACATGACTGTTGGATTAGCAGTCACGGAAGATTCAACTGCAGCTCACAGGGGCCCGAGGAGAACCTGGCTGACAAGGAGAGTGAAGAGTGCGGTGAAATCTTCAGTTTCAGCATTATAAAATCAGGCCAGGCTGAAATCATGACTGCAAATTATGCTTCAGTGTGCGATTTGTCAGAGGCGTTATTCCTAAATCCAATCCATCCATCAATGTCTGTGGTTGGCAAAAATACAAAGAGAAAGTTTGAGCCACCGTAATCTGAGATGCCTTACCTCTGTCTTATACATCAGAGAGCGTGAATGCACAATAAATCCTTTGGATTTTAAACATAATTTGAGAACCCTATCACACATGGAGTAAATGTTGTAACTGTCATCTTTTCTTTATCATCATCAAAAACAGATGGTCTGCTTAATCATATCTACGTTTTAGCACGATAATGTAATGTCCCATTAGTAAAAGTATCAAACATTATTTCCTGCTTTCATCTTGGTTTTGAGGAACATCCATAATTTAAAACAAACCCGCATGTTTTATTGATCTTTTGTGCGTGAAAACATAACCAATTTAAAACTTTCAGTACCACCACTCACAAAACAAACAATATCTCCACCAAATGCATGTGGGTGCATCCGCCTGAGTCCGTGTCTGAAAGTGTCTCAACCATTTTTTTTTTTTTTTTTTGCTCAGAGAGATTAGCGGACTTAGATTACGTGGTACAGACAGACATCATATACATATGCGCACACACGCACAGATCTCCAGACAGAGAGATCAGCCAGAGGTTATTTAAAGGGGGGGTCTGGGGATTTTGAACGCGCGTGTGTAAGTGGGAGGAGTGGGGACAGTCTGGGGGGGTTCTAATAAATTGCACAGATGTTGACTTTTTAAGTCAAATCCATGTTTCGCTCAATAATCTCCACATCAAATACCCCCCACTGGCCCCACCCAAACCAATCATTGGCACACACAGAAGGGGAGTCCCAGTCCGTGTGGGTGAGTATGTGGATTAACCCGCTCCACACACCCCAACCCTGCCACTCTCTGTTTTTTCTGCCACTCTCTATTTTTCTGCTTGAAATCCACAGTGGCCTTAACCCAGATATAAGGGACAGGGTTCATCTCCCCCAGAGACAGACTTACTGCAGGTCACACCATGACAACAATAACAACCTGCACTGTAAATACATTCATAAACAAGCCTGTGTATGAATCCACTGCCCCACATTACACACAAACACACAACGGTGAGGCACCAGTTAAAAAATTATGTTGATGTGAACCTCTTTAACACAGTCCACACCTGCAATGACTCCGAGGGTTTTACAACCCCAGATGTGTGTTCATGTGTGTATGCATTGGTGTGAGAGAGATGATGAATAACAAGAACAGATAAGGGCACACAGAGGACTCCATTGTTCTTGTTTGTCAGTTTCCCTATCTCTATCTCTTCCTCCCTCCCATTCCCTCTTTCTCTACCTCATGGCTGAGGTCATGACTCTGGTTCAGGAGAACAGTCCTGGAAGGCATCTTCAGGAATGTTGCAACCGCTGATATGGCTCTTTGATGCACACAACAAACCCTGTTGTTGTAGAACATTTCATAATAGTAGTATAAAGGTCAGAGAAAGTGCACTACAAGTTCAAAGTGTAGGCTCCATTTCTTGACTTCATGCCTTTGTCTCCGTGTAGAACATGTTGATCTTAAAGCACCTGAGTAGATCTGACCTCCAGCTTACAGGGGTTAGTTAGGTCACTTCCTGGCTTGTTTTAGGTGACTTATTTTAGCGCTTAGCATGTACGTGAATGTGTGTGCATACAAAAGCCTACCTTGTGGTTCTTGCCATGTCGGTACACCATCCAGTCCTCTCCGTTGGTGCTGACCTCCAGTTTGAAGGTGGTGACGTAGTAGGACTTCTGAGTCTCCTTAGAAACGGCTCCTTGTGTGGCAATGCCGGTCAAAACCTTCAGGAAGTGGAGGTCAACCTGGAAGAAAAAAAAAAAAAAAAGATTTAAAACTTGATTTCTTTTATTGAAAAAGTATTTTCTTAATAAATGAATAAAACAGATTTAGAAAGGAAAAAGAACAGAGTAACAGAGCGAGTGTGTGGATTGCTGTAGGGATTTATGGGGCTCAGGGTTGATGTAGATAACAGAAACAGACCAGCTGCTGTGAATATCTGTCACACAGACAGCAGGGGATGGACACCGACTGCGGCCTACTGCTGAGGAAGCCTAGGTGGTGTTTATGTGTTTGTGTGTGTGTGTCTGCATTGCCGTGTGTGTGAGGAGAGGAAGGCTGGAGGCAAAGATCAATGGCGCAGTGTTGGGATGCATTCCTGAAGAGCACCTTCATCAATCACAGGCTTCTCACCGCTCTCCCTCTGTGTATGCATACACACACGTGGACTCGGTGTGTGAGACAGGAAAGATTGAGAGCACAGAAGCACTTCCTTATCATCAGTTCACAGTTCCTCCATTTCCTTTAATTGCATTGTGTCCTGCTGTATGTCCTCACTATATACAAGATGCTGTTGCCCAGTGCATCTTCCCCTTCACACCTTTATCACTTTATCTCTACATTTATTGTCCTGAGCAAATGAAAGTAATGTTGATTCAGATTTCTCTTTGTTTGGTCTTTGCAGTCACTTCACAGCTGGAATTTTAATGATTCGAACACTGAACACAGAAAAGAGCTTGATCTTAAAATTGCATATTTTCTATTGCTGGTTCCCAGGTCTCACAGAAATGAAACCTACTGCATTTAAAGGTCATAAAAGCTTTTTCTTGCTCCTCTGAACAGCTGGGTTCAAAACAAAGAAATGTTTTAACAGCAAATCTAGGTGGAGACCTTTAATATCTGAGAGGCGCAACACAAAGACAAACTACTGTACATACCTGTATATACTCCTTGTTGCTGTCCTCTGACGGTGTCCAGGCGTTGTCGTCATTGTTGAGGCGAGCCTGCCGTGGCAACCAGCGGCTGTCGTAGAAGGACGTAGAAGCTGTGATCTGATCGTCGCTGATCTTCCCTGACTCCATACCGAGTGCCATGCTACAGTGGAAAGCTGTTGGCAGAAAGGAGAGAGGAAGAGGAGGGAGATGGAGAAAACTGAGTTTAAACTGTTAATTTGTTGATGTGACTTTACAGTCGAGATGGAAAATGAGCAGTAAGAAACAAAGGGAGGAGACGAGGAAGGAAGGAAAGTTGAATAGAACGGATGACAGATTGAAGATCTAAGTATCATAATATAGAGCCTGAAGACAGAGATGAAAGGGTAAATCCAGACAGGGAAGGAGCAGAAAGCAGCCCAACAGGTGAGCAGAGGTAAATTGAGGTGAAGTTAATTTATATTCTAAAAGAAAATAGTATAAGTCTGCTTCAGAGAAACCATGCTCCCTTAGGAGAGAGCAAAACAGGCTGAGAGGGGTGAGAGAGAACTTTGAGATTGAAATAGCATTAAAGTAAGCAAAGCTGAAAAGATTGAGAGGGTAAGAGGAGTGAAAGATGAAGAAAGAAAGATGAGTGTCTGCAGAGATGACGGAGAAGAAACTGTTGAAAGAGAGAAAATGGAGATGGGAATAAAAACAGGTAAACAAACCTACACTGAGAGCATCTAAAGGCACAAACACACACTCTCTAAAAGCTATCTCGCACTCACAGTCGGTGACTTCTTTGTGCGTCATGTTGTAGCGGGCGGAGAAGCCGTCTTTGGCCACGGCCATGTCGGTGTGGAAGGAGAGGGACAGCAGGCCGGAGGACGACTGGATCTCTGGAGGGATCTTTGTCCCGCAGTACCGTCCAATCAGAGGAGCCACTGCAGACACACATACAGGAATTCAGTTGATGTAAATATATGTGTCATGCTGTAGTCTTTTGGCCAAACCTTTAAATAGGACACTTGAATTAAAAGTGACAGGAAGGTTTTGTGCTTTTATTTATTTATTTATTTATTTTAAACTGAGCAGTTTCTGGTTTCATTTACTGCTTCTGCCTTATGATGCTACTTGCAAAAAGCAAAAATGTGAAATATTTTGTCCAGTGTGCCTGTTCCATTTAAAGTAAGAAGAGGAATCCAGCACTGCAGAGACAGGTTTCCAGTGGCCACGCTGCTTCAGTAAGTGTTGTCTAATGAGTCGCAGCATGCTTCCTCTCCGTCTCTCTTCCTGCCATCATTCCTCTTTCTCCCTTTTCTCTCCTGTCCATCCCTCTATCTGCCATGTGTTTCTCAGCCAGGGCCCAGCAGGGGGATTGGAATCCCTGCCTTAATGCAAGCTGCACTGTGATCAGCTACAGACACACACACACACACACATGCACGGACACACATGCACCAGCGAGGATTACAATAGTCTCAAGAGCAGCTCCCTTGCCAGACACCAAATTCTTCACCCTTCCGTCTTGTCTCCCATCCCTCTTTCATGCCCGAGGACTCAGCTCACTGGAACTGGGTTACACTTTAATTTCCTCCTAATTCACAACTTTGAATGGTATAAATTGTTTTCGGCTATCAAAGCTCCCAAATTCAAGGCTATAATTGGAATTTTAAATCCACTTGGATCCCTTTTAGCAACTGAAAATAGAATAATTAGAGCAAATCCTCAGTTTGCTGCTTCATATTTTAAAAAAATGGGGGAAAGAAAGAGAGAGGGAGAGGAAGTCAGCAAGAGGGAAGTGGGAAACGAACCACTCACCACTGCTAATGTGGTTTTCAGCAGCACCACAGCAGCTAACGTTACCCTATGGCGGTCGCTATCAAAGCCCTCGATAACATCCTCAAATGCTTTTTCCTCGCCACTTCCTGATCTCACCTGATAGGCCACTTTCACAACACTCTGCACCTCCTATTGGTTATAAACAGATACACATCGTGGCCGTCACTCTCACTCACCCGGGGGAGGAAGGAAGTGCCAGGTGATAAGAAGGGAGGACAGCGAGGATAGGAAGGGGGTGATGAAGGGGGTTATTATGGAGAGGGAAGAGGGGCATGGGAAAGGGCCGCTCCTTAGGGGTGTTGAGTTACTTTCAGCTCCCTGTGCAATAATGTTTCCTCTATGTAATGTACAGGAATGTAAGGCAACAGTGCTGACATCAAAGAGAGTGATGGCTGCTCAGGAAATTGAAGACTGCTATGCAAATTTCTGTGTGGGAAAGTGGGGGACTGCATGAGTCAGAGTGAGCTCTGAATGTGAATATGAATGTAATTGTGTGTGTGTGTGTGTGTTATCCTCAGAACCTAGAAACACTGATTTTCCAAGCATGTGTGTGCCTCACCTTGTGGCAGACCATCCCACACGTCCAGCCAGTCGTACTTGCATTCGCCCTCTCCCACCAGCAGGGGGTCGTTCTCCAGGTCAAAGGTCAGGAACGTGAGGGTGATGTCCATGTGGGGCGGGGCAATGATCATGTAGGAGCACTCCAGATTGTGTGGGTATTTATCCGGGAACCCCGGGGACTCGATCATTCCGGAGGGGCTGGTGAAATTGCGGAAGCAGAATTCTGACCCTGAGCGGATACAAGGATAAGAGGATATTTAGAAAGGACTAAGCAATCAGTCATATTAGTAGAAGATACAGGCATAAGCAATCGATCACACAGGGATATCTCATCTGACTTGCAGAGGGTGTTTCAGAGAGTCGTTTATCACTGACAGCCAGCTGGAATATACAGTAGCTGTGGTGGTGAGACTCACAAACACACACATGGTTTATGATTATCGATGGAGGAGAAAATACGCACTGAACAAATGCTCAAGTCGGTGTGTCTAACGTTGCATTGTGCTACACGAGCAAGCTAATGACTCTTTCTGTCGTGTGCACAGACCCAACCCAACAGTAAGCTCCGTGACCACCTCTGTGTTCAAAAACAATAAAGATCTGATCAAGATGTGAACAAAAATTATTTTACTTTCAGAAAAAATACTAATATTATGTTGTGTGGCTTTATTTTGCCCTTAAAAGACCCCTTCATCATATATGTGATGTTACATAACATGACATATTCAACGACACACACTTTTGCGAGGCTAAAGAGGGGAGCAGACTGATCCCTGCTCTGCTGCATATATTCAAAACAAATAATCTTTAACACTCTCTTCCCCTCTTTTATTTCACTCTGTGTGTGTGTCTCTCTTTCACACACACACACACACACACACACCACAAATGTTGTGTAAGTGGGCCCTTTGCGGTGGCACCTCATTAGCCATGCAGATTTATGCGCCCTGGGCGGCTCACCTTGAGCGGCGGCAGCTGTGTGGCTCAGATCATCTACCCATCAGCCACTGCTCCGCGGCTCACTGGGGAACCTGAGTCACGGCCGAGTGTTTATGGACTGGCACATCAATGAGAGTGCACACACTTACAGTCTCATTCACAATCCATGGCTATTTTCTCGCTCTGTCCATTCGCCTTCTCCTCACTTCTATCTTTGTATGTAGGCTATAAACAGCCACGTCTGTTTAGTTGTATGTTATTCTCCATCTCGATCTATTTTTAGACTTGCTAGAAGGGCAAATATCTTCGTGTGATAATGTTGCTGAGAGACTGCAGAAAATGTCATTAGATCTTTGTTTAGTTGCACATGTCAGAAATACCTGTGGTACAGGCCTTTCCAAACCAACTGATGGTAGTTATTTATAAGTGGACTTACACTGTACAATTTTAATTCCAGCTTCTCTACAGTTGAAATTACTTGCACAAGACTGGCTGATAGAAAATACATTTCATACATTCTCCTTTGCCAAGACGTTCGTAACTGGCCGGCATAAGGAAAAGAATCTGTTCTTGTAGTATTTTCCCATCACTGAGTGTGCTGGAAAGCAGATAGGGAGGTCAGGCTGAAGAGACTCTGGGGAGAAGCTTCTGGTGGATTTCAAACCTGGGAAAGCACCACTGCACTGTCTCAGAGAAGTGCCAGGCTGCATTTGATAACCAGATACAAATTCATAAAAGCAGCGTTTAGGAGCACAGACATGTTAACAGCACATTCCTTCTGCCGCATTCCTCCGAGGCACCAGTCCTTATTATCAAGCAGCCCTATAAAAGCGGAGGGGCCGACCGACTGCTCTGGCCCTCCCCTGTCTACACTTGGTTAATGGCAGAGAACTGACCCCAATCAGTGTGGAGAGAGACGGAAAAAACTCAGGAGGGATGCACAGTCTGTCTCTAGCTTTGTTTTCCCTGTTCTCTAGAAGCTTCCTTTTATTGTTTTTTCTTGCTTTTCCTCTTTCATTATTTTGATGCCAATTATCTCAAAATGTTCTTTCCTTCATTCACTATGTTTACGTTTGTATTAATGCATTAATTTCCACGCACAGTGTCTGTCGATCTGTTTTGCATACATGTGCATATGTTGTACTGAAGATGTTGACACAAATGTATGAATCTTCCCCTACATGTTAAAAGCAGCTCTGAACCTCTTGTGTTGCCTCCCACACACGCTGCAACATCAAAACACCAGTGGATCATCCGGCTTCATGCTAGGAGCCAGGCTGCCTACACAAACACACACACTCACACAGAACTAGGCATTTTGAAATATGATGGTAATTTACAGCAAGCTACCGGCGATATCCCCTCAACTACTGACCTCACCTCTTTGAGTTAAGTGTGTTTTGTGAGTGTGTGTGTCTACAGCCACTGAGTGAGAAGCATAAAATGGAGCAAACAGGAAAGCTATGAATCCATTAAAGCAATAACATGCATGTGATTGTAGTGTGGTTATAACGAAACAGTAAATGAAGTATGCAGTATACATGAGCCATATACCATGGGAGTGCGTGTCTTGGCATGTCTTTTTGTGGAGACCTTTTATTAACCTCCTCGTGTGTATATTTTGCTGCCGGCATCCTTGCCTGTCTGTATGTGTCTCCTATGTGTCTGAAGGTGTGTGTGACAGCTTCCCAGTATGTGTGAGACCCAGTAACACACTGGCCTTGTTTCTTATTGGGTCACAGTGCAGCGGTCTGGAGACCTACTGCCGAAAACTTCAATCTGAGCACAGCTTGACTCCATCGCCTCCAAACACACTACTCTGTGTTTAGACTGTTTTACACTTAGTGTGCACGAACTACTCGCTTCACACGCTCCATGCTGCCACGTGCCAACGCCGTACGCACGGATGTGTTCATATACTTGCGTGAGCATGTATACGCTTTTCAGTGTCTGCGCATGCATGAGTACCTCCTCTTTTCGTTAGCCCTCGTTAGTTCACAGTATATGAACATGCCAAAAACAAGTCCCCCTTTCTATCTCCCTCCGCCCATGTCTTGGCCCCCGGTTGGTGCATGCATCACACCATGAGCTGCCATTTGGCAAGAGCTGTCTGCTGGCAAATAGGGGGAGGTCATGATGTGAGTGTGTGTGATTGTGACGCAGGGGGGTGAGAGGGTGAGTTGCTGGGTAGAAACCACTCGACTCTTTCACATGAGTGCCTGATGTAGTAGCAGCTTCTCATGTTGTGTCGGGGGCATCCCTTTTCCCTCCTCCTCCTCCACCTCCTCCTCCTCCTCTCTTCTTCTCCCATCCCTTCCCTGATTCCCTCTCTTCTCAGCAGTGACGTGCAGAATCTGTGTTCATTCACTCTTTCAACTCTCTTGTCTTGTCTCGTCGTCTCGCTCATCCTGTCCCCGGCACGCAACTCTTGCTGAGGGCTCACCCCTGCGTTCGCAAGTGTCTGCTGCACATCAAAACCCGCCTCACCCTCCGCTCTCTCTACCTGACTGTCTCCACCTGACATACATCTGCTCCTCGTACACAGACACACGCAGATCTCTCATGTAACCCTGCTTGAGTTGAGTTCTAGACTTCATTGAAGAAAGTCTCTCCTGAGGCATCTGAGGACGAGTGTGTGTATGCGTGCGTGAATGTGTGGCGGGAGGGGTGTGCTACACAGGGGGGTTAGGGTGGAAACCCCACAACAACAATAACAACAACATTGTGAACAACAAGGAAACCCAAGAAAAGAAAAACAACATTCTTGGCGTGCCACGGCTCGACACTTTTATAGACCCGGAGAGACATTTTGCATCAGTCTGCAGCAGCTTAATATAGCGAGGAATGCTCCTTCTAAGTCGTGTATCACGCTGATGCCTCTGTTTTGTGTTGTGGAATGGAATGCCATCATTAAGTTTTTTCAATCTTGAGCACGAAAAAAGCAGACGCCATAAAGCCTCCTGCTGCTGGTGATCAAAGAGTTTGTGCAGCTCTAGACTTCTTGAATCTTATTCATGCCGTCATGCCTTATTATTTCATTTTGGAACACGTTTTCTTCATCGCTCATCAGTCTTAACCACTCTTTGCTCTCACTTTATGTATTCATGAATTTAATTTACCTTTGGCAGTTAATTAGTTGAGTGTAATTTCAGCATGGGGATGACTTGCGTGTTTCAGGAACTCTACATGGCAATCAGCCATATAGTATCAGCCATCACTGAGGGAAGGGTCGGCATCCAATCAACACGATAGCATCAGAAATACACACAGGGCCCATGTTATGACTGGCGCTTGGGCAGGGGTCCTGCCTTTGGCTGTGCCCCCGCCGCGACCCCACAGATGCCACGGCAGCGGTCACCAGTGGTCACGAAGGGGACGCCTTGGGGTGCTCTCGGCCCTGTCGTAACTCAGGATTGGCTGCGACGATATCTGCCCCCGCTGCGTTAGTGGTGGGCTTAAGGGGACTGTAAAAAAAGGGGGCTTTACTAGCAAGTCTTCCCCCTGTAACCGTGGTAACAGCGTCAGCAGCACGTGACTGTGTGTAAGTGAAAGTGCATGAGGGGTGGATGGGGGTGTGGGGGTGGTGGTAGTTGGGGCTGAATGAAGGGTTAAACGCGCATGAGTGGGACTAAAGTAGGCCACAACAATAAGGGGGCGGAGGGGAACCGTGCACTTTAACTGTACACCAGGATTAAGGCATACGTGTACTGTATGTGTGTGTGTGTCTGTGTGTGTCTATGTGTGTATGGGGGGGTTGGGTGGGTAGTTTAAAGGATGTTGTTTTGGGGCAAACGCTCACTCTGGCTCCCCTCAGGAGGTGGAGGGGCATCAGGATGGATGTAGAGTCAAAGGTCGACTCCTGCTCCTCCTATCTGGTAATAATTAGCTTTCACTGCACTGTAGCCCATTACACACACACACACACACACACACACACACACACGCATTGACACAAACAGATTGCTTGTCCAATTCAAGCCCCCTAGAGTTGTTACAGTCACCGCTTATGTAATAGGGTTGAATGAACAAAACAAAAACAAGCCGCAGTATCATTAGTTCATAGTACGGAAAACAGGCCAAGATATGCCTCTCTCGCTCTCTCTCTCTCTCTCTCACACACACACACATATACAGCCAAAACCAGACACACACTGTCTGACTTCTAGACACAGTGTGTTGGGGTCAGCCTGTGCTGTAAGCCGTACTGTCTGTTTAAGATGGGAAGGAAGCTGAACAGACACGCACATACACACACATCTCCCAGCTGTGTGCTGTGATCTCTATCACTGCTCGGACGCACCCTTTAAAAACACATACGCACCCATAAACACACACCCGCTCGCACACAAACCCACACACTGTACACACACTGTACCAAAATATTCTACTCCAGAGCACTCTAGGATTACCCACACGCTTTTACAGCTTCGAAAGTAGAAAAATACAGTTACGTTTGCAATGTACCTCGATAAAAACAATATTATTGTCTTCCAACCTGAAACTACAAGTACATAAAAATGCAACTAAAATCCATTAACGCAAGTAAAAGTAATGGTAGTGCAATTACTTCCACTCTGGTAAATAAACACATCTCCTCTAGGATCTCTGCATTCCCGTCAGAAGTTCCAAGCTGTGTTCAGTGGAAACCCATGGCCCAGGCCTGCCACGGTATGATGAGAGCGCGCAGGCACTGGAAACGCCATAATTAACACATGGCCTCAATCACGCATCCTGAATACATTTCACACACCGACTCGCTCCTCCTTTGTTGGTCTGTGTCCTTCACCCCAATCATTTTCCCACCGTGTCTGTCTCTGTTTGTCTGTCTCTCTACCTCGCTCTCTCTCCAACACACATGTGCATCTATCATTCCTCCTCCTCATACATACAGACAGACACAATCTCACACAACAAGCTGAGTGGAACCACCCACACATGCAGCACGCAGACACCTACATCTGCTCGCACAGTGACACAATCTCTTATAGCCCCTGAATTTATACCAGGATCTTGTTAAAGTCATGGCAACCGCATCCACCAGCCTTCAATCCATCCACGTGTGTGTGACAGAGAGAGAGAGAGATGCAATCTACAGTATTACACTGTCAAGGTTCGAATCCGTGGCCTTGGTAGTGGAGCTGAACGTCAAATCTGGGTCACATTCATCTGACACAAACCCACAGATATTGTTCAAAAGTAGGAGGCGATAACTCAGTGCAATCTTTCTGTAAGAGGAGCACTTTCTGGGCTCCACAAACTCTGACTTTTACTTTTCTCCAATGGCCTTCACCTGAAATTCTTCTGGGATAGATCAAGAAACTTCTTGAGACCTAAAAATCAGAATTTAAATGTCTATCAGCCACTTGAACATAAATCTTTTAGCTGCCTCAAGGCCACCTGACCATTTCACCTCCTCTACTACACAATCACACACACACAGACAACCCACCACTAAAACAAATATACTTCCCACTACCACCTCACCTGCACATCGGCGACCTTGAGAAAATTCCATTGCCATTCCACACACTCATCCCCATCCATCTCCTCGCCTCTACCTCCACCTATAAACCTTTAACCTTAAGTCCAACTCCAAGTTGCCTTGGAGCTCTCTCCATCATCCCACCACCCCCTCCTTTCTCCCAGCGCTCCTTATGTCCCCAGAGGAAGCGGATCCTGCTCCAATTAAGTGAGCATTCCTCACACGCTTCCAGGCAGCTTGGAAGAAGTTTAGTCATGTTTTTCCTCCCTCTCTGTTTAGGTTTTGTTTGCATGCCCGGCTGCCTCTGCTGATGTAAAGTATTGTGAGAGTGTTGGGGTGAACGAGCACAGGTTTCGGGCCGTTAACATGGGACAAAGAGGTGGTGCAAAGACAAAATCTAATAAGCATTATATAAACAGAACAGACTAACCACTCACACAATGTTTCCTCACCTGTTTTGAAGATCTCGTAGCGCAGAGAGAAGCCTGCCCCCTGATGGGCGTAGTCAGAGACGAATCTGATCTGGAGGGAGGGGCCAGATGAGATGATTGGCGCTGGGGCGATGTTGCTGCAGTGTCGACCCAGAACATCAGCGGTGTCCGAGGTGCCATCGCGGATCTCGATGAAGTCGTACCTGATCCACAATAAAAGGAGAAACAAAAAAGACGGAGATTATTTACTGCCGCGTTAAAATGTTTCCTCTCAAGCATCCTTTAGGAAACAGTCTTAACATTGGGATTACACTGAGCTTAATGCAGGAGGAAGTGATTAAGAGCAGTACAGAGATAAAAGCAGAGCAGTGGCAAGGAGACAAACATAGATAGATAGTTATGGGGTTATGCAACAAGCTAAGCTAATAAAAACCAGTCAAGTGTGGACCTATTTACCATCAGAGTCTGCACCTTACTTGTTATGTTTCCCCTCAGCTGCATTCAATACCAATAAAATTAACTCTTACAAGTCAGATTTGCTCTGGACAACAAACACAGACACCAACTTGGTGTGAGGAATCCCCAAATCCCTGAACACAGTTCTACACAACGTAGGACTGTGTTTCAAAAGGAACATACATGGGCAAATGACGGCAATCTGAGGGTGAAGATACAGGCAAACAGACTGGATGGATTCATTAACAAGGAGTATAAAAATAGACGGAGACACTCATGAAAGAATAAAGAGGTGAGGGCTGGGGGAGAGGAAAGGTGAGTGCAGCATAGGGGGGGGAAGTGGGGGGCTACAGAGAAAAATTAGGAGAAATAAATGTGAAGACGCCTCGCTTTTTAGCTTCCACATGCTTGAGCTCTAAGCTCCTTGTGACCTCTGACTAGCCATCTGACCCTGAACTATAAAAGCAAATACTTGACTGTCAGGTTAGTGTGAGAGAGAGAGAGAGAGAGAGAGAGGAAGACAAAGAGAGAGAGAGCCCACCTGGCTGATCCAGAATTAGCTCGTAGCCCTGAGTGTCATTCCTCTAACATTATTAGACACACGCAGCAGCACAGAGTCTCAGACAGAGGCAGCACACTCAGCTGTCTGTGGGGTTTGCATTTCTGCTGCACGCATGTTTGGTTCAAATTTCTTACAATTCATCTTGAACAGTTGAAAAATGTCATCAGCGATTAGAGAGATTAGGTGGGATGTATGTTCCAGTGGCTTTTACACTCTTTGTTACACAAACTGCTCCGAACGTGTGGCAAAGCCATCTGGTTCTCTGGAGGCTGTTTACAGAGAAAGTTCGGCTGCCTCCGTTTTACTTGACAATATTTTCGGCCTCAGACGGCTGAGTTCACTAAAAACTGTCATTTGCGGTGAAACACAGTCCGTCTATGCATTACCTTCGATAAATGATACCACAGCTTTGTTGATATGATTAAAACAGGAGCAGTCCATGCTCGGGAGCTGACTGTGAACCACCAGGTTATAAGGTAATAATTTTGGGTTGTGACAATATTGGAGGTTGTGGAAATCTCCATAATCTTTCTTTGTTACTATAACTGTGCCTAAGTGCTGTTTTAAGTAAGTTACACCAAATTTTACTAGACTAGGCAGTCAGAGTAAAGTAACCTTTCTGTAAGCGTGTGTGTATATTTGTATTTTCCTCTAAATGTGCATGTTGTTATATTAAAGTTGCACAACTGTGACTAATTTCCTTGTAATTTTGGTCTCCACAACATTCGTCCCTGTTTCTATTTCTCATCACAGTGCTAACAACTGTCTCTTCACCCCCCATATTGTGATTCCCTGCGTAACTAACTGCATCGCTGCAGGAGCCTTGCAGCGACGCTGAGGACACCCTCCAACATTTACTCACACAAACACACTTGTCTCAATTAGTTCAAATGACGAAGCCGTCAAAAAAAACAACGAGGCCACTGTTGTTCCTAATTACTGTGATGGACTCTTTGATGCTGAAAAAGCATCACAGACACCTCTGGAGTCTTGTTAATGTTCTAAACAAGAAACTTTTTTTTCTCACAACTTCCCAGAAATGAAAAGTATTCACTAAAGCTGAGAGGTACCCATCAGCACTAAGCTGTGTTTCTCTGTGGCATCTCAGACTGTGACTACTTTCATTCTGCAGCTTGGAATAAAACTGGGATTAAGCAGAGTCACTAAGCCTCTTTTTTGGCTATCTCATTCCTGCAACCTATTGATTCCCTTACAGAGCATTCAAGCTAAGACTGCAGATGGAGGGATAATCCCAGCCACACTAATTTGGGTCAGAATGACACAAGCAAAGGTGAGGATCAAAGTGTGAAAAGGCTGCAATGAGCTCACAAACATGCGAAGGATGACAATGTGTAGGAAGAGATTTATTTTATTAAAACTAAAGAAGTATAAAATGACAGATTATAAAATCCTAATTTTTCTATTTTTAAATCAAATACTAAACTGAAACATCAAGATCAGTTTACTAGTCATTCTAATTAACACACTACTCATCCTGTGAAAACGGTTGTTGATGTGTTTTCTGTGGAGCTGGGGGAGGTCTGACAAACCTGAGAAAATTACTCAGGTGACAATTGATCTCAGCGTGTGTTTTGGGACTTCAATTTTTAAAGGATAGCCTGTGTTACAAACACAACACAAAGGTGTTTTCCAGGTAGAAAGGGTCTAATGAAGGCTGCTGTTGTGCTGGATTATTGCAGGTTCCAGCCTTTTTGAAGCTTCACCCATACCCAGGACTAAAGAAACCCAGGATATCTCTGCCTCTGCAGCACTGACAGAGTGCTCTTTTACCAGTACGCATTATTTCTGAGCACCAGCAACAAAACAACATATGTTAATCATTCAAAAACAGATGTCATTCTTCTCTAAAGAGAGTGTGTGTGCTCAAGATGTAACAAATACATATATGTGGTGAGGAGACATAACAGGTTTCAGTTCTGCCTGTACATTCTTGCAGTTAAAGTAAGAGATGGTTGGGGCTGAAGCAAATTTGTACAAAAGTGGACCTGAGGAGCACTTGTGTTAGTGAGTAAAGAAGCCGTTGTCCAATTCTTTTATACGTGTCTTGGTTGTAATCCGGCATTACAGAGGCGATCGTAAAGGCTTTAGCGGCAAGCTCCCACGGTGAGCCTGTAAGAGCCATGGCTATCCCTGAGTACGCCTGTTTAGGGCTGTAACTGACACATGCTTAGGGAAAACACACACTCGAACATGTGCCAACAAACACACACGCAGATACAACAGACGTGTGCACACAAGCGCACGCAGATATAGACAAACACCGGCATGCGCGTACACACTCAGAGCTGTATCGCCAACACCAAGGATAAAAGGCCTGCGAAAGAGCTGAGAGCCTAATTAGGTTTTAATTGATTTTGGAGTGGGTCTCTTTCTCTCTCTCTCCCTCCCTCTCTCCCTTTTTCTGTCTCGCTCTCTCCTGTCATGGATTAGCGTCAGTGAGTGAGTGTTCCTCAGATGTGATTATTGACCTGTTCGCTCAGCCTCTCCCCAGGCTCTGATGAATACATGCATGAGGGCCTGACGTGTGAGAGCCTACTGTCTGTCTCTCTCAAACACACACTTGAGCGCATTCCAGGACATTGCACACACACACACACACACACACACACACACACACACACACACACACACACACACACACACACACACACAC
>JBBMJY010000017.1:2758436-2774845 GCA_037833715.1 Toxotes lorentzi
ACACACACACACACACACACACACACACACACACACACACACACACACACACACACACACACACACACACATAAATCATCTGCACATGCGCACACACAAACCCGCGCCCATGAAGACACACATTAGCATCACATACCACTTGTACACACATTCAAGCGTACACGTAGCCCCCCCATCCAGATCCAAATTCCATTAGGAGTTGTTTTGATCCAAACCCCGCCCATGTCTGACACCATCCATTCCCCCTTCCCAGCTTTCTGTCTGTCTGGCAGTCTGTCTGAGTCTGCATGATCGGCCTTGTGTTCAGGGAGCCATTATGGGACACCGGTCTCACCCCCCCGCCCTCATTTCCCCCATAGAGAATAGCTGGAACAGAGGGAGAGGGGTTAAGGAAACTAAAAACCCTTCAGGGCCAGTAATTCTGCACCAGTCCAGACATGTCTCCTCTTCCTCTGCTCACATATATCACTGCGCTCCTCCGCCAAAACAACTAATTGCCTTTCACACCTTTGCTGTTTGTCAGGGACCAGGGACATTTCCTGCAGGCAATGGCACCTCACCACAGAGAAACATAAGTGCCGTGTATATACACTGTATGTATGCATATTTATAGCCTTTTGTAGCCTTCAAGGCTCCATTAGTGGTCACTCTCCCTGCTACGGCTTTATTATGTATACAAACCCTGTCGCTTCCTTCCTCCCATCTTTTGTGAAATTGGCAAAAGAGTTCTCATTTGACCAACCGCCTGTGTGAGAACTAGCTTGGGATGTTGTGTTTCATTAAGTTGAATGCCTACATATTAAACATAAAGCATTCTTTGGGAGCGTTGAAATTACACAAAAGATTAACACATAATTTGCTGTGGGTGCGTCATGGTCGTCTGATTTATTTTGTTTGTACCGATAAAAGAGGAACAGCTGTTCTCGAATATCAGGAAACCAAACTTGGCTGTACCCAGACACTTGAGGCCGTCAGTTAAAATGATTTTCTTCTCTGCTCCATTGTGTTTTTCCCCTGTTTTCCACTGTCGGAGCACAGAAACCCACAAGATCCTGATCCGGTAAACAATGAAGAGCCGTCTGTCGCTTCTTTCTTCTCTCTCGATGATACAGAGGCAGAAATTAAGTAAGGCGGAGGGTGTATAGTAGACACACACCCAGATGCTCACACTTCTACATACACACAGACACTACCACCCACTCCTCCCGCCCATGAAGGGGACTCTAATAAACCATAAGTGCCTCTGAAATATTAACTAGATGCTTCGAGCAAAATCCCTGCAGATCCACAGAGCCTGCCATCTTCAATCTATCCCAAAAACAAATAGCACTCCTCTTCCTCATCTCCTAATGCCTCACCTCCCTCTCCTGCTGTCCATCACACAGTCATACTTACAGATGACTGGGGCCAAACCGCCGACCACAGGCTGTCTGGGCTTGGCCCCAATCCTTCCAGTCCAGCATCGATCTGAAACATCAGACTATAACTGCTGTCTGAGCTGAAGCTGTGACCCTGCTGCCCCTGCTGGATGCATTTTAACTGACCTCTATCGATACATATTAATGATGGAGATTTTCCTCACCGAGCTGCGAGTGAACTGCTCGTGTTCGTTGCATCTGAGAACCGAGATCCTCTGTCCACTTTGCTTACATGTTTGTGGACTGGGAAGCCCCACATAGACAGCACTGCTACATGAAGCTAAATTAATCATAAAGCTTTGATGCATTGCTCACTTCTGAATGTCTCCACAGTGGACAAGAACAACTGATCACTGAGCTGAACTGTACCTGTTACTTATTATATCATCATTATAGCTCCGGCAGTCGTAATAGTCACGACCGCTGGACGCTGATGACCATGATCTTGTCCTAAACGCTGGCCAAGTGCAGGATATCGACAGATCAGAACCTGAACAACTCCCTTCAGTCGTGACCTCTGACAACTCACGTGTCTCTCCTTTCATCCTTAACCATCACCGTCCTCCTCCTCCTCCTCTTCATCTCCTTCTCCCCCTCCGGCAACTGCTGATCATCTATCGATTCCCCATTACAGGCGGAATACAGACATTGATCCCACACCTCTCTGCTCCCCCTTTGGGTATTGGTAAGACGGTGATATCATGCACACACATAGATATAGACACAAACACACGCACATTCATGCAAACACAGGAGAGTTGTTGCTATGTGTTGGTGACACCTCTCATTGTGATAGGGCATGTCACAGGCCAAAGGGATTCACAGCTTTGTGTGTGTGTGTGTTTGTGTGTGTGTGTGTGTGTGCGTAAAGTTATAAAGTTATATCATCAGATCTTCCCACCTCAGGCTGCATCCAATAACAAATAACCAAATAAAAGAGAGAGAAGAAAACACACAGAGGTGAAAGAAATGGATTTTTCTGAATGACTACAGTTTTATAGTGTGTGTGTGTGTGTGTGTGTGTGTGTGTGTGTGTGTGTGTATGTGTAATCTGTATGTGATTCTGGCTGTTTCAGTGTTTAATTGAAGTGTGTAAAAATAAAACACTTCCTCCTCCGGCTAGAGGGGAGGGAGAACGAAAGAACAAAGGAGGGGAAGATAGATCAAGAAAGGGAGGGGAAGAAGATGAAGCAAAAAAGAAAGAGCTGGAGAAAAACAAAACGGGAGGGGGGGTCATCTCGCCTCACTCCTCTCTCTCTCACCCTCCCTCTCTCTCTCTCTCTCTCCCCTCCTCAGCTCCTGGTATATCACTAGGTAGCATCCTGGGGCTTGGTGATGGCAGATTGCATTAGAGATATGGGCCTGATATTTCATCTAGCCTTTATTACATTTAGTTCACATCAATCGGCTGGCAGCCTGGAGGTAAGAGCTATTTGGCACGTGGCCGGACTCCCCCTGAAATGAAATCCTGAATTAAAGTGCCACCTCAGACATGGAGCGCCTGCATAAGGCTGCGGATTTGATTGCTGCAGTAGAACCGTGGTTTGGCTTTGTTACATCGTCTGAGTACTGACTGTTTGAACCCACTGAGGGAAAATCACCAGCTGGCCAGGGATATTAGCCAGAGTTTACACCCCTTGCCTGGGCTGACCAAGCACTTTTTCAGTTTTATAAGTGCCCAGGGGAGGACATGATGGCTGATGAGCACTCTTACACCGGCAGGTTGCATGCTTAAGTGTGTGCGTGCATGTGTCTTTAAGCGTATCCCCTGAAAACACATGTCCATTTACAGTCTTTACGACCATGTTATCATCTGTAGATTTTTTTTCTTGGTGTGTTTCCACGATCAGAAGTCCAGAGCACATAGCTCTGTGTCTTTCAGGTAACACACAGCTCTGGTTTTCTCTGCTGCTGTCTCTGTAATCCCAGCTGTCACGCAGATTTTCAACCCTAACCGAGATGGTGAGCCCTCCACCTCTGCCCCCCTCCGGCTCCCCTCGCCCTACCCTCACTGAGGACCATGAAAACATGCAAAAATCCACTCTCTGCTCACTCACTCCCACTGCCGTGCCTAATCATACAGGCAAAAAAAGGAAGCAACCCGTAACAGCACTACAGGGCTCAGATCAATCCGGGGAAAAAGCATAACACAGGACGGAGAGAGCAGGAATATCGAGCCGTACTTCAGCTTTTTCCACTTATTTCTGCTGCTATTTCTGCGCCCTGAAGGGAAACGCTTCCTCCATGAAACACAGAAGGGCAAACACATTAGTTGTAGAGGTTATGCATAAATAAATGTTGGCGTGATCCCCTGTTTCTCTAATGGGCCTTTAAAACGGGGGTTATCAGTTGGAGGCTGGATGGATAGATGAATGGAGGGAAGAGGGGAGCGGAGCGGCTAGTCTTACAAACTAACACTTACATGCTTGCAGAGTTACTCACATGTAGACGCCTTTTCCCACCCACGCTCACTGACACTCTCTCCCACACACACATGCACACACTCATACATAGAGGATGAAGGGGGAGACTGAGTGGGAGTATTTGTTGGAGGGCAGGCCAAGGCCTCGGTGCCTCCGGGCGAGCATAAAAAAAAAAACCCCATCCCAATAAAACTGTCCACAGAGAGGAGAAAAGAGGAGGCATTTCAGTTTTCTCTCCCTCCTCCCTCGGCCTCCTCCTGCCCTGCACGCCTTGGGCTGCGAGAAACTGCTTGACACACTGCTTATCAACAGCTGAGCCTTTCCTCTCGCTACCACTACAGCAGGGAAGTCCAGTGTGCTACAGTGTTGACACTGTGACGCTGGTGTTAAAGCCTTATTACTCAGAAACATATTGAAAAAGAGACAATTATGCAACGTTTTGCCTTTGGAAAAAAGTGACAGAAACCTGGAGACACAAAGCCGAGACATCAAAATAACATTTCCAGTTCACTGCAACATGACACAACTGTGTGAATAGAACCGACAATCATTACACAACCCTTTTACCAAAGCAGTCACTGATGTCCTCATGAAAGTTACATTTTTCTCCTGGCCAGACAAAGTGCTTTGTCAGTGAAAAATGCAAAAACGCCCATCTAGGATTATTAATTCTTCAATTTACAGAGAAAAGGGAGGGCTGGAGCAAAGAAAGGAAAAATAAATGGCCATAATTGCAGAGACTGCAGCACTAAATCTCGTCTGTGTTCACTTTAACAGACCAAACAGACAAAAAGTGTGTCATATGGGTGAATTGTGCAACATTCCCCCTGAGTTAGTTGTATAAAACTAGATTAAACAGTGGAAACCGTGACTTCTTCCTCTGAGGTCAAAGACAATAGAAGACCACATGATTTTGATTATTCAGGTCTCAGGGAAAGGAAACTGACCAACAGGGTCATATCCAAACAGCTGGACTTCATTCTTTTCCTCCTTCTTCTCCTTTCCTTCCCTGTTTATTCTCCCTTTGCCTTTATACCCCACAAACTTTAAACTACACGACTTTTCTTTCATCCTGTCTGCTCTGTTTTTCCCACCCGGTACTATCTGCCCTCCGTGTCCAAACTCAGACAGAGATTTTCAAATATTGCCTGGCATTTGATTATCAGATGGAGGGGGATTACAGTTGGAGAGCCCTGATAATGTCAGATAGGTTGTTAAACGCAGACAGATTTTGTCTAAACTTTCTGATTGTGGTGTATAAATCAATACTGTGTCCTGCAACATGCACAAAAAACCCAAAAACTTGGTTCACCTGGTTCAAAGCAGAATAAAACTAAATTATCTTTTAGCAAACAAGGTATTTTTTGTCCTAAATCATCAGTTTAAATAGAAGGAGCACATGAACAGATTATTGAGCTCATTCTTTCCATTCTGCCTTTATTGTGCTTGTCTGCTTTCATCATCGTGTGAATGAGACCAAAACCTTGGGATGTGGAAACTGAAATGAGCAACATTTTCGGCTCTCTGAACTACTGAGGTTATGTGCAGCTGACGTGCCCTTGAGCAAGGAATCTAACCCAGTAATTGCTCTGGAGAAGCCTTTAAAAGGCCAATGCTGAAAGTCTGAGGCTGTACTGGGCAGCATCCAGGACCTAATGTGTGTAATGGTGTGAATGTGAAAAAGGATGGTGCTGAAAAGAGCTTATATGCTAGCCATTCTCTTAATAAATAAATATTTCACAAAAAGAAAACCACACTCTACTTAATGGTCTGCGTTTTGCAGAAAGCTTGTATCTTGTAATTAAAATTTCCTTTGCGATTGACCTGTTGTGGTCAAAATGTGGAAAATGTTCCAACAACTTGGGATGGAGCCAAAACCGCTGGCAGTGAATAATAGTATGTAAAAATCTGTGTGTTCCAACAAGAAATGACTTATTTGAGATCCAAATGCTTTTGCAGCATACTAACGAAAATGTCAACATCATCATCATTCAGCCAGAATAATAATACACCATGAAGTCTTACTGGTCAAAGCAATTTTGCTCTGATAGAGGTTTACACACTTCACCATTATGACATGACTCCATCTCCCCCCTCTTTAAAAAGTCGTCATCCTGTTCGGCCCACCCTCCCCTTCTTACTTGCAGTCCAGCCTCTCGATCTCAAAGTGCGGGTTGAAGTTGAGGACGATGCGCTGCGAGGGCTCCGGCGCCGTGATGATCCAGTGACAGTTCTGGTGAGGTGGGTACTCCAGGGGATAACCAGGTGAGGTGATGTAGCCAGCCGCGCTGGCATCGAGGACACCTCCGCACTCTGACACTGCGATAGAGACAAGGAGAAGGTGAGAGGTAACAGTTAATGATTGGAAAATAGATAAAATACAGAAACAATTCAGTAAACTGATGAAGCTTTTCAAAAATACAGTTGTGATGCAGTTCAACATCTGCTATTTCCCTGGAAGGCCAGAGTCAAACCAAATAAATCCCCAGTAAATGACAAACTCCCTAGAACAGCAACTCAGAGGACGCTCCTTCGTTTACCTTATTTCTCTGTATGAAGATGTGATGAGCAACAAATGAACAGTAAAACAAAGAAAGCAATTTAGGCCGTCAGTTAGGAGGAAATTGGAAAAACTCCTCCATTGTGGATTTTCAATGCGAGTGGGACCACATGGGTAAGCTATTAAAACAATAAAGGATCATCACTGCTGCATTTGGACAGCACACATATGCACACGAACACACAGACAGACACACACACAGAGACAGACACATAGGAACACACAGAGCCTTTTCCACCCTCTTCCACACCCAGGCTCTTATCTCTCTGCTTCCCCGTTGGGAGCGTTCTCCAAGTGTAATTGTTGCTCCGGCAAACCAATCTGCAAACATTAGGACACATTCCCTGATCCTATCACACTCTCCCAGGAACAATAGCCTGCCAATGGCATTGCTCGAAAGACTTAGACAGGAAGTGACACACAGACGGCCTGTCTAGTGGGGTTCTGGGGGTCACCCCGACTCTGTAATGAGAAGCTAACGCAGCAACAAAGGTTCTATTCTCTGCTTACGCCCTGACAGATACGACAGCTCCCGCTCTTTGCGTTATCTCCCATAAACACGCTAAACACATAAACTCACACGCACATACAAAAGGAACATGTATATGGGTATTCTGCATGAACACACACACAACATTGTGCACAATGGTTCTTTTATTACTCTTGCACTGCAATAGATTCGCAGGCATTATTATTCTTTACGGAGAGGCAAAGGCAAAATGTATTCTCCATGACAACAGCGGGGGGTGGTTTAGCTCTCCACCTAACACTGTACATGTGTGCATGTGTGTGCGTGGCGGCTGATGCACCGGTGGGATCTCTAAATGTAATGAACTTTGTGATATTGAACTCAAAGAGGGACAAATGTTTAACTTAATATTGCTGCTGGTGTACGAGGAAGGAAAACAGAGATATATCAGGACACACTCTAAAGCTCATGGTATACTGCCATTAACAATGCACTACCAAATGGTGAGCTTAACCACTCAGCCGCTGAGCTGAGTCTGTTCTTGACATAAATGGGTTGATATTCTTGCCTGTTTCTTTCAAATTTCTGTGAAAGCATCAATAAAGGAAGCAGAAAGAAAGAAAAAAAAAACAGCACCAAAGGCTTAAAGTGTAATAGACCCTTCAAGTGTTGACATTTCCACCGCCTATTGTGCTTAAAAGGCACACTTAAGATTCTCTGACATTTGATAGAGCTGCGATGGCTTCCTTACTTTGTTACTGGAGAGGAGCTACGCCCACGCTCACACACCAGGCACACACAGCTGCCGGTGAATTCATGCGAGTGCACAACTCCTGCCGCCCACATGCGTACACGGTTACACATACAAGCTGTAACACAAACGTGCAACAAACACACAAGTTCAGATACGTGTGCACACATGAAGACGCTCACACGTACAGGGATGCATGCTTAAACGCACACCCACGTATTTATGCACACACACACACAGAGTGACTGCTCTATGTTCAAACGGCCACCCACGCACGCACACATCCAAATACACACAGAGGGCCTGTCAATCACGAGGGCCGACAGAGGTGGAAAAAATAGCTAACTGAAAATTTTCAAAAAGATAGCAGGGATGGTGAAGAATGACAGAGACAGACAGAAAGCCACACACACACAGACATCTCTTTATCTGCTGCGGCTGTGCAGACAGACAGTCATTGTTGGGAAGCCTATGGAGGGAATGGTGTGCAGGAGGCTATCAGCACGCAGAGCCTCAGCAGATTAAGCCGTTTGGGGAGAATCCTGCAGCCTCAACACTTTTTCCCTGAGCTGCCCATTCAGTGGCCTCCAAGGAGGATGAAGAGGAGGGGTGGAAGGGAGAGGAGAGAAGGAGTGGGAAGGGAAGCTAGAAAAGGATTACAGTGGCGTGGAAAACGGAAGAGTCGAAGGAGAGGAAGGGAGAGAGGATGAAAGCCAAGAGAAGTGGGGAGGAAGAGGAGATGAGGAAGGGTGGACTGAAAAGGGGGAGAGACAACGAGGAATGGGTAAAAGATGAATTGAGGTAGAAGGGGTAAGATTGATCGGAAGGGGAGGAGGGTGAAGACGGAGGGTAGGGTTGATGTACGATGGGCGGGTGCCAGGACATAGGTGGGAAGAGGAAGGACGAGTGACAGGCGGAGGGAGAGAGAGGGAGGGAGGCGACAAAAGGTGATGAGGAAGGAGAAATACAGAGGGTGAGAGAAAGATGCAGTGAGTGAGAGAAGAGATGGAGCAAAGGGACCATGTACGTGTGTGTGTGTGAGTGTGTGTGTGTGTGTGTGTGTGTGTGATGTGCAGAGAGCCTGACGAGCCTCATTAAGACATGCCTGCTATCCAGCGGCTCCCTGTAGACACTGACCCCACTGGGAAACCTCTGTCAGTCAGCTCTCCCTCACACACACACACACACTGGCACTGGCAGTGTGTGTGTGTGAGTAGGACTGTTTGTTTGCTGCTGCAGAGGAAAAAAATAAAGAATGATGGTGATGCAGCAGCAATATATCTGCACTAAATGAGCCACTGTGAGAAGATTTTCTGATTATGGTGACAGATGTGTGTGTTTTTTTCCTGACTGCTTGGATATACGTAGCAATTAGTACAAAATGCAAATGAGTGTGTGTGTTCCAATGTCAAGCAGAATGTGTTTGTGAGAACGGTGTGGTGTTGGATGAATAACGCACGGGAAGCAGTGCCATGTATGTTCCTACCATGCAGGGACCAAAACCCTGCTGCATGAGAACGGTATCACTGCTGTGTGTGTGAATGCGAGTGTATTTGTAAGTGTGTTTCATTATAATTCTGTGTATTGTGTGGATGAAACACAGCAGAATAACAGAAATACTATAAATGTGTGTGTTTGCTGCTTGTTTCTGTGTCAGTGAAATGGCTGAATAAAATCACTCTCTGCGTGAGGGTCTGTGTGCACATTTCCCAGTCACTCCAGATCAAGTCAGGCCCAGAGACGTCTTTGTACCCTCTGTGAGTGCCGTTATCTTCATTATCTGAGAAAATGTGCATATGTCTGCATGTCTTAACTCTGGATGTGTGTGTGTGTGTGTGTGTGTGTGTGCAGACCCACGCTCTCATTTCTATTAGTCGCCTTATCAGGGAAGTATGGCGTCACGCTCTGGGATAAGCTGCGAGTGTGAGGAGAGGCGCTGATAAATCCCTCCATCATTCCTAGTGTCTCCCCCGCTCGCTCCCTCCACCCGCCACTCCCCCGGCCCCCTCCCACCCCCCACCCCACCTTAATTAAAAAGTGCTATCGCCCAGAGTGCGGGAATGAGAGGGGAGAGTGGGCAGCGCTCATCCATTCAGTCAAGAGCAGGGGTTGTCTCTGCGACTGCTTTTAATCTCACCCATTCCACACTAGACTGGACCCAAGGAGAAGGTGAGGATGAGGAGGAAGGGTGAAGAAAAGGGATTCACTTTCACTTTCCTTATCCTGAGGCAGAGTAACAGTGCTTTGGGAAAAACGTAATAGTGGTAGCAGTGAATTAATATTCTGGTTTCAAAAGCTTTTGGAATAATTTTGTTACTCTCTGTACTTGTTTTTTACTTGTTCTCTGTATTTTAAAAATAAATAAATCAAATAAACAGCTGAAATAAAACTGAAAATATTTGAATGAAAGATTGAAAAGTAGTGGTAGTGTAATATGTAAAATAATTCTAAATGCTAGGCTCATTGCAGTTATACTAGAACACTAATTATTATAATAATATAATAATTATATACTAGTCATTAAAAGACACTTCATACTTCATGTTAAATACTGTATACGAATATGAACACTGTGCATTAGTCTCTTATCTTTGAATGAATCTTTTAAAAACATAGATTCGATTGTTCAATTTTTTTTTTCCTCTGCACAGTGGATCAGTAAAAAACATTTTTATAACCTCCTTTCTCCTCTTATCTAAAATACGGCAGTTGGAAAGTGGAAAAAAAAACACCATTCATAGTTTAGTTTAATGAATAAATGAAACTGAAGGTGTAAAAGTCGGGGGAAACGAATGGAAACTACACCCGTGCTTATGTGCAGAAGTTTCACACAATGTTGAATTTTGTACGTTATACTGAGGTCACTGCAGGTGAAGAAGAAATTAGTAAAGGTACATTTCTTGGACTTTCTATTATGGACTTCCTCTTTATGATAAGCAACAACAAGTCCTTTGACTCAGGGAGACTGACGTGATAAGATGTGCTGGTGTTTTAGTTATCAGTCATCAACTAGAATTAACAACACACAGCAACAAACAACAATCAGACAAGAAATCCAACCCACACATACAACACCTTTATTTTGAACAGTGTTAAATGTCTTTAAAGGAGGGATTTTTTTCTTTTAAGAACCAACAAAAGCCACATCAAAGGCAGATAATATCCCAAAAATCCTCTTTTCCTCTCTCTCTGCCCCCCTTTCTTTCTCTCTTTCTTCTTCTCCCTCCCTAACAGGATAAGTGCCCCATGCTAATCAGCTAAATGCACAATGCTGGCCGTTGCGATTAATGGTTCAATGGATCAATTGAGTAAACAGATGGTTGCTGGTGCCTACAGGGGGGTAATGGTGTGGGCCTAATCCTAACCACTACCTGACTACAGTATCATGTCTCCCTCTCCCTTGGTGCACTGTTTTTTGTCTCTGTGCTGAACCATCAAACCTGCACCGCCGAAGCACTTTTCACAAAAGATTTCCCTGTCTAAAGAGTGGAGGTAGTGGAGCCTACATCAGCAAGAGAGAGCTGTGAAGAATTGAGCTTTGCTGCAGAAGTCTTGGTGATTTGTTGCCACTCTCTACCCCCCACCTTACAGAATGTTTCCTTTTAGTGGAACTGACTGCTTAAGAAACCCTTTGCGAGTGAAGTGCAGTTCTTTCGAAAGCTGTTTTTCTTTGAATTCACACCCTTAACTGTTTCCTCTTGTACCCTCTCCTCTTTAACCCCGCTTGGGAATTACAGTAAATTTCAAATGCTTTGCCTCTTGACAATGCCAGCTCCCCCCAGCTCCCACCTAAGCCTGTCCCTGAGCACCCGTTAAGACCCCCCTGTGCGGCCAATGCGGCAGAGTGAAACACCCAGCTCTGTTTTATTTATGGGGGTCTTGTTTTTAATTTCACCCCAAGTGCGGCGGGCTGTTCCAGGGCTTTGCGTGAGCCTGTGACTCTCATACCTGACTGGTATTGAACGGGTCGCTCAGTTTGTCTTCGGCTATGAATGCTAATAGGTGACCTTGTTTTCACAGCTGATACCTCTGAGGCTGGGGCAGATTAAAACACAGAGAAATGCAAAGAATTGAAGGGTGGGTTGTAGAGGAGAGGGGGAGAGAAAAGGCAAAAGCAGAAGAGAGGAAAAAAAACAAATAGAGAAGGGTGAAAAAGACCAACAAAGAAGATAAAAATGAGAAAGTCTGTTCACTCAACAGCTAACATTTGGAAAAGAAATTATTAAATGAATAGAAATTCAACTCTGGAAGAAGTTGATACCGTAGGTGGAGAGGATGCACAACCACCCACTCAATAAACATGCAAATGAGCTGCCTAATGGCCTGAATATTAATGCTTGGGGTAAGGAGTAATTAATGTACATGTCACTGCGTCAAACTATTGTGATTACAGTACAAGTGGAGTGGAAGTCTCTGTGCCTGGGAAATAAAGACTGCAGCAAAGAGGTTTTAATACATGAAAAGGGACCTTTTCTATTCCACGTGGAGGCGTCAGCAGCAGAGAACAGCAGGTCACAACCGGAAATGTCCAAGCAACAAACATCTTTCATGGACCATTTACCTTGAGACCATGAAAGATTTTCATACTTACAGAGGTTTCTGGCTGAGATGCCTCAGGCATGCATCAGTTTGTTCCAAAACATTATACTTTCAGGGAAACCTTTTGCTACTGGAAATGTGTCAAGTTGCTAAAACCCAGATGGAGTCTATCATCAAAAGCAGGAACTCTTTGGAAAGGAAAAACCTTTAATGTGACTCCAATGTGCTTAACTTTCATGAGAGCATCATTTTGTAACAGTGTGACTGTCTTTTTTTTTCTTGAACGAGAGCTACACTTCACTTCTTTCATTTTCAACCTCCCTGTAGATTTTACCAGTGATTTTACCCCACTTTAGCTGTGTCACCCCAGACGATAGTGTCACTTCATGAACCCTTAATGCGATCTGTTCCTTCACCGTCCAGTGCCATTTTAACTCTGTGACCCCTGCACGCTTTCATGTTGCCCTTTCCTCTCACACTGTTTGATGCACGCTCCAGCCTCTCCTCCACATCTTCCTCTCTGTGATGCCCCATGTGTGTCATCCTCTGGGTGTGTCTATTCCTTTTGTCTGCAGGTGTCTTGAGTGGCTCAACACACCTGGGCCCTGTTGGAGAGTCTATTTAAGCCACTGCAGTCAATTGTTCACTCTCTTTTCCTGTCCACAGGCACGCTGCGTGTTTGGTTTGGTTCGGTTCGATTATGTTGTTTTGAGTTAACCTTTTGCTGTTGTTTTACATTATTCAACACCTGCATACTCACATTTTTCACTCATGCACACTCTACACTACTGAGTCATTGTCTTTCTGTCCCCTCACATCCTTCTCTCTCTCCCTCTGCTGCACCCTCTTCCTCTCCCCTGACTCCCTCAACCCCCTTGTTCTGTCTCCGTTCTGTTCTCTTTCAGTCTCTCTTTCCTCTGGCTTCTGTGTGTAATGTGGCTCTTGAGGGGAGCATGGAGGCAGGGACAGGCCGTGCGGTGTCTTGGCAGGGGAGAGAGAGAGAGAGAGAAAGGGGGAGAGAGTAGGGGGATCTAGCTTCTTGCTTGCCTGATGGCTGCCAAGAGGCCCACATCTGTCTCTGATCAGCGGGTACACACACACACACACACACACACACACACACACACACACACACACACACACACAGAGGGATGGCTGGGATGACTTTAAAACAAGTAGCCTAAACAAGAGGAAGAGCCCACATGAGCAGAACAAAACTCGGTTTAATTTAGGATCTACAGCACTCAGGCCAAATGTAAACTACTTTGCAAATAGCCTGTATTATAAGACGGAAAGACAAATATATCATGAGGTAAGATGTGTAAATAAGTATGATTCAGTGCTACAGATACACAAAATAACAGAAACGTTATACATACACTGCTGTCACAAATCCTTCTGTGCGCAAATCCCACCTGGCGACAGGCGGCGAAAAGCGCACCGAAAAAAAAAACAAAAATCGGTGACACCCGCAGTCAAACCACCGTAAAAGCAACAATAATGCTCCAGTAGAAGCCTTACAAGGATGAGTGAGCGAGAGGCCATGTGTCATCCCTCCACTGGCGTCACTTCTCTGTGTGTTAAGTCTCTGCATAGCCTGCAACCCTTTCCCACCAACACCTCCAAACCCGTCTACACCCTGACATAATTAAGCAACAGTTAATGACTGACACCTTGTTATAATTATTTGATTATCTCTATGCCGGTGAGCAGACGGAACACTGCGCTCCCTAATGTTAAATCCACATTTAATTAGGCTTCTAAATAAATTTGGCGCTGTTTCACGCTTGGGCTTTGCTTTCTCAGTAGGCCAGTAAATCAAATGTGAACTCATTTGCCACTATGTCGTTTTCGTACTTTACAGCAAGAATTAACCCTGCTTAAGTGCCTTAAAGCAAGGCTCTGGGTTCCTGCCAGCAGGAGGGCTGCTGTTCTTTGGCTCATCCTGCTCCATAATCTCCCTGCTTATTGTTATTTGATTGCTGAGAGCGCACGGAGGTGACGGTGCGCCGCCGCCTGGAGCTGCCGGCGCTCAGCCACCAGCAGCTCTGCCTTCACCCCGCAAAGACAAGCCCGAGGAGCACGAGGAGATAATGAAGGAGGCAGACTCGCTGAGGCTGATGAAGATAATGATTATAATGGTGATGATTACAGTTGTACCAGTCAAATCCTGCAATGACAGTGTAGCTTTTACGCACGGTTTCTTGGGCACCAGCGAATTTGTAAAATAGCAGGTTATGGCCCAGCCTCCGCCTAAAACCTGTTTTCATCCTGATGTGAAATCGCATTTTAATCAGCGCTGGCTTGTTTATTTCCCTTGATGAATAATTAAACCAAAGAAAAACAACGGGCAACTCGGGGTAAACAATGTGTTTGAATTTTCAAAAGCTCCATGCATATAATCAACTCATTCACAGTCCACTGAGCTGATGGTAAGCTCTACCCTGAACTCAGTCTAGCTGGGACAGATAACTGTTCCTGATCTTCTGAATATTTGATGAAAGCATCCAAGTTCTTTAGTTTTAAATGTGTTATAACTAGCACGAGGACTGAATTAATCACCGATTTAAATTTTAAAAGTCGGCATGGTTTTCCACACATTGGGCCTACATATGTATACATATGTCTCACCTTTACCTATCTCGCTGTCTCCTGTATTTACCATATTTATCATATTTAGGGGGAAAACATCCAAGACACCATGGGACACATGCGTCTGGTTCTCACACAATGGCGTTATCATGTGTATTTAAACAATCTCAAACATATGACAAGGAGTTCTTGTAAAATTTGTTTTAGAAATATAAAATTGTACTGTATAGATTAACAATGTTTAGACTACATTCATGCTTTTGTGATTTAGAATATTGTGCATTTTCCTTTTACGGGTTTTGTTTGAGACAGACCGTGCATGCGTCAAAATCAAAGAAGTAACCAAAACTCACCTTCATCTCCTCTGACTCTCAACGCCAGATGACACATTGCCATTAAAAATCCAATCAACGATGGCACAAAATCCATCTTGGATGATTCAGAAACTCGTGGATCGCTTTAAGTTTCTGATGTTTCCACCTCGTGTGATTTAAATTCTGCTGTTCCTCCAAAAAAAAAAAAAATCCACACCCCTTCTGGATCAACGGTCGCTGGCAACAGTCAAGACTGAACAACTTCAGAAATAATCCCACGGTGTTTATTAAACCATAGGGGGACACAACTGTGTGACAACAACATGTCACTGAAGAAATTCGGGGATTTTTTGCGCAGCGCTTTGCCTTTTAAATCTGTCCATTCAGCGGAGCGATGTCACTAAACCTCATCCAAAAAATAGTGAACAAGCAAACTCCTTGATCAAAAATGCGTGTGCTCGGCAGCTGGGAGGCTTCGGGGGATATTTGTGCTCCGGAGAGTCTGGACAGCGTCTCCAGGGTGCGTCAAGTTCCAGTATCCCAGTCCCTGTATCCCCGTCTCTGCGTCCCCGCGTATCTTGCGCACACGAGGGTCGGTTCTCGTGTCGGGGTTTGGAAACCCCTGAAGTCCACAGTAACAGCTCTCAGAGCCCTGGAAGCCTCAGTCCAAGTGTCAGAAGCTGCTTTTCAAAGCGGCGTCTCAGAGCAATAAATAAGAAGTGTTGCGCTCTCGTTTCTCCAAAATCCTTATGTCACGCCACCTCCTGCGGCACCGCTCCTCTCCCCCGTGTTTCGCTCTCTGGTAGCGGCTCCGTGCAGCCTGCGCTCCGCTCCCACACCGGCGTGTGCCCTGTGTGCGCGACTGTGAAGTGTGTGTAGAGCTTGTGTGTGAGTGATCGCGCTTTTGAGCTGAGCAGCTATCGCGTTACAGTCACCGCGCCTCGGCTCCGCCTCCTGCCGTCGGTCGCTTATTATAGGGAGGGAGAGAGAGAGAGCGCACGTGCACGCGCTCAAGGCTCTCTCTCTCTCACACACACACACACACACACACACACACACACACACACACACACATAAAGGACGCATGCCCCCCTTCAGAAGATACCACAGATATGAACTCTTCCACAGCTCAGGCCGAGATAAGACGTATTGTAATGGTAAACCAGGAGCAGAACTTCTCCTAGGGCTGTTTTCAGAGGAGCAGAGAGGAGAGATGACGAGCAGAAAATCTCAGAAAGAGTGAGAGGAGGAGTATCTGACGGGGGGGGGGGGGGGGGGGGGGGGGGACAAGGGCCCCCCTCCCCAAAAAAAAACCCCAACCACCAAAACACCATCCCAAACCC
>JBBMJY010000017.1:2774945-2792671 GCA_037833715.1 Toxotes lorentzi
CCCCCCCCCCCCCCCCCCCCCCCCCCCCCCCCCCCCCCCCCCCCCCCCCCCCCCCCCCCCACACCCCCGCCTTTCACCACAAAAACACATCAAACGACAAAGCCAATGTCAAAGCCCAATCTCAGCCCTACAATCAACAGGCCTAAATACAGAGCGGGAGGCCGAGTAATGACACAGTAGTGAGCCCAAAATAATCTGCTGAGAAAGACCTCTGCAGCGTCCAGCCCATGTGCCCTGCCTATGGCTTGTATTACCATGTAATGTAATGGACTGGCTGAGGCCTGGCTGTATAATGAGGTACAGTATGTAGCCTTGCTGGCATCTTTATTTGGAACAGCTAGGTGCATTCCTAAAGGTCAGGACACATGGGAAACTTTTTGAGGCGATGCAACATACTGTGCACCTTCTGCCAGGAACTTTTAGCCCTACGTAGGTGTAGGTGCAAGCTTTTTCTCAAGTGAATCAAATTTCTGGGGTGTCGGTGCCTTGTCGAACAGAGACAGGGTGAGATGATGGTGATAAACACTGACAAATATAAGCTTGTGCAATCGTTACTATCTGGCCTTATTCTCCCTGGATCACGATAGTCATGAGCCGTAAACAATGTCAACAAAAGGCTCCCAATGCCCTTGACAGAAGGTTGTATGACAGGTCTGTGTGTCACTGCCTGACTGTCTGTCTGTCACCTCAGTCAACTGTCATCCTCTGCTGCTCTGAACCCCCCCCCCAGGTTGACTAGATGCCATCAACTTGCAGAATTCTTACAGCCTGTCAGTCATTTTTAAGCCCACCTCTCGCCCGAGGGTGCGGCGGCTGTCAGACACCACTGTGATTGGCTAATCTGAGCCTCTGGGCGGGGGTCCTCACTGGCATAAACTAGTTTGCCATGTGCTATATTGTGCTGTTATGCCTATGCCTAAGTTTTTCCCCATACCAGTCCTGTGTGTTATAGGTGTTTTTATTGATGAGAAAGCATCGATTAAACTCTTTTTAATGATCACTAGCTGACCTTTGCTTAACCCCTGTAGTGACCCTTTCACAGATAAAGGGAGATAAAGGGAGAGACAGAGGGAAAACTCAGCCAGTATAAAACCTTCAAGAAGCACTGGGTCACTTTCTGTTCTGTTCCCCCTCCCAGTCCCCAGGGGTCATTTGATACTCCTCTCTCCCATTTGTCAACATCTCTGCCCCCACCATCAGCCTTCAACCCCCAAAATATTGGGTCAACACATGGCTAATGGAGGGCAACAGTCCACAAGAGAACCTGAGAGAGAGACGGAGATACAGAGGGAACATTGTGGGTGGAATATGTTTGTATTTGCCCCCCAAGGGAATATGTTCACTACGGCCTTCATAAATACAGTTCCTGGGTGTGTATGTATGCACATTCTTTGTAAGCATTATTTCAATGCTGCAGTGGACCTCCCAGAGATCATGGCACCTTTTTTCATGTATCTTCTCTTGCTGAAATATGAGTTTCTGTAGGGGATGCACCTTCAGCCACGCTGACTGCCTCTTTTCATGCAAACTACCCAGTTCACTGTATTTATTTAAAAGACGCTGCAGTAGAGCAGAGCAAAATTTAAATTTAGAATGTATTATGGAGTAATGAGTGAGATATGCTGCAAGTGACTGAAATGAAACTCATATCCTTGCGAGCACGTGTCATGATATGAGCCCTGGTCTAAAAAAGCCACAGGTCTTGCATGTCTCAGTGTCAGAGGCTGTGTAAGTACCACAGCAGTGAAATCAAACACTTCACCTGCACCAGAACCACATTATGTATTTTTCCCCAGGTCTTTACCATCTGTATTCCCTCTGTCGTCCCTCTGCCCCAGAATACAGTCGACAAATGGCTGCCATACAGTCCAAGTGCTCACCTCAGCACACCTGTGCTGTGTTCACTCATGGGTGGTAGAGGGGAACACAACAGGGTCTTTCTCCCCCGTTATGTATGTGTGTGTGTGAGGGAGAGACAGAGAGATAAGGTACCAACCGCTGCCATACTGTTTCCCTTATCACAACCGGCCTCAGAGACTGACAGCATGACTGATAACTCTCCCTGTCTATCTCATTCTCTCCTCCGTCTATCACACACAAACACACACTTCTCTGCCTCTTCCACTCTCTCAACGCCTCTCCTCCCCCCTCTCTCCCATCGTTGTGTTCCGCCGGTCAGTCGGCTGTAGGTTCAAGGAGGAAACTGTGTGAACGTCTAGTAGTCTCTCTGAGAGGCTGAGTGATCCCGGTCGACGCCTTCACCTTTATTCTCTTCATCACCGTCAGACACAGCTTTAGATCTAAGAGTCGGGGAGATAAGCTAGAGATAGCCCCGACTTGACCCTATCAGCATTTGGAGTGTTTGTGTGTGGGGGGTGGGCTGAGGGCACTGTCAGATCATCAAGTGTGGAGGGCCAAGGAGGGAGTTTTGCGATCCCCTTTGGTTATTCACTGACACCTCAACTGGCAATATCAGAGGTTCCCAACCACTTTTAGGGATGATGAACGCACAACGAAATGATTACAGCTGGTACGCATACACACATCCCAACACACAGGTTGGAGGCAGAGCTAATTCAAAGCCTATAGAGGCTCTGTATTAAAATGACGTAGCTGCTGCATCTTTAATCTTCAAAATGTTCAGTTTGTTGTGTTTTTATCTTCACACACTGTTCTTTGCTGCTGCAGTGACCCAATTTCCCCTGGAGATCATTAAACTTTCATCTGATCTTTATCATATAAGCACATCTGCACGCATGCACACACACACACACACACACACACACACACACACACACACACACACACACCTCTGATATTCCCACACCATTTCCTCCGGTAAGAAGGAACTGCCCCTTTTCACCAGGAGGCACAAATCACAAATCACAAATCTCTGCTATTTCCAGACTCACTACCACCGTCGGATTCCTGATGGGCCACCCAGGCTATGGGCATGCCCTGACCAGGGTAATAATTACACACACAGACTTCAGCCTACTGTGGTACATTCTCTAAGCTTGGCTCTGCTGTGCTGTGCTGGCTGGCTGGATTGTATGGAAACATCTGGTGTCTGTCTGCTGTCTTAACACTCCTCCCTCTCCTCCTCCTCCCTCTGTGTGTACTGTATGCATGCTTCTGTATGTGCTACCTTCAACACCAGCTCAATCATCAAAACACTTTGAGCTGTGCAGAAGTGTGGTCTTCTGGCTTGAGGAAACCCCAGATTTCATGATCTTGCTCTGCAGGTTTTTCTCCATCAGTGATGTTATAGCCAATCAAAAGCTTGTTTCAGTGCAGGCTGATTCACTTGCAGTACACAGCTGAGCCTAATGGGGGCAGGCAACTGCATCAAGCCAAGGTGGTGGGAAATCAAGGCTCCAGGCAATCTTTAGGAACATGTTATAAATATAAACAAACTTGATGTTAGATGACACATACATTAACATGATTAAGATATTAGATCGACATACAGGAAATGTGACAGCTATCCAAACAGATCTAATTTTCTTAATTGTGGCATATCCATTGCATCTCAGAGCGCAGCATGTTAAAATGAGAGAGAATTTATAAATCATTCAGTAAATAAGTCACAGTGGATGATCAGCATTTGCCAAATGCCCTATTTTTTGTGAATGGTAATTTATTAACCTGCTTAATAATGTGCTGTTTTTGATTTAGATATGTGCTTTGCTTGTTTCACATGCAAGATGGCCGCGCTGCTGTGTCTGCCCCATAGCTGTTGTTCAAAAGTGTTGTTTGCCTACTTTAATTGCAAGATGCCTGCTCTATTCCCCCGCCACCTCTTGTTTATGATACAGCATCATTATCCTGTGTATGATGCAGAGGAGAAGGGAGGCTGCATCTTCCTTCGCTTTTCCACCAGGGTCTATTTTACTTCTGCTCTGTCTCTTTCATCTCTTTCCACTGGCCTGCTGTGTGTCTTTATAGTCACATCAAAGTGACCTTCGCCACCCTGTTCCCTCCAAACCCCCCACCCCTCCTTTTAGTCTGGAGCCCAGAGAGAGAGACACACACTGAGAGGGGGCTTACTACACATATTTTCCAGGCAGCACTACAATACCTGACGCGTTGAGAGGTTTTCAAATAACAATGGAAATACAATTGCACGAAAACTTCACTGCAGATGCTACAGAGAATCTTTTTGGGCCTTTTCTCTGCTGCTTGACATAAAAACTGTTGTTGAGAGCTGAAAAAGTGAGAGAAATCCACTTCAGTGTATCTTTAAGTGTCTCCCTTTGCACACTCTTTTCCCCCATGTGAGTGTGTCTGAAAGTGCCCCCACTCCTCACACAGTTTGTAGGTTCCAGCCCCACTCCATCACGACAGGAATGAGTGCTGAATTAGAAGCCAATAATAAAAAGACAAGAGGCCATTCTCCACGCCTTGTTTACTCTGCAGGGCCTTTATCGCTCGGCCTCTGAAGGAAAGATCAGCCCACGACAAACCAGGGAGAGAAAACACTGCAGGACAAGTGCATGCTAATGAGAGAGAGAGAGAGAGAGAGAGAGAGAGTTTGTTTTTTTTGTTCGGGGGAGATAAAAGTGTTGCACAGCTAGGAGCTATAGTCTTGTCTCCTGCTACCACAATAAAAAGAATCGTGTCTTTATCGTATGAAGTCAGGCATTCAGTCATTATGTATGCATGCTCTAACTGAAGACATTCTGTGATATTACATCATCCATGTATACGTACCTATACTGTGCAAAGACTTTGGCATGTTGTGTATTTTCCTGAACAATTTGATCACAATGACAAATGTTTTCATATTGATTACAAGTTGTTTCCCTGTCAGCAAAGGAAAAAGGTTTAAATAAAGTGGGATCAGGAGAGAAGGAAGGAAAGAAGGAGATGGCATCGATAAACTTCTGGATTTTAAACACTTTGCATTTTTTAAGATTAAAAGTTGTGCTCATAAAGCTGCTTGACTGAAGACAAAAAGATAAAGACTGAGAGACGGAGAGATGGGAGGCAGATGGGAAGAGGAAGTTAGCAGCAGAGGAGATTTGCTGTGCATCTGCTGTGGGAGAAAGAGAAGAAGAAAGAGGGAGCGCGGAGCACACAAAAGAAGAAAAGTCCTATTAACAGAAATAGGAAGAAGCAGAGAGAGCGGCAGAGGAGGGCACTTAGGATAAGATGGCTGACAGCTTAAAGAAAGGCAAAGATCTTTGAGAAAGGCGGCTCCCTTAATGTGGTTTAACCCTGGTGCATTCACATTACCATGGTAATCTTATCAATACTGTGTGTGTGTGCATGTGTGTTGGATGCAGTGAAGCACTCAGCCCCATTAGCAAAACCTAATTGACTTACAACCTTCTGACCACAAAGGTAACATCTGTGTCAGTCATGTAAGTGAGTGCCCCGTGTCACCTCACACATGCACAAAGACACACACACTTTTAAATGACATTTGCTTTATTGTGCATCCTTTTGCCACTGATTGACCTTGATATGCACCAGCGGGTGCAATATGGACCATATCTTTGTCTCCTTGAGATGTGATGAGTGGGAAATAAGAAAAAAAGACACACACACTGGCATTTAGAGAACCACATGTGAACGTGGCATTTAAGCCCTTTTAACAGGTAGGTTCCCGTAGGATCTTCACCATCTCACTGAAAAACCAGACAAACACACAGGATCTGCCACAAACTTCTTTCAGGGAAGTTCATGGCAGATTAATCACTCTTGGCATGTGACCTGTTTGTGGTTATAAGTAATTATGTGTTATTGACTGAACACAATGATGTACATTCATCAAAAATATGGGGACTATGCAATAGTTTATCAAAAACATGCTCGACTCATCAGCAGAGATGCCCTTTATGACAGAGGGAGCAATGGCCATGAATTACACGTTTTATGATAATAAACTATAATATATTTCATTGAACAGAACGTTATCACATCAGAATATGTACACATATACAAGATTGTATACTTTGTTTTCTTGTGTTTGAACACAAGTCAGTGATGGTTTGTAGTGTTTCAAGTCATATACAGATAAATGTATAAATCCCAAGCTTAAAACACAGGCTTTAAAAGAAAACAAAATGGAGTGCCGCCTTAATTTCAGTGCACATGGAACAAGAGACTCAAACCAGTCAGCAGACAGACAGACGGACAGACACAAGAGGAAGCAGCAATGAGGGATTGACACACAGACACAGACGGAGAAAGAAGGAAAAGGCCGGCAGGTGAATAAGACAAACCCAAGGATCCATCATTATTTAGGGATGGATACAGAATATCAAATGCAGGAACACATGAGACACCTCCACATCAGCCTGCTATTATTGAAGATGACTAATATATTCTGAAGAGGGAAAGACAGAGGGAGAGAGAGAGATGGATGAGGTACGGAATCCGATGGAGACTGACACTCAATCTTTCTGAATAGTAATCCAATAACGTCTCCTGAGTTTCCTTATGGTTAATCAATTGTGCCGGAGCGCAGAAACAAATCACCATATCGCAGAGTCAATAACCGCCAGTCATGGAAATACCCCGTCTCAACTGTCAGTGTTTATCAAGGTTGGCTGAGTGTCAGCTCTCAGTGCAGCGGTGGAGAGAGGGGTGACACGAGTATGTTTGGTATGCACTCTGGAAGCCTCCTAAGGTGTCCCAGGCTGGTTGTAATTTAGCTGGCGATAAGACGGAGATAGCAGCGTGTTATCAAGCATGCCCAGGAACTCAGGTGAAACCAAGCTCAACCAAAGTAGAGATGGATGGTGATCTATGGCTGACAGGGCAAACACAACAAACAAGTTTATCAGGGAAGGGGAACATTTCGTCTCACACCTTCATAACACACACAAGATGTATCCTCACCACACTGGAGATGTTTTAGAGAAAGTTTACATTTAGCATCACTGATTCCTGTTTTTACCATTGTCTCAGGACACTGTGTGCAAATGCATGTTCAATTAATACACTATGCACCACAAAATATACACATGCTGACAGATTTCTCACAGGACTGACTCCTAACACCTGTGTCTGAACCGGGTGAGCCTGTCAGTACTGGCTCTGCAGGCTGATCCTCACTAGGAACTTCTTAATCAGGATCTGAGGTCAGGATCAGGATAAAGTGGTATAGTCTTACTAAGTTCACTTTAATTCGTTCACTCATTTTTTTCCTTGGATCTTTTTCCTCCTAACTTCCACACATCTCCACTGAGCACCACCCAGTGTGCATCCCTCCTCCACTGAGTCACATTCAGACAGGATTTTGAATTTGACCATAGACCAACATGCAAACTGATAAAACTCACTTCACCTTCCAGGAAAATGATAGGACTTAGAATTTACAGTTGGCACCGATGATGGCCTTTTTTTGCCAACTTCATCTTTCTAATTCACCATCCACAACAGGATTAAAGCCATTTCACCAGCTCTGTGGAATAAAACTTTGAGAGAGCTTTTAAAAATGTGACACCGACAGGCCGGATAGAAGAAGAAGTAAGAGTGAGGGACATCCAGCCAAAGTGACCTGGTGCTTCGGACTAGATGAAGCCACTTCATGTGCTCACTGCAGCCGCATGGTTAAGAATTTATACCATATTAAATACAGTAAGGCAAAACTGTCGGGGGTTGATGATGAATGAAACATGTGACTGCCGTCACTGCCAAACCAGACATGCGTTGGTGCTGACCTAGATAAGCCAACGTTTGGTGTTGTGTTTTTTAAAGTTGTCTGAAGTTATTGACATAATATACAGCCCAGTGCTGACAGGCTGTTTTTGGTTTTTCAGGGAGAAATGTTCGTAATAAAATTCTTCTGTTTTAGTCTTTGCCTGCTCTGTCCTTACTGAGAAGACGAAGATGCTGCTTATATTTTAAAAACTCTTCTAAATTCCTGATTTCATTGTATTTTTCCCTTTTCAAACGCTTGAACTGACAGAAAGTGTCAAAAGAACACGTCTAACTTGTATTTCTAAAGTGGGGCTTTGTTCAGTAATAAGAAAAGCTTTATATGTGAAGTTCTTCTGTAACCAGATTAGCAGAATCCTGCCTGCCTTAATACCTTTTCTCCACAGCCTTTAATTATAAAATTTAATTAAGAGAGCTCAATTTTTGACTCGTCATTCTCTCTTTAAATGAATCCCATCTAAACTAAGGATAAGAGAATTGTGTGAGATGTTTCTGATTGTTATGTATCAGGGATATATCTGATACTGTTGTTCACCTGATGATGGAGGCGCCTTCTTGGTCCCAGTTGTTGTTTTGTTTGTTTGTTTGTTTGTTTTTAGCAGCTTTATTACTGATTCATTTAATTGTTCAGATGTTTTTGTAAATTGATCCCACAGTTTAAGGTCTAATGGAGTTTTATCATCTTGGTCTAATTGTTTTAAAAGCTTTTCTACTCTGACAGCGACAAGATTGACTGGTAAACACTAAATAATTGTATGTTTGTGTTTAGTTCAGCCTACAAATATTGATTTTGTGTTGCTTATACAGCCCAACACTGTTGGAACTGATGTGGTAGGTGTCCACCTTCACAGCGTGACCAGCCTACGTCACGTTCAAGTACTTTTCTTGAGACGGACTCTTCTTGTTGTCATGTTTACTTTAACGGTTTAGGGTTAAGTTGTAAGCAATCACAGAACTGCATTAGCATTAACACATTAATCCTAAATAATGAATACTTTTAATTTTAAGTTTTAACTGTAAAATACCTTTAGAGCTTAAATCTAAACCAGCCGGTGCAATACAATTACTGCTTTTGTATATAATCCACACATTAATCTTACACCAATAGAGTTTAATGAACTTTGACAGACACTGACATAAACCTCCTGTGGTGCAAAAACTGACATAATGGGGAACTACCCTGAGGTGAAAAGTCTAGGGAAATAGTAGTATTTATTTCTTAATTAATTATCCATTAATTAGTAAATGACTGAGTCTCCTCAGGCAGCTTTCACTGATTGGCTGACCTAATATCCAGTTTGCTGATCTTTAGAGCACATATACTGAAAGAAGATGAGATTTCTGGTGGGATGTTTAGTTTGTTTCTGGTAGAGTCAGGCCTCTTACCATCATGCAGCTCAAGCCAGACAACTGGAAATAGTCAGCTGATTAGAAATGTTCAAAATGGGTGTTTCTTTGTAATAATTATTCATGGAAATGAGCTGTAAATCATCCATTTTCCCTAAAAACACTTGCTGTGATGCCCCAGCTTCACAGACGCACAGTTTCCTATTAACATCCTCATTAGTGAAAAGCTGCTAAATATACACTTTAAATCCTGTGAGAGTCTGATATGTGTCACTGTTCACTTTGGATACTCTTTGAGATTAATTCTGTAGCAGAGTTGCGAGTTGGAAGCGTCTCTGTTGGTTTGGCAGAGTTTCACTGGCTCCTGTGTGTGTGTTTGTACCATCTGTAAGTGAGCACTGTGTGGTTTTATAGGGACAAGCAGAGTTAAGAGTCAGATATGGTTCAGTAGCTGCCAAGCCCAGGGCCATCTTTGGAGAAGATAATGCCACTTGAGTGAAGAAAGTTCTTTTAAAAAGTTGCTTTGATTCAGAAACAGGGAAACTATCACCTAATTAGCTGAACATTTTAACTGCTTTAAGGAAAATATGATTTCAAGAGTCAATACAGGACTAAATGACTTTTCTGTCCTGCTGTATGTGTGTGTGTGTGTGTGTGTGTGTGTGTGTATGTGTGTGTGAAAGAGATGGTGATAGTGCAAGGGCTGGTTATGTAAAAAAAAAGAGAACATTATCTTCCTTTCCCTTTCTTTCTCCTTCTCCGCCTCTCACCTCTGTTTCTTTTGAAGAGCAAACAACAATGGCACCATTAAGTCACTGAGGGGGTCTTTGATGTGAATGGACCCTAAATGGTCCTTTCAACAGCCAGTCAGGAAAGGGGGGAGGGGGGCGGCGGGTGGGGGATTGGGGGGGTGAGGAGAGGAGAGTCAAGTAGCTGCAATGAAGGGCACCATTGCTTCAATGAGGTGTCTCCAGCTTGTTAATTGTAAAAACAGTGTGATGATACATCATTAATATCAGTTTTAGATTTAACTGAACAGTCCTACTTCAAACTCTCTGGCCTTGTCTCTCCATTAAGTGTCATTAAGTCACCCGCCGACAAGCAGAGAGCTCTCAATAAGCTGTCAATCATTTGGCTGCATGACCCATCAAATGCAATTGGCTGAGATCAGTGTATTCCAAAATACAGTGACTCATATATGCATCATATGAGTATATTTTGGACGACACTGAGTCATCTCATGAGCCATCACACTGAGAGGCTGGCACATCCAACAGGGAACCTCATCATCCAGAGAGGGAAACCCTGTGCTGGACAAACCTGGGCACTTGTGTCCGTTGTCTGCACTTGCAGTGGTTGCCGTGGACGCAGTGGGACCTCATGAACCAGTGGGCTGAGAGACATCTCAACTGCAGAGAAGGAAAGCATTTAAAAAGGATCCAAACTGGATTATTCTGCAAAATGTTAGTGAATTACACCCATCAGTGACTGCTTAGCTCTGTGATACTAACTGGATATGTGTGCAGGGACAGGCTCTCAGTCCATCACAACACTGCCCAGGACAAGCAGGTAACCCAGAACAAAAGTAAGACTGGGACACTGGGAATTAAACTGGGATCAGCAAAGACAAAAAAAAAAAAAGTAATTTCCACTTTCACTTGAACTGAACTGTACTTAGTCGAGTATCAGGACGTTGACCTGAGGCTTTTTTGACTGTGTTTTGACTTGATGATTTGTATCACTGGGTGTGAATGTGAGGCGGAGCTGGACTAACAGAAAGGGGAGGTGGATGATAAGAAATAAAGAAAAAGACAGAGGGAAAGATGGAGGAAGGAAGAGGAGAAAGAGAGAAGAAACAATCGTAATACAAGGAGGGCAGAAAGAAGGAGAGAGAAACTGTCACATCCCCGCTGTAATAGGGGAAAAGGGAACCTTTGCTGATTGGAGTTGCCATGGCAATGGTTGGCACCTAGTATTTGTGTGTGTCTCTGTGTGCGTATCTGTGCATGGCTGTATCTGTGTGCTCAGGGTTTTGTGTATGTGAATGTGCTTCTGAGCATCTGGAAATGTTTGTTAGTGTGTGTGTGTGTGCGTGTGTGTGTGTGTGTGTGCGTGTGTGTGTGTGTGTGTGTCCGTGTGTGTGTGTGTGTGTGTGTGTGTGTGGAGGTGGGGGTTTGAATGGGGGATCTTGTTGGGGAGATTATCAGTGTTGTCGAAGGCAAATGAGGAAGGGGACCAGAGAGACACAACAAAGCGCTACTACTAGCCTGCTCTGTAGATGGAAAACACACTGTAAACACACAACCAGAGAGAGAGAGAGGGGAAAAGGGTGAGAGAGGGACTGTGTGTGAGTGTGTGTGTGAGTGTGAGTGTGTGTGTGTGTGTGTGTGTTTTGGGGGGGGGGGCAGAGGGAGCAGACAGAGAGGGAGAGATGTTGATCTTTTACAATGAGGCACAGGCAGCATTGTCCTCAACTTTCACACGCATGTCGGACTTGAAATGGGAAGAACGAAGGATGCTGGGAAAGATCAGAGCCAAAAAGACAGAAGGCTCAGATGTCCACACGTGATCATCAGTGTTTGTCCAAGTCTTCAGACAGCAGCCCACAGTCGCCTGCTCGAACGCAGGCTTCCTCCAGTCAGTGAGTCTCGCTGACATTAGGCAAGTTAGAAAGAACTTAAAACACCCTCTGACATGAAATAACACTACACAACTCAGAACACACACAAATAAAGGTAAACACACAAAGTCATGTCCACAACAATGCTGTGTGGGCTGTCAATGCATCTTTTCGAATGTGAACCATATTGAGTATATTTGTAATCCAGTTGCTCTCTGACAGAAACACACACACAGCCCACACCCCCCCCTCTACAGGTAATGACTGCAGCCAGACTCATTATTTTCAATCCCAGGTTCCAGGGTGGTTACCATCTAAAGGTCATGACAAAATCCTTTAATTGTTTTTGGGGGTCACAAACCTGTTTGTCTAAGCCAGCACCTCCCATGTCATGCTCATTATTAATAATGGCCACAGAGCTGCGGCGTCTCACGCCCCGCTCGGGGTCAGTACGCTTTCAATTTGAGCGAGTCAAACTTCAAAACTGGAGATGGTTTGGAGGCAGGCTGGATGCCATACTGCTAAAACCCACACAGCAACAGAATGATGGATGTGTGGAGTCTATTGGCCAGGCTATGTCTTGGACTGTGTGTCTGCAGTTTATCTAAAAGGATTCATCTTTGACATTCAGTTTTTTTGGACTTCCCACACATCACCTGTCAGTCATTAACATGGGCAGCACTTTGGATTTGTGTTGTTGGAGCTCACTTTCCTGAGTCCTTTCAGCTTTAGTGGCCATAACTGCTGAAGAAGAACCCAGTTCTTCTATTTAACTTAAATGCCCCACCTGCTATATGCTAAACTACCAGTCAGACACTGGGTATATAAGAAGGCTACAGCCTGAGCCACTAATCTGTGATGGACAGGTGCATAATGAACATTTATTTATATGCAGGACAGAGCAGGTTTATTTATAAAGGACATGCCATACACAAAGGCCGTGGCTGTTTTTTGTTTTTTTTTTACACCCTGATCATCTTAGTTTTATCTTTTGTTGCTGAAAGGAAATAAACAACATCCAGTTACTCTTTTGTCCCGGGCACCTCTGGAAACTAGCTTAGTGACATTTGGGTGTCGACTGGTTCAAAGGCAGCAGAAAGCTTCAAGATGACTTGAAGGGAAGTTTTCCCTGAGTAAGGTTAAACAGATATTTAGTCGAATCATCCCTCTAATTATTTCAGGGAAGGTTGGATATGGGCTGTATTGTGCAATCACAGCACATCTTGACTGCTGGTTGTTAAACCAACTGAGCTGCCAATCCTCTCGCTCCAGAGTCACCAAGACAGATCCTGCACATTTATTATACTATGACTGATTGTGATTACAAGGCTTTTTAATATTCAAGCTATGAAGAAATAACTGGCAGCAACAAACCAGTCATTACTTGGAAAAGGCCAGATTCAGTTTACATTCTGAATTCCTGCTGAGTAAATACAACAATCTGCCTGAGCCTGTTGTCATTTCACTTCCACTTCAAATCCTCAGCCGCTGTGGGAAAGTGCTCGCGTTCATAAATCATTCACTTGTTATTCTGCAACCCAGATATGGAAGAGTCGAATGCATCGCAGTTTACAGTCTCCTATCCCGCATTATATCCGTCTTTTCTGCTCTCTGTGACTGTGATAGAAAATCCTGGCACAAGTTCCTGACTTAGAAAATGTCAATCTCTCTGAGGTTTGCGAAGCGACTTGATTCCACACGGCCACAATAGGCTTTTTACGACAGCTTCAGCACCATGATAATTAGGCCGGGGTTGGAGAGGCAGGCTAAAACTGGGATTCCATTTGCAGGGTTTGGATGTGTGTGTGTGTGTGTGTGTGTGAGTGCATGCAGTGGTGGGGAGGGTAACTGAGCTGATCCACAGCACACAATGGACCAGCAGCTGCTGTAAACGATAGCCAGGTCATCACTACTGCAGCCGCTCGATCACGACTGAGAGTGTGTGATGGGGAGTCAGGAAGAGAGAGGAGAGAGTTGGCAAGTGTGTGAGAGACTGCAGCTACTTTTCCATCCATTTGTTAAGAGCACTTTTCCAACTTTCCTCCTAATAAAATGTAAATGAAGTACATTTCCAGCAACTTTATTAGAGCGTATAAAATATCACAGAATGTATGGTAGGTGTTTAAGGTTGATGGTGGTAATGCACTGTTACATTTAGTTCTCTAATGAGAAGACATAGCTGAGTTAAAAAAACAAAACAAAACTACACAGAGAAAAATGGACGAGGAAAAAGGAAAGATCTGTTTAAAAGAGGCAGCGTTGTTGAAGTCCCCTTTTCATGTTTCCATACTGTATTTCATGTTGTCTGGAGACTGTTGTGAGAATATCTGGGATCACAGCCAAAACAGCTCTTCACTCATGTTACTTGTCTGTTCACTGTCCATCTGAAGCTAAAGCTCCTCACTGACAATATAAAAAAAGGAGAGTATAAAAGAGTCAAATTGCTCCTTTTCAATACATTTTTTCTAATGTGACACTTCATGATGTGCAAAATAAACCCTTTAGAATATCTGGCTAGTGTGTGAGAGAGGTGTGAAACAGAGAAAGAGAGATGTGAGCACGGACAGAGGAACAGACTGCAGCTGTTCTGACAGACAGCGTGTTGCTGTGATTCGGGTGTTTTTCCTCAGCGCCGGAGATTCTGATCCTCAGAGAGTCCGGTCTCAACTCGGTTCCTGTTTGGTGGATGAGAAATGCAGACAAACTCAGACACAACATCTGGTTTTCAAACAGATCAACAGCCACTTTGCAGTGCCGTCACACTGCCAATAGCAACTCACCTCGCTGCAGTGATGCACAGGCGTACTCCAGGAAGCGTCAGTGCACCGTGACATCACAGCTGGGTGTGGTTACAGGTGCAGCATTGCACACATCTGTAAACTCCTAGAACCTTTCTCTTACTCTCCTACTCTTTAATGATTCCATGCTACACTGAGGCTCATTGCTGACAAATCAGCTTCTAGTTACAAACATGTTGGCTAATAGTTACTTATTTTTACATCCAGCAGAACATCATTTCATTTGGAGTCACATTTCAGGCCAACTGGTGAATGTAAGTTCAATATTCACTTTTCCTTTAGCTCAGTTTCGTCCGCCAGAGCTTGTAACAGCAACCTGCCGCACTGAAAGTGAAGCAAAAGAAGAACTACACATTTAATCCACAGTTAACATAAAAAATATCCATTCCTGCAGCTTTAAGCTTTATGCATGCAGTTATAAATGGAGGTGGGAACAGATGTCTGTTCTTTCTTGATAAGTCATTGTCAGACTCAAACTGACAAGGTGACAAATTTCTAGCTAAAACTGTAAATGATGAAAGAGTCAACATGAACGGTTCACACTAATTTCGTTTATTTTTCAGGCAGTTGGAGGAAATGTGAAAAGGGCACCAATTAAGAGATTTATGTAGGAAATTTTGTTGAGATGATTTATCATAGTTCTGTACTTTTAACACATTTCTAAATTCTATCTGGTGTATTTACACGTGTTGGACATGATCATGACATGTTATTTTCAACGGCCTATCAATTTCTATCATATCCTGCTCCGTGAATAACAAACAGCACTGTTTCATTTTGATCATCATCTTTGTAATGATCCTGAAAACGTTTTGGTGATGAAGCAACATGAAGAATAAAATTCCAGTATGTAAACAGAGAAGAAGGGCATTGAAAATGTCACATTAGCTGTATTTATTCAAATCTTCCTGCTATGCCTCACTGTGCTCTAGATTTCCTTCTGGTGCGATAGGTTTTTTAATGAATTGGCCAGCATCCAGCAGAACCATATTACCCCAACAATAGCAGCCTTTGCACGCCACTAAATATCTGACGGGTTCTGCTGATTTCTCTGCTGATGTGACGTGCTAAATATGGAGATGCCATTAGTGTGGGCCAGGCAGTCCCCAGCCATTATCTTAGCAACGCCATCTTGACATAAACATTTTGGAGGCAATTAAAGATTATATGTGTATGCATGAGTGTGCGTGGCTGTCAAAGAGCAATTACGGTGACAATGTCCTCAATGTGGTTCCGGACGGCTCATTTTCATATCAGAGGAGACCGTGATGTTTCACGATTTGATTAATGTGTTTTCAGAAGGATGTGCATATCGCGTGGGGACGTATTTGCAAAAACCCACGCACGAAAACACGTCTAGAATCACACACAGGCACAAACAAAAAAACATACACACACACACACGGAGATGAGATGGATGCGAGGCAGCAAATAGCTCTTAATTGATGCACTACATCCTTTGTTTCATTATTTACAGGCCCGCCTCATTATTCTAACATTCCCAACTCTAAGTACTCCTCAGAGCTGCTTCCATGATATAAACAAATAGAAATGGGAGCCCAGAATAGCAAATGGCTCAACTTCATCATTATGGGAGGAGTGTGTGGTCGTGTCTGTGGAACTGGGAAGTGAGGTTTACATTATTTCTACGGGTGTGACACTACGTGAAGGCAGTCAGTTTCAGTGTGTGGGGCTGACCATGAATGGAAAACGTGCACTTTACTTGCACACACGTGTATGCATGTATGTGTGTGTGTGTGTTTTTCTGGACAAATCAGAAAATGCTTTTTTACCTGCTTGGACGACGTGTATCCACAGTAAAATCTCCACTGCCAATACAATAGTGACAACCTTAAACATAAACACAGATTTAGCCTTAGTATGGATTTGGTCTCAGGTTTAAAAGCACAGACGCCTCCATTCTCTAAACCATTACTTCTTTAAAATGAAAGGTGTTGATACGTCTCATAATACTAATAATGACGTGCAATCTGCTTTACCTTCCTGCCAGCAGTCATCTTATATGAGCACACGTACATTTTTCCAAATGATGTAAATGTCTCTTTGGAAGGAAATTTGATTTTAAAAAGTGCGTGTGTGATTTTCACTGTGTGTGTGATCACATCTGGGTGTGAGAGAGATCACATTATTCTGACGTGAGCGTGTGTGTGTGTGACATGTCGGGGTCTTAATTGATGCACGGTGCTGTGCCAGACTGGCCATTATGGGCCTGAATCTTGATCTAATCCGCAGAGTTACTGGCCTTAAATAGATAATGCTCCTGTACTGGGGTCCAGTCACTGGGGAGGCTGAACATATGGTGTATGTAGGCGTGTGTGTGTGTGTGTGTGGGTGTGAGAGAGAGTGGGTGCATGTATGTGTACATGTAGAGGAGTAGACAGCTGAAACCAAGCCAAAGGCAGAATGGCATGCCTGTAGCATGAGCAGCAAACTTTCCAGAGTAACTGAGACCCCCGGCTGGTCTCTGCAGAGCGATGTAACTTTAACACCAACTGACACTCTGGATCCAAGAGTCGGAAGGCCTGGGTAGGACCTGAGGAAGATGAAAACAGAGATAGTGATGGAGAAAGGGAGTGGGAGAGACAGATTGACAGAGAAACACAGAACCAGACAGATGAAAACAAAACAAGTGTGAGAAATGCCAAGTGAAAGACTCAGAAGAAAAAAGAAAAATCAAATGTAGGAAAAAGAATACCTGCCAGAAAAAAAACTGAGTGGAAGAAATCCCAGTGTGCTCCAAATTGCAGAGCCGAGGCATTAGAGTAGCTTGTCAATCACAGCCCCCTCGACAAGCAAGGAGCAGGTGATCTGAGGTTTAACTGATACACACACCGACGAGTCAATTACAGGCCGGCGAGGCAGAATGTCACGGCCGCCCGGACACTAAACCGACGGCTTAACCTCCTTACACTGCATCAATATGCCTCACCGGAGAGAGGAGGATGAGGAGGAGGAGGAGGGCCTGGATAATGCTGCAGACTAAGAGCATGTGCATGCTGGGAATTCTCAACACTCACACATATTAAAGTACTAATGTGAGATATTTGTGTATTTTTATTCAAATTTACACGAGAAGAAATTTAAATAATAATTAATTTAATTTCCAAACTGGGACCTAATTTCAGTTTGGAATAAAAATTTCATCACTGCTTCATTGTAAAAGTTGATGCAGTAGCTGCAAGATGCTATGAATGTCTGTACACACACACACACACACACACACACACACACACACACACACACACACACACACACACACACACACACAC
>JBBMJY010000017.1:2794780-2808784 GCA_037833715.1 Toxotes lorentzi
TATATATAAAAACAATGCGTCAGATGTTTTTTTCCACCAGAAAGCTTTTCCAGCAATAAAAACAGCCCTGCATCAAGAAGCTAGAACACTTCTCCCAGTGTTTGTCTCCTTATCTCCCCCAGGCTGCAGCTCTATAGAGAACGGTCGCCTCAAGAAAAAGAGAGAGGTGGAACTTAGATGGACACACTGGTCAAAACGCAGACACACTTGTGGGGATGCTGGAATAAGAGAAACACAAGGAAACAAGTTTGTCTTCACTGCAGAGAGCTTCTCAATTAGCCACTAATTGCCTTGCCTTAACGAGCAGGACATTTCTTAGCACTAATGAAGCTGGTGGCAGGCGTGCAGAGAGAGGGTGTGTGTGTCACACACAGCTACAGTGTGAGGTGTGTGTGTGTTCTTGAAAGATAGAAAGCAGAGAGAGAGAGCGGAGATCTAATGGAGTCGGGTCCGCAGCTCATTTTCAGCGAGCTGTTTGGCATTCTCTGGAAGGAATGCGTGGATGGATTACACTGCTGGCTGCTATAGTGACTTTCCAATGAGGCTCCACTTTGTCTTCACCCTTATCTAATCCACGCTGGAATGGCCATCTCTGCTAAATGAAAATGAGGCCGGAAATCAAATGACCTGCCTCTTTGTTACAGCTGCACGGATGGACATGTGATTTGAGAAAATTAAACCCCACTTGTTGCAAAAATTTAATCTGTGCAACAAAATGTTCCGGTATGGACACAGTGTGTCCAAATGGAAACGCATCCTCCTTTCTGCATCATACAAAGAATATTTGTAGAAATGAAGATGTGAACATGCACAATTTCATATGTCAAAGTCAGTACTAGTCATGGTTAGTACGACTGAGCCTGTTAAAACAATTATATAAGATCTTCTGTGGCTCTGGAGCAGCTTTGTGAATCTGATCGAATTACTCAAGTGACATCACCGGCGTATCTGGGCTTGGTTCGGACACTACAATTTGTTTTTTTCTTTACAGCAGTGAGATGATGGGTAATGGGGGACAGGCGGACATAAACCAGGGACAGCACCTTAAGTTTTAGTCCACCAGGCCGATGCAACACACAGATTTTTAATTACAAGCCTGTGTCACAAAGGAGGAATAATGATGGCTCATGGCTCGATGATTCAGTGGAATTTGGGAATTCACCTGAGACATCTCCAGCTTATAGAAGACGATATGTCACACTCTGTTTTCAAGCTCATATGGAAACTAAGCAGTCTCTAATTCCTCTCGGGCCTGACAGGGCTCGATCTTAGCCAAGCGGCCGGGCTAACAGGGACACACGACATATTACCCCATCCTTTCCCTGCCGTTCACAGCAACCCAACACTCCTGACACAAGCTCACCCCCAGCACCCCTGACTGCCAAGCAAAACACCTGGCATCTGTATGAGAAGGGCGCCAATTTCACAGTGACTGCCAGGCGGTCAGCTGAGTCCCTGCCACACACACACATATTGGTAACATGTGTGAAGGCAGAGCGATTCGGATGTGGTGTGTGTCTGTAAAGGCAGCATGTGTGTGTTGGAGCAGAGAGCAGGTGTGTGAGTGTGTGTGTGTGTGAGAGAAACAGCAGTAAATGCATATGAAAAGTGTCAGAACAAGAACTTAACATACAAGGATATGTGTGTGTGTGTGACAGACAGCTCGGTCTGGACACACACACAACCACAGTTTGGCAGCATCAGTGCCTCTGGACACATTTATTGCTTTATATTTACATGCACAAACACACTGGTGTGTGTTAACTTGCATGCAGACACATTTGTTCTGAATGCATGTGCTGGACAAAGTGTGTACATATAATTTTATATGGTTCCAATGTCTCTCTGACATTGATGCAGTTCTCTGTTGCATGCTTCCATTCTCTGGCTGAAGTTTTGTGTGTGTCAGAGGCCAGGGCTGGTGCTGAAAGCCTGATGGATGGGGTCCAGGGGTCACGGACTTCAGCTGTTGTTGGCCACATCACAACCCAGTGAACCGCGCTGCTAGCCTTGGGTTAGCACCAGAGTGCACAGCTCTTCTTGGTGTTTTTCATTGTCGGAGCGATAGGAAAGCTGAGAGAGTCGCGGAGAGATATATATAAAGAGAAGATTCTGGAGGGTCTGGATGTCGGACTGGCAGGGGTGTAAGAGGGCACAGAGGCAGAGGTCTGACCAGTCCAACAGCTCTGATCCTTCTCAGCCCAGGAAGCAAATTAACAATGCAGTCCCCCACATCCTGGGAGTAACACACTGCTCTATTCAGGTGGAAGCCCACAGAGAACAGGCCTGCAAACCATTCAGTGGTCTCACCCTGATGTTCCACCCTCAGGTTAATGATTTCAGATGAAAAAATATCTGAAAAGCAGCTCAGAAAGTGGAGGAAGAAATGCTGTGTGTAGCTTACTGAATATAGGTCTGTATGCACGCTAACTGGCTGCACCCACACTGAAGTGATACCCAATTCAATGTGATGCAGAAGGCATTCCAGCTGCCTGCTCCCTGTACATCCAGAACCAGTGCTGGTTCAAAGAATAAAGGGAGCTCAGTGTTTTTGATAAAGGAGGTTACAGTACATGAGGTTTCAGATGCTCCGTGAAACGGCCCGAAAAGAAAGAAATCCTGCTTTTTCCTATAATGGGATGTATGAACCTTTCATTGTTGCCACAACGATGTCATCAGCTCTGAAAGGGGCTGCTGTGCCAGGAGCGGCGGCCACGTTGCCATGGCGACAGTTGGTGTAAAAGATGGTGGTTGGTGGCTTGGCTGTGGTGTGTGGGCGAACGAGAAGCAGCCAGCGAGCCAACATTGCTTTTAGGGTAAATATGGTCTAAATTAACAGTGTTGCTGTATCGACTCGGCAAAATAAAAAATAAAAAAATACAGACACTAAGTAAAAATGGATGTCTTAAACACAGCACAAGGTGAAACCAAGCAAGAATATTGCACAGGATATGAAATTATTTCCAATATCAGCCCAGCTGTGGAAATTCAATTTCACAGCTCATGAACAATATCAAACAAACATGCTGGCTGAAAGAGCACACTCCAAGTTGAGTGATACTGTATCAAAAGGCTACACCGCAGACATAAAAGAGAATGAGGTGGGTGAAGGGCAGGCTAACGGGTAACGGTAATCCATAACTCGACCGATCTCCATATTCAGGCTGTTTAAACTGCACATTAGCCACCAGCTATTCCCATGGCCCGTCTCAGAACCGGGAGGGAGGGCGGGAGGGGCGGGTCGCCTTTCTAATGAACTGTATAATTAAATGAGAAGCTCCGCTCGGCCCGCTCCGACTACTCTCGATTCCGAGACCATGATGCCTTAATGAGGGATGAATTGAAATGAATGACAGCAGGTGAAGGACAGAAGGACAGCAGGCTAATGTGGTGGAATGTGCCTTTAATGAAGAGGATGAAAGGGGGGGGTGAGAGTAGGCCGAGGTCACCGTGGGCGCTCACCTGTACCTTCAGACTGCGGTGCGTGGGTGTATAGTTCCCATACACACTCCATCTACTGTATACACCGGCCCATTTTTCTCTGTCTGCCTCTTGCAGCTCTGTTTTTCTGGGAGCTGTGTGGGAGAGAGATAACTGTTCCAGCTCTCCACTTTGCCCTCCCCAGAGCACGGCTTTTGACTGACACATGCTAACAAGCTAAGGTGTTCGACAGGGGCGCCGGCAGAATGGGTAATGCTAAGAGAACATAACCAGGGAATTCTCCCACAACTCGTGGTTCATGACAATCGACTGGGGAACAACGTGTGCTCCTGCTTTTTTTTTTTCTTCGTCAGTAACTGCAACAAAAATCCGGGCTTATGAGGTGTCAAATTAATTCACGCAAAAAACCCTCCACATAACACAAGAAGAAAATGTAAGTGAATTTTCAAAAACCACACAGAACTGAGCAGAATTGTCAAGGAAGTTCAACAAAAGGAAGATGGATGTAGAGAATCGACAAATAGTTTTAAGGAAGGGCACGGTCTTCCTTTAAACCAGAGGTCATGCAGTAGGAGGGGAACATTTCCTCACATGGTAAGTGTGTGAGCTGATACGAGCCGTGAAAATATGTCTGTCAGCGCATCAACGGCCGTGACCGCGTCCAGTCAGAGTGTGTGTCATGTGATTGATTAAAGAATCTCTTCTTGATGACCATGAACAAAGGGGAGCCACTCATGGGACACACACTCAGTGTAACGGTTTTATAAACTGTGGCTGGAACAGCAGTTTCACTGAGATGTGTGTTACAGTCAAGGACTCCTGACGGTGATTTTGTCTAATGGACATTAAATACCATTAATTCTTGGATCTTAAGCTGCTGTTGTTTATTGTCTTTGGCAGCAAAGTGACCACAGGCACTTGAAGGAGGCTGTTTACTGCCCAGTTATTCTTTAAACTACAGTGAATGGCCAGTGAAGGCATCTTAAGTGCTGTACAGTGCTTTGAAAACACACTACTTACTGTTGGTAACAACAGACTGCAGGTTTCATTCGACTGGTGTTTGAGTTTTGATTCATCTAAACAATGACGGTGTGGATTAGACTGGTTTTTGGGTGATGCAGAAATATGAAAACTGTTCCCTGAAATATTTTGCACTTTTATTGTCAAACACAATTGTCCATAAATGTAACGTTGTCTATAAGTGTGAAACGTGACTAAAACGTTTCTCTCCAAAGGCTAAAATTAGCAAAACAGCTGCAGAACTGCATCACAAATCAAATACACAATGTTGATAAATTTGTGCAAATAGGGGAAAAGCTCTCATCATATTTTTATATCAGCTTTTGATTCTACATCTAATTCACATACACAGGCTTAGCATCTTTAAATGTGCTTGTTTAGTTCAAGGTTATTAGCAAGAAAATCTGGGCTGTTTTCCCTGTTTTGTCTTCACAGGATGTTTTTTTTTCTCGTTCTTGTTTATCCAGCTTTTATCTATTCTGCTTTATGAAAAGCATTGTAATGCTGGTTTGAAATGTACCACATGAATAGAAATGTGTTATAATAAGCCTTTGTTTATTACTGTTCGCTGGTCAGAGAGCTTGTGCTTTGTCTGAAGTAGTTTACGGTCATTGATGCGTGCTCTGACTCTGGGAAAGAGTTCATTTGCTTAAAATTGGTTTAAATAAAACGATCGATCAACCATTTATCTGCCTCTGCTGGCTGGTTTGAAAGGTCTGTTTCAGCTCAGACAGGAGAGGGTCAAAGCAGTGCAGAGACTCAACGGATCAGCAGAGGCCCGGTCCCTGTTGGCCTTGACGCTAATTAAACACTAACTGATAGAAAAAGGCTTCACCACACTCTAATTATTCCCCATTTCAAGTCTAATTTCACCAATCAGTGCCATCTTTATTTCTGAGAGCAAATTGGACAGTAATCATTTTCTAGTGGAGATTTCCCTGACTCTAATTGTTGAAGATGATTTAGTCATTATCAGAACGCTGGCTACTCTTATCAGTCATCTTACAGGGCAAATTTATCTGGAGATTGTGCTCAGAGAAATTAAGCTGAATATTGTAATGAATTTTTAAAGTGATGACTCATGGTGCTGTCGTCTGGCTTAATTGGTAAAATGAAACAGAAGCAGGATGAAATGATTTAGTGCTGCACAGGATGAGAATCTCAAAACATTTAATGCAAAATATTTGTGTAAAAAAAACAGTCATGCACTTATTTCACAGGATGTTTAAATCAAACCACCAGTGACACATTTAATGAGTTTTCAGTGCAGTGACTTTTAGGGATGATATATTTAAGGATAAAAGGTGTAATTAAACTCTATCTTAGCTGCACAGTGTATGAGGAGTCCCACAGCATATTTTTACAGTCTGTGTGTGGATCAAGACTTACACATCTCATTAGAAACACCACAAAAATATCACACATAAACTCATTTGCAGTGCATTTACATGGTTAAAAAAATACAGTAAATATATCAGCCACGTCCACATCCAAATAATGAAAGGCAAAAAACCCAAAGTGTGATAGCGGGATGTTAAGGAAGTCCAAGCGACAAAACATCAAGGACAAGAAGACGCTTTGAAGGGGAGTTACTTCCTTTTCCTGTTTGTCGCCTTTAGCTTCCTGTGTCTCTTCTGTTATCACAGTCTGGCTGGTCAAGGTCCTGTTTTATTTCCTTCAGTTTGATCAGCTTGTGCAAAATGCCAGTCAGCACCACCTTCATGCTCAGTTTGCTGGTGTAAAGTTGATCCTATACAACACATGGCACTACATTTACTCTATATCTCTATGTAATTCATTTAATTTCCCTTACTTTAATTTAATTTCTACATTACAAAAATTTTGTCAAAAATAATATCCAATTAGTATGTTTACTGACACATTTGCAAATATATACAAGCTGTTGCAAACATGTAGAGTATCTATATATATGTATATATGTATTTACACCCAAATGAGTCCTTAGTGCTTGTTAAATCCGCCTTGGCCTGTGAAGACAGTTATGACCAGATGGTTCTGAAAATAATCTATTTTAGCCTCAGCTTGTCACTTACTTCCCTCACGGTTTCTGATCAAATAAATTAATGTGTCAAAAATGGCTCTTATCCATGCTGGCAGCCTCTGTGACAGCATGGACCCAAGTTAACCTAATTTTTCGTGGTGAGGTGGTGGACTACCTTTTACACCGCACCAATGACCGGGTTCTTCCGTCTTGGGTCAGGCTGTCTTTCATCTCTGTAGCTGTAGCGCTCAGGACTGGTGTAGCGCTCCCTTGTGGCAGGGTACCTCTCTGGGCTGGTGTAGCGGCCAGGGCTGGCCTCCCGGTAGCCGTCAGCTCGCCCTCCGACGGCTTCGTAGTAGTGCCGCCCTCTGCGACCTGCAGTGGGAGATGGGGGGATGTCCTGCCTTACCACCGTGCGCTGCTGCTGTCCTGAGCGGGGAGACGAGGGGTAGTAGTGCGAATTGCTGGAGGCCTGCTGGGACTGGGTGCCCTGCTGGGGGAGAGGTACACGGCCGCGGTGGCTGGTAATGGGATTGTCGTGGTAGTGGCCAGGGTAGGTGGCTGACTCTCTTGGCACGGGTCTAGAGTGGGTGAGATAATCATACGGATCCCTCCTGAAAGAGAAAGAAAGAAATCAGAAAATAGTGATTGTACATCTGCTAACGGTACCTGAGCAGGCCTATCAGACAGTCAGACAGTCACACGTGTATATGTATGCTTGAGAAAACAGAGGAAGACAATATTTAATACTGGTTTAAACTGGTTTGCAGTAGAGGACGTGCCAGAGATTTGGCCCTCCCTTGTGGTAAGCCTCCTCCTGTTATTCAGTTTACGTGGCGAGGCTGTGGCCTTGGCAGGATCGAGTTGTGGGGGGGACGTGGATGGAGAGATGCCAAGAGATAACAGCAAATGCCTTGGTAAGCATATATGAGGTCGAGTGTGTGTTTAGCTTGTGTGTGTAGGAATGTTTGTGTGTGTGTGTCCCAGGGGTTCTGCAGTAACGAGGCAGCCAGCTGGAAGTCTCCGGTTCCCTCCCACTAGCTCTGGGTGATTAGGGGCTAAACCCCTGGGTAAGGCGACACGCGGGCCTCAGGGTGATGGGGGGAGAAAAAGAGATAGAGAGAGAGAGACTGAAAAAGAGAGGGAACCAGTGAGAAAGTGAGAGGGGAGAAAAGAAAAGGGAGGGCTGCTCACCTTTCACAGGCCCATTCAAATGTTTTCCATCTTATGTGGTGTTTCCAGTGCTCAGTGACACAAGTAAGCCGGTCCAGCTAGAGCAAGTAAGCAAATCTAAAAGTCAGGTCTTCATGGGCTGAGCTGCAGGAGAAACTCTCCTAGTTTTAAAAGTGGTGATCTGCAAGAGCCTAGTCCCCATCATAAAGGACCACTTTCAGAACACAACACACCACAAATCTAGTCTTGGCAATCAGGTTTCTGATTTCTGAACTGATTACAGAAAATTCATCTCTTGTATACATGATTATTTAAGTGTATGTAAATGCTCATTTTCTGATGCAGTGCTATTGATAAATTTAGACATTTAGACATTTGCTTCCCGCCCTTCAACAATGGCTCCCACTGTAGTTATTACACAGAAGCCTTGAGCTTATAGCCTCTCCCTTGTTCTGCAATCGTATCCGAGCGCCTCCTTTGTCCAGTCCCTTGAGTCAAGATCAGCACCTGTTGACTAGCCAATTAGAATGACTCACTCACCACAGATTAGGTCGCACACAGCTTGGTTGTGTGTGTCTGTGCTTGTGCATAAGTAGACTTCCCTCGAGGATATTCGTGGTGATGTGGATTTCTATATGCGTGCGTGTCCCAGATATGAGTGTGCAGAGTGCGTTTTCAGTGGGCTGGGAGGCCTGACCACCCAAACAGAGCGGTGGGACTGGATACACAGGTGGTCCCAAGAATGAACAGCACTGCCTTGTCAATCAGCAGAGCAGGAAAGACGGAGTCGCACATGCATACACACAGATAGACATACACACACATGCATTGACTTGAGATAAGGAAAAAAAATGGGAGGAGGAAGTATAAAAGACCAAAAAGAAAAATAAGAGGAATCTGAGAGGGTGAAAGAGAACACAGAGAAAGAGATCTCATATGAAATTAAGACACAAGGACAAAGCAGCAGATGTGGAGGGAGTCTGGGTAAAAACGATACATTCATCCATGTAAAGCTTAGCAAGGAGTGGAAAGAGCTAGAGAGAGAACGAGAGACGAAGGTCAGCCTCCTCATTAATCCAGATTAAACGGTGAAGGCCACCAGGGGAGGCAAAGAGAAGGAAAGAAAGAGGGATGGAGTGATAAACGGACAGAAGAGGGGGAACACCTGGGTCCTCAGACCCACTCAGGGCCACCCAAACAGACAGGAACCTCTGCCAGCTTCCCCTTACTCTCCTCCCTCTGCTATATATTTCCATTTACACCTCTTTTCCACATGAATATTCATCTTCCCCCATACCTCCATCACCTTTGTGACCTCTCCCCTTAATATCTGTTTATCTCTTCTTTAGGGATTCTTCTCTTTCTTCTCTCTCATCTGCAGCGCTACGTTTGCTTCCCCAAGGTAATAATCAGAGGAAAAGCAGTAATAAACAATAAATCCACGTCTGGAGTAATCCTTCAACCATATAATGATATCCTGTGCACGACTGTAAGACTGATTCTGTTACAGTAAGTTCTCTATAAGGTCACTGTTAAACTCATCTGTTTCACTTAGTTAATAATGGACAAATGTGTACTCATATGGGAGTATTTATGTTTCTTTAGGGAGGTGAGTGCCTGACAGTGTGAATGTGTTGTGTGTTTGCAGGAACAGAAGAAGGGGAGAGAGTGTGTGGGTGATTTAATCTCATGTTACCACCCTGTTTAAAATCTGTAATATCTAATCCTGCCAAAATGTTGTGTAAAAGCAAACATAGGGGATGTTCTGAGGTATGGTGGGAAATAGCATGACTGCCTGCAAACATATGAGAATTTGCATTTGTGTGTGTGTCCGGCCAAACAGCTGTGGGATTAGGGGTCTGTGGGCCCCAGTGACCCACAGGGAGTTCCTCATCTCTGGGTCACACAGCTGGCTTCAGCATGGTTGGGAGATGGGGGCAAGTGAAGTGCTTAGTCTGTGTGTGTTTCTGTGGCTGTTTACTGACCTAAAATTCCCCTGAACCATGTCGAAAGTCTGCAATCTCCGAATTTTACAGAAGTTATGTTTGAATTTGGCGGAGCTGCATAAAACATTTCCAGTATCTGAGTGCCTCGGCGAGTAAGAGTGCGAGCCAGAGAAGAGTGCAGGGCTGTGTTTGTATATTGTACGTGTCAGAATGAGATCTCTGTTTACATGTTAACTTACGTAATTTCATTAGTGAGCTTCGTGCTACGTACCATGTGAGTATGGGAAAGAGATGAGTGAGCTGGAGAGAGAAACAGAAATACCAGTTTACCAGTAAAAAGCACAGCATTTGAGCTACAGTTTCCCAAAACCAGTTTGGAACTTTCCTCCAGAGCTGTTACGTTTGACTTTAAAAAACATGCCAAACATGGCAGATTCCTGCCGGATTAAAATGCTGTTTGCCGTCGGTAATGACAATTAAAGGAGCTGCGCCAGTGCCGTTAATCTGGCTTGAAAAGAGTTCATGACAACAAGAGACATGCAGACAGTAGGTGTGTTTTCATTCAGCTGTCGACTTAGTTTTATGCACACTTTTGAAATGTCAAAATAAAGAATCAAATGCAAATTAGATGTTTCCATGAGCGGTGCTGAGACAAATAAATAAGTGGGAATCAATGTGGAAAAAAAATGGAATTTCTCTGCACACATTTTTCAGTTTGAGCATAAAACATTTTGGGGATACAGTGGGAATGTGACTGAATTTTCCTGTTTCCACTTGATCTTTAAATTTGATGCACCCATGAACTGCAAAAAAAAATCTGATCACAAAAAAAGAGAGACAGTACAAATAAAAAGAGACAGAAGAAAAAAGACGAGCCATGTTTAGCAGGAGACAGGCAGTGAGACAGATGCGGACACCCGTCTGTCCCTCTGAGGTCTATATGGAGCAGCAGTGCAGGGTGTGATATGAACCACAGGGACCAACCACAGCGGAAAGCTGTAATGACACGCCATGTAATACATCTGACTCACACTTTGAGAACATCAGCACCATATACCACAGGCCCAACCACCCTCTGAAAGTGTGTGAATGTGTGTGTGCGTGTGTGTGGTGAGTGCAAATAACAGACTGAATATTACATCCATATTTATATGCATGTGAATGCGTGTTGGGAGTTTGTGTGATTACAAACTCAGCAGTGGAAAAAAAAAATGTGTGCGTGTCCATCACAGCTTCCGCCTTATGACAGCGAAGAATTTGGGTGTATGGTGATAGCGTGGGAGATGGGTGGGGGTGGGGGTGTTGCACCTGCCCCTCGGAAACGGAAGGAGAAAATTAGCAAGCTACTCTCATGAGTGCTTTACACTAAGCAGCTGGAAAACAACGATGTGTACACACACACACACACACTCTGGAAGACAAAATGTGATTAAACATGGAAAGACAGCACCCTTGTGTAAGATGTGACATTTGTGTTATTCACAGATTTTAGTTGGAAATGCAGAAGGCCACACCTCATGAACCAGGAAAGATTCACATAAACGTTCCAAAGCAGGCATCAAATGTTATTATTATATATTGTATGTTCAGCAGTCTGTCACTGAGTGTATGTCTGCTCATATCTTGTTGTTGTAAAAGAGTGTTGTTATTAGCAGATCATCTCTGTCTATGTATATATCCCTTTGTTACTTTTTAACTCTTAAATGATGGGAGAAAAAATAAACAATGAAATGAAATGAAGAATTAATCTGGAGCTCTGGAGGCAGCCGACTACGTCCGGCCACATTCAGTATTCTTTACTTACTGCTACCTGACTGCTCTGTCTCCTGTTTAAAGTTCAAGGATGTGTTCTCACAGATACATAAAAAATTAGTGCAAATGCTCAGACACACTCACCTAAATGACATTAGCACATTTAATTTATTAATGTTCTGATTGCAGCGATGAAGCGAACATACAGATGCATATGGAAGCACATCTGCCAGTTATGTGCTCACCTGTTAGCCCACTGATGGTGAACAGACATGCATTGCATGAAAAATACATTAATTGCTCAGCAAAAAACAGCTGCTGCACCTCACTGCCAAACACCCCCCCTGCACTCAGACATTCAGATGCATGTGTGCTCATACCTTTCTGGGTAAAATGTTTCATAATATGTGTCATAATTTGCAGAGGTACCACTAGTGCTACAGAAACATAGCTTGAAATGCCTTCATTGTGGTTTAAGGTGGTGATATCAATGTCTGTAATCATGGTTTCTAGATTAAGTTGTAGCCAGAGCAAAAAAGTTCCTCTGGTCTAAAGACGCTGTCGTCATCAATTATTGTAAAAAATGTTTATTTAAAGGATGTAATACAGTATATTTAGCAAGGTGACACACTCATTAGTGTATGATGCATTCTCCTGATTCTCCAAATTCATCCACGTCCAAACTCTCTCTCACACACACACACACACTCTAACACAGCCACACAAAAAGTCGCAGCACTAATGGTGCTGTACTAGCTGAGTGCTACAGACACGGAGCAGGCCCGGCCGGCTCCACAGCAGAGGAAACCATTAGCCACTCTGGCTCTGGCCAGCTCTGCTAATCAAACCAGCCTATGTCAACAACAGCAGTGGAAATTGGCTCTCACCTACGACGCACGCGCCTCATCTAAATGGGCCTGTGTTTACACTTTCTGCTACTATATACTGAGCAATGACGGGGAATGTGTACAGTATCAGTGGCAGGTAGCAGAGGGTCCGACTGCAACATGGGAGATCTGGGTTTGAAACAAGAAGGTGAGGAGAGATGGGAGGCACCAGGGCAAACAGCATGTATGTAAACTAAGTATAGGTACTCTCTCATAAAGCTCTTACGAGCATTTAATGACTCATTCATCATTTTAGTGATGTCATGCTTCAGACAACTATCAACAACCATTTCTTCAACTATTCCACAACATTCTTTTTCATACTACATTTAAGGCATTTAGTTGATAGTTGCACTCAGAGTGACTTACAATGACTGCAAGGTTAGAAAAAGTTGCTTTTCTGAGCCATGAAAAGTACATGCAGCCAGAAGTAAGGAGGTCCTTGGAGGTTTACTTGGACAGTACTCGTACAGGGAGAGTGACTGTAACAGAGACGTGCTGCGGAGAAGCAGTAAAGCAACAGTTAATGACAAATGGGATTTCTTTTGCACTAAATGCAGAAACTTTTAGACTCTCTCCAACTCATATTCAGGTTCTAAGATTACTCGCAGTTCAAATGAAGTTCCCTGCATGTCTATTCTGTTCTATTCCAGGCAAAGAGGAGAAAATTTGAATTCATGGTGACTCCGGCGTGTCCTCCACAGAGCTGCGCATCCATCTGTATTTGTGGACTGAATGTCATGCAGACTTGTACATGACTGTCTTTGTATTTCTCACTGAGCTCACAGGGAGCACAAGTGTATTTCTTTTGGTTTATTTATAAAGCAATGATTTCATTTTCCCCATCCACAGACCGGAGACACTGTGGGAGAGAGGGATGCAGAGGAAGGGGAAGACAGGGAGTGAGACGAGACACAAAGAGACATAAGAGAGATATAAACAGAAGCGACAGAAAAATGCAGACAAAAGGACTGATGGAATCAAGGAAAAATGCAGAGAACAAAAAAAGAGAAGTTGTTATAAACAGGTAGAGCCACTGGTGTCTCAGCTGTGCATGTGACAGAGCTGGCTAAAGTCCTTTCATTTCCTACTGCTGATTCCATTACATTCTCCTGTGTCTGAGCACAAACACCGTTAGCTGGACAAACACTGATGCCTCCGCGCACCAGTGGGGCCCGTTCCTTCATAAAGGACCCGCAAATAAGAAAAGGGTCACAGCACCTCTCTGGAAATCAAACAAAATAATCCACACATTGTTTCAGATGCTCCTGGGCTGCTTATTTAACAATAAAACGTGTGGGGGGGTCACATCACCTTTAAAACCAATCATGGAAAGACATTACCAGCTGTCATGGGGCAGACCTTGAAAAACTATAGTTAAAAAAAGACACACTGAGCTCTCCAGGACCCAAGAAATTAAATGAGTTACAGAGACAATAACTCCGAATTGAACTGGGTGAGTTTAAAGTGAGTTATTCGACAGCTGGACAGCAGTGGGTGGGGAAACCGCTGATCACTTATGAAGCTGGGTTTTAATAAAGATGGGGCCAATGCAGCGAAAATATGATTTCTCCACTGACCTTGAAAAAGCCATCCAAATTCATCGAGAGATCCAAACTGCAGGGTTTAACAATATCACAGCGCTCAAATGATAACGGACCTTTGCAATAAATAAAAAGAAGGAGTGAAATTTTTATTTCCAGTTGACAAAATCACAGTGAAGCAGAAATGAATGAGTAAACATAAGCATTTTAGAAGGGCTTTTCATTTTCAATGGGGGGGG
>JBBMJY010000017.1:2808857-2824592 GCA_037833715.1 Toxotes lorentzi
GAGTTTCCTATTCTGTGTGTCCAGTCTGGCTCATTAGGGCCTGGGCAGACACAACCAGGGTGAAAAGGTTCATGTGCTGAGACATGATGGAGAAAACCAAGCAGCTGTAAATGTGGGAAGTGTGGTACTTTTCAGGAAGGTCAGATGAGAGTCCTTCAGGGACACTTCGCCACAAACCAGAGGATACTCAACATGCTGAGGACAATCAAGAAGTTTCCCTCTGTTTTTTAAAGAAGGGCAGAGAGCGCTTGATGAGAGCACAAAGTCACTCCTCAAACGACAAGCCTGAGAGGCTGCTTAGAATGACTGACTGCACACAAGAGAAGACGTGTGTGTGCTTCACAAGTCCAAACTTTTGGACCATGTGATCAGAGCTCTCATCAAATCCACGTGGATCCACCTAAATATTAGACATACTGACAGACCCAGGACATGCGGCAAACCACTGAGACCCTACGAAGCCCACACCCACACACAGATCTTATGTCCTTCACAGTGGATCATTTCTATTGTCCAGATGTGACATGAGCTTCATGAGGCCAGTATGGGCCCCTGGTAGGAGCCCCGTGCTCTCTGACTCACTGGCCACGGGCTGCACATTAATCAGCCAATTATCAGCACTGGCCAGCGACGTCGCCGCTCCAACCCGGCCCCCTAATCCAATCACATTGGGGGAGTGGGTCAGGGGGTGCTCTGATTGGATAACCTGAGGCTGGGTCGCTGCGCCCGTGACCTGCTGCTTTGAATTGGTAATGATGTTAATATTCTCCATATGGCTGGGTGTGTGTGTGTCCTGAAACATTGAGCCTGTCTGGAGGCTGAGCTGCATCACAGCATTAATGGCCAATGGAGGGTAAGGTAAGAGCCAAAGAAGCACTATCACCCTCCCTGGGGCTAACCTCTTGACACTGCCACTTTCCAAATCCTCTTTCCCAGATTTCAGCCTCTCTTGTTGGCTGCCGTGCAGTAGCCATCGGCGCTAAGTACCAGGCTGAAGTCCACTTTCTTTCCATCAGCCCTGCTACCCTGGCATCCACTGCTTCAGGCCCAAACTCTTGATTTGAGAGGTGGGAATAGGCAGACAGATCTTTGTATAGTGAACCCATGATTTGGGCTGCAGGACTGTGATGAGAAATGTTTTCCAATACAGTCAAGAAAGTAAAGAGGCAAGAGGGCAAACTATTACTCGGTTGATTTTTTTCACTTTATCTCTGAGAAAAAAAGAAATATACTGTGTCCCTTAAAGCTACGAAAAGTTCAAGTCACTTGAACTCACAGGAGAAAAAAAATGATCTCAGAAAACACAAATTTAATAGACCATGCTTGTGTGCTTCACTAAAGAAGCTATAAAGTGCATGGGCATGGTGACTTTTACTAACACAACACTTAAAGTGAGATATTTAACTGTTTGTCTGAACGCCTTGATTCTGCCTCGATTTTATCTCCACCCTTCTAACTCGTACCTCTCCTCTTCCCTCTCTCCATATGCTCCCATCTGTGAGGTACTTTGCTGCATCTCCTGTACTATCCATGCACACGCACGCACACACACACACACTCGCCTCCTTCACTCCCACCCCTCCAGCTGCAGCCCCAGCCGGCTCCACACAAAGGCAGGCCAAATGTATGCTAATGAGAGCCAGGCCAATGGTGGAGCCGCACTCATTTTGAGAGGAAATGGCTTTCAATAATGGCGGCCCCCGGGGGGATTTTGCACAAAGTTCAGCTCCACTTTGAAAAATGCATTCAATTCACTGCTGTGTCTGCTCTCTCTTTTCCTCCTGTTTTTCTCTGTTCAATGTAAAAAAAAAACATTCCCGGAATATATTTGTGTCCCCTCCTCCTCTCGCCTCTGTAGTTATGCTGGGGGGAGTCGGAGGAGTTTTTGGGGACTGAGGAATCGTGATTTATCTTTGCAGAAACATCAGAAACAAGAACACAAACATGTGAGTTTGAATAGTGTTCACACTCTATCTGGCACTTTTCCTCTGCCTTTTGTTGCTCTTGCTTTCGCTCTTCTGCTGCATGTTAACTGTACCATATGCATTTCAAACAGATGATATCCTATGGGTCCTGGGCCTAAAATTACTTCAAAGAGGAGATGAACAACAGTTAAATAACAATGAGAATATTTCTTGAGGTAATGAACATTATTTGAACTTGCCTTGTCATCTTCGCGCCCAAACTTATAAGACAAAGAATACGGTGCAGAAGAAGCTTCAACCAGAAAACGAGTGGTGATGATCAATGAACTTCTAAAAGGACTTCATCTCTTTTTTTTTTGTCTGACCAACAACATAAAATCCAGAAAGATGCATTTTATGATGATATCAAATCCTCACACGAAGTTTTTATGATTAATGGGTTGTTGAAATTGTTGACCAATCATTTCAAAATGCTGGGACTGTTTTTGATTTTCCGGACTTCTAATTCAGTTTCATTACGGAGAAAGTTTCGATAAGTACGCAGACCTACTTCTTTTTCTGTGACTGTACTGTACTCAAGTTTTGACTGAGCTGTCACTGGTCATTCAAGTCTCAATCAGTCTGCCTCCATTTGTCTCCACAGTTACAGTTGGCTAATCTCTCTGTCCGTCCACCGCTTGGTCATGTCCCTCCTCCTCTCCCCCAGATTCTCAGAATGTGTCGTCCCCCCCCGAGCCAGTGCTGATGTCTGCGCTCCCTGGTGCCTGTCATATCAGGAGGGGCAATAACCTGTGAAATGACTGTTCTCTTTCTCTCACTCTCCTCCTCTCCATCCCGGTGTCCCTTCTTTTCCTCATTCTCCTCCTCTCACTTTCCTTGCACCACACCACTCCACGCTCCACTTAGCTGCTGGAGCGCGAACATCACAAAAATGGCGTTTGCTCAGCATGTGCACACACGCACACTCTGAAATACATGCACAAGAATATTCAGGTTTTTAGATGCATGCGTGTGTGCTGTAGCACTGCTGGGAAAGACTTCTATGGATAACAGAAGAGATATAAGTGTGTGCATGTATGAACCTAATTTGACAACAGAACATTTAAACAAACAATAGAAATGTGCAGTTCCACTAAACCCACACTAGGTTATGCATCCTTCATAAGAGCAAACCATTGACTGTGGGTGAATGTGTATGTGTGAGATCCTCCTGCCTTTTCCCTGCTCTCCAGAGAACTGATCACTCCTGTTCCTGGGATGAGTAGATACTCCCAAGGCAAACACTCCAGATTTAATTATAAGCTCCAAAGAGGATTAGTCTGTGCCGTGTGTGTGTGTGTGCGCATGCTTGTGAGAGTGGGGGATACACAAAGGGAGGGAGTGGCAAGAAGTTATCCCTTCATTTCCTGAAGAGTAAAACACATGCACACACAGAGGTCTTACCTGGGGTGTGTGTGGTACTGTCGGTCTATCTCTTCGTAGCGGTGCGCAGGTCGAGATTCAACTCCTCTTGGTGCCATCTGTGAGGAGACACAGCACAAGGCATGTAAGCATGTTGATGAAATCTGAGGTTCAGTCACTTAACAGTCAAAACACCCACTGAACACACACCCCCCTCACTGGAGGTCACTCAGGTGGAGATTTCATATTAAACAATCCTAAAGCTTGTGGTAGAGACCACACGAGTCCGCAGGCTACACCCAGTAACGTTTCAGCCTTTAAATACAACATGAAGCATTTAAAGCACGTATGTGCTCGTGTGCAGCTTTGTGGTTTCAGTGCAAACAAAAAACAAGACAGGGAGAAGTCATGGAATGTACCACATGTGGTAACATAAACACACGCAACCACATATAAGCACTGTGCCCCCCTGATACACATGTGTGTACGGTACACCCAAACACACCAGTCACATGAAAAAAATTACATTCAGAGTGGGTTTTCGGGCAGAGGGTTGATCTGTCTCTCATCTACCGGGAAGCAATTGATTAAAGCCATGTCCCCTCTGGGGCGGATAAATCTGGAAATTGTGTTTACTTATGAAAATGATAGCATTTGGTCATTTTCTGTACACAATTAAACGCCAAAAGAAAACAAGCTAAATCTCTCCTCTTTGTCCTCTTTCTGTTTTCTTCAAACACAACTGTGTATTTCAGGCTTCATGTCACAGTCAGGTCACTCAGCTTGGCCTCAGCAGGATAAACCTCTGTTCTGTCCCCTCGTACTCTCCACGAGTGCTTCCAGAGATGTGACAACTTCAGGGAGAGTTAATCAATGAATGAGTCTAAAGACATAATGAAGACAAATACTTCCTTACAGGACTTTGAAGGGGGGGTGGTCACTGAACTGCTTGATGATGTGTTTAAAAATGATGTGAAACATATGCTATGGTCTTCACAAGCACCAGATCTTAACTTTAACCTATGGAAAACACCAAATGAGAGAAAATCTCTGATGTTCATCAATATCAACGACGTTCATCGTCTCAGTAGATTCCCAGACGTTTGGATCTATGCAGAGGAGGCTGAGGCTGCTCTGGAGGCTCGTTGTGATCCAATACCTCACTAAGACTAAATGTGACACCCATCTGTGAGTATGGTGTCCTTAATGGCATCAAGCTTCTGCTTCTGTCGTCAAACGACTGCATCAATATAAAACAGTGATTTATCACTGCTCATTAATGATACCCATTGACTCATTCCAACTGCCACAGATGGAATCACTTTTTAAGCTCACACAGTTATCAGATAAGATAAACATAAATACAAATCAATGACAGCACCTGTGCTGTGTAAAAAAGTTTCTGCTGTGTGTGTGTGGCGTGAAAAACACTGACTGGGGTTTAAACAATCCATCCCTGAAGGCAGGGAGGGAGGGAGGCGGGGGTAGACAGAGGGAGAGAGCATACAGTTCAATTATCTGAGTTTTAACATACAATCACAGGCTGTTTACTCAATGGACATTTCATCGGTCAAACACCACTACAGTGTAACGTACACACCAGCACATTAGTCAAACACACGCCAGCAGCCACATATACAGAAACTGACATGCAATCATGTGCATAAACAAGCAATCACAGGTCTGACAGACACACATGGAAATCTAAAGAGGCAAACAGCCATGCGTTTGATCCAGGCTATCAAAGAGATACAACCCCGCAAACACCCACATACACACATTGAATATCACAAACACACACACACCATAAAGAGTCTGAGCGACTCAGTGCAGGGCCGGTCTATTGCTCTGTTCTGCATGTACGCACCAGTTCAAACTCATTCTGCATGTCAATGTAGCAGCGGCACATTACCTGATATCATTAGCATGTCTCTGTAATGCAGGAAGCTCTAATGTCTCTGAATGGGAGCCAGGAAGTGAAAGCACATCAGAGCCATGGCTGGGGCAAGGCTGCTGTTCTATTCAGTAAAATGGCTTTGTGCCTGTTTGTGTGTGCGCGTGTAGGTGTATGTTAATATTATGGTAGCCTGCGAGGGCATGTGTGTCTTTGTGTGCAGATTTAATATGATGTCGGGAAGTGAATGCTCCATCTTTGGATGGCAGTGTGAGTGTGTGTTGCGTAGGGGACATTATGCAAAGAGATGCATAATGTGAGGTAAAGGGGGCATTAGTCTCAGCAAGAAGCTGGGACTCAGGTGGAAGACCTTCTGTGTGTGTGTGTGTGTGTGTGTGTGTGTGTGTGTGTGTGTGTGTGTGTGTGTGTGTGTGTGTGTGTTGAACAAGACAAGTGGGGGAGAAGGAGGGCGGAGGGAAGAAAAAGAGGAGAGGGAGAGAATGATGAGGAAAGGAGGAAATGTGTGTTTAGATAAAATGAGTGAAATTTTTTGTCCATTGATTGTATTAACATAATAGCCTGCAGCCGTGGGTCTGGATGATCCCTTTATTAACTCACACACATAGATTATGGGTGTCTGTCAAATGGATGCGTTTCAGGCGGAAGCCCATTTCCCCAAATTAGACAGCCAGCTTTAGTGCCAGATGATATGCCTTGAAATGCTCCTGTGGCGTGCACATACATACAAGTAAACAAACACGAAACAAGTCTCAGTCTCACCATGGCAACTGGTAAAACAGCAAAATGAAATTCATCCAGGTTGGAGTGAAAATGCAGCAGTCAGACTTCACAGGAGGCGGTCAGCGAGCAAAGAGCCTCTGCTTCATAGCTTCGGAGGAGGAGAGCGATGACAGACGCTTTGCTTTTCCTCACACGCTAAGTTCACATCCTCATCCTGAACCTAGTGACATCTTATACAGTACTGTGTAAATCTACAGTAAGAGTATGTGTGTGTGGTTATCGGTGGAAAATCTAATGTTTTGTGCAGACAGTGGCTGACGGAAAGCCAGATTCTCTCATGACTCCCTGACAGAACACAATACATATGCATGCACACTCACATGATGGGGAATTTCCTATTTCTCATGAGTGTCAGGTGGTAAAACTCTAAAACTAAAAGACTTTGTCAAACTTGGAGCTCACTGCAGTCGTGTGCACGTGGATGCATATGAGTGTAATTTAAACCCAGACCTTCCAATCAACAGATCTTCAGACAGCTTTTAATACTTTCTCATCAGGCAAAGTAAATGAGCTTTAACATATCAGAACAATCTTTCTTCTAAAGTGCATAATTTTGTGGAGTCACTGCGTATGCTGCAATTCAGCAGCTGACAAACGCTCTGACAGAATGGCTGGCACTCGTGTGAGTGTGAATGAGCAGAAAGTCACTTTTCCATTTTTCCAAATTAGAAAGCTATGCCTTGACAGTGCCAGATGATAAGCATTGGAACACAAAACACACACACACACACCAATCAACTCTAGCAGCACAGCTGTCGCATTCATCAGAAAGTATTGCCGGGGCTCAGGAAATGAATTTCTTGGAGCACTTTTGGCGTTGCTGTAAATTTGCGATGCTCATATATACAATAAGCCTCAAATGAGAGTCCAAGTGCTGTGACACAATGCCTGAGCAGTGCTTTCATCCTGTGACTGAGATGCTCGGATTCGCCTTTTCCAAACCGCTTTCCTCTGCCGTCTCTTTTCAAATGGCATAATTAGCCTCCTGTATTGCCATCTATTCCTCCTTGCATCCATCCATCCTTTTCTTCCTCCCTCCATCCATCTTGGATGCTAATTAAGCATGTGTCTCAGTGTGGAGCCTCTGCCTAGCACCCCATGCCCACCTCCTATTGGCAACCTCACCCCCACGCCCTGGCACGGTGAGGCGGAACCCAGCCAATATCCATCCCCTCCCTCCCTAAAAGTCACTGTGATGAGATTTTGCTGACTCCCCCATGGGAGGAGCGGGAACAGATAAGACAGTGAGAGAGAGCTGGGCTGGCAGAGAAGGAACCTCTGACAGAGAAGTTGTTAAAGACGGGCTGTGTGCGTAGATGGACACAAAACAAACCATAGCAGGAACCTGTGAGCCACAGAGAATCTAACCACTGCCGCTACTAGTTGTTGACAGTTGAGAGCATGAACATGAAATGCTGAAATACAGAGAAACCACAGCCATGTACACAGATTTAGATCAGAGCCCTGGTCTAAGAAAACCCTTATTTTTATACAAATATAATAAAGCACACACAGTATAATAAGCATTTGGAGTTCTGTCATGTGGAAAAACAGCTGTTGCTTGTGCAGTTGAAGCCTGAAACACTGCAGTGTCCATCAGCATCTGACAGCTCGATGAAGAATGACTGAGAAAATGATTTAGAACGTGTCCACACTGAGCCGGCTACATCTGAGTGTAGCCATTGAGCCTCACTGACTATGTTTGCATTCACAGTGCTTCCTTTTTCTATTTCCTTGTGTTTGTTAACTAGCCACTGGCCTGATTTTTCAGGCATAGCTACCAACAAATAACCAAACGTAACGCAAAACAGTCAAAGCACCTCTTGCACACTATTCAGGTCTGGCCTGGTACACAAGATTATGCTGAATTAGGAGGCTGCGTGCGTGTGTGTGTATATATCTCAAACAGGAGGCTCACTTGCCCCCCAGTGTACACTAAACACTCCCACACCTGGACCCGGCTCACTCTGAGCTCGTTAGCAGCAGATGGTGTACACACACACACACACACACACACACACACACACACACACACACACACACACACACACACACACACACTCGGGGACCAAAGGTTACACACACTCAGACTGGAATGCAGTCTATTTTGGTAATGGGCCAATCTGCTGGTAATTGTCTTCATTGTTAGTGTTTGTTTAGGCCTCAACTCTTGACCTTAGAGTTTTTTACATTTACATACAGTTGGGTTCAGACCTCCACTGGGAGGTGTGTGTGTTTGCGGTTTAATCTTTCCCTATGAGGATGTAACAGGTAATGTGAAAAGAATGTTCAGCTCATTAGCTGAGAAAACTCACAATGATATTTTTGCTGACTTCTGTCATTTGCCACGGCTCCATGCCGGCCACTTCGTCTGTCTGAATAAATTTGCTCTGGATTAAACCGTCAGACTGTTTACATGAACTGCAAATAAACTGAGCGCGTTTACATGCGTCAGAGCAAGCGTGTGTTCAGACGCATGTTTTCACACACTCTGTGAAATGTACTGATGTCATTTGCTCCAAGTGGACAAACACACTCAGAAAGTTAAAGTGGCAATTAACCACAAACATTTTGTCACTGGACAGTTTCTATCACTCTTCAGGAGGATGCAACACAAACAGGCTTCTCTCTTTCTTTTAGAGGTGGTTTCATAAAGCTTGAGCATTCTTATTATGTTACTGTGATTGTTCATGCTATAGTTAGCTTGATGTTAATCAAACTTCTGATCAAACCAAATTAGTGTCTTTTTATCTGGAAAACTGCCTCTAACCTGCACACGTGTATTTTGTTACCACATCAATCTGTACTCAACATGCATTCGAAACCTGTTCCATGTGTGTGTCTGTGTGAGTGTGTGTGGCCATGACAGTGGCCATGGGGTGTTGTTTATTTACAGAGGCTGTGTCCCTGTTCCTCTCCGCCTCTGCGGGTTTGTTTGCCTCCCCACTGTTCGCTGAAATAACATCCAAATACCCCTGAGTGTGTGCATGTGTGTGCATGTGTGTGGCTGGTTTCGTTCTTCCCTCTCCAGGTCACGATGCTCTGAAAGGCATGACATAAGGTGTGTGAGAGAGAGAGAGACGGAGCTGTGCTTGGTTTATTTTTTACCGAGCTGTGATTCAGCAGTCAGGGTGCGTGAGCCTGGACCCAGCCTTGATGTTTGAACCGGGGTCTTCCACCCACACATGCTGCAAAAACACCAACACTCCTCCCAGCAGCTCCTCTTCCAGTTCTGTCAAGTCATGTGCCTGAGCTCTGTGATGGCACCATCTCCACAGCACAGGTTAAACAGTCTTCTGTTGTCCTTCCAGTCACAGATTTGTGGATGTGGGGGTTGACACCACGACCAGTGACGGAGGCTTTGATGACTCAATCCAGCTCCTCATGCCATCTAACGGCCTGCTTCAAAAGTCGTGAGGTTGATCTGTTTGACCTCCAGATGCTTTGATGTAACTCGTGCCAGCTCCAGAACCTCCGAGTGAGCTGCAGTGGATTTAAAGGGTCAGTCCGAGGAAACATCCAGATCCTCCCCTCCCTGAAATTCCACATCTCGCAAAGAAGCACAGCTGCTTTTCCTTATCACGGTGAAGTTGACAATGATGAGCCTTCCGTGATGAAACATCTCACAAAGCTTAAGTTTTGTTGTTTGAGAAAATGTTTTTTTTTTTTTTAATAATTTAAAAAAATATACATTTCTAATGGTGAAAGATAAATTACAGGGAAATAAAGGGAAGTTTGCAGTAAAACAGATTAAGAGCTTTTTTTGTACAACATTCACGTATCAAGAAAAATTGAATTATTTAATAGAAGGTAAAGCTGTTAACTGGATATTAATGTGTGGTGCAACGGTACAGAACTTGACAACGTTCCCCCTGAAACAGCAGACTTAGAAAATGATTTATAGCACAAATTAATCTTCATTTCGTCTTTTTGGTGAGATGGTGAAGTGTGACCTCAGTAAAGAGAGAGACGCAACATACAAGAAGACAACCCTCCCAAACCTTCTCCTCACAAATCCAAACACAGAGTTGTGACAAGCTTTGAAAGTGAAAGCGAGTGCGAGTGAGGAGGAGAATTGGAGATTTCTATCAACTTGCAGACAGATCACACTCTGCATTTTGCCCGTAGGCCAGAGACAAGCTGTGGGGATAAAGACAGACACCAAATAAGTCCCTGGAGGCCTTTGCAGGCCCAGATGGGGAGGAGAGTGGAGGTAGGGATAAAAAAAATAAAAACTCCTCACCCGGTTGCTGTTCAGCATTGGAATGAACTGGCTTAAAACAAAAGAGAGGAGAGAGGGAGGGGAGTGTGTTGAGCCTCAGGGATGAGCTGGAGAGACAAGGACAGAGAGGAGGAGTCCGTGGATGGAATCGCTCATTGTGACTTTGCAAAGAGAAAAGAGGGAGAAAGATACTATAAATGTGTGTGAAAACTCTTGATAGCAGTGGGTACAAACATAATGCTGGAATGACATGTTCACTCTTGTCTTTGTCTCCCAAGAGTGTGAGTAAGAGTTCAGCCAGTGTCTGAGGCTGAGCCTTTGTGTTTTAGAGACAGTGATGGAGGCGATGAAATGCAACGGCCAGGAGCAGATGATGTGACACAACACAGGTGGTCAAAACTAATTGAATTATGTAGCAACATGAATTCATCTGCATTCTGTCTCTGCACCCTTCTTAAGAGGCGTTTATGATGGTCTAACACCAAGTCCAGCTCAGAGCAGTTTCGAAGTCAAGTCAAGTCAGAGACCCAAAAAATAAATCGGTGTCCTTGCAACGTATTGTCCATCCTGCTGTCTCACAGTACTGACTGTGATATGTTGTTACATGGCAAAGACACACAATCAGCATTGCTTCCACTTGTAAATGACAGTGCATGATGTTGCAACCCTGCAGTCTGGTGAGACCAGTGCTTGAGACTGAGACAACTCTGAGGAGAAACATCTAAAGATGTGGGCCAATGCTCCAAACACCCAAACATAGCTAAACACTCGGTTTCAGTGTGATGTCAGCCTTCCTGAAGCACCACAGCGCGGCTGGAGGTGCAGTTTATTAACAAAGTGATGCTGTTTGGAGCATAGTGAGCATATGGAGGCACAGAGGAGAAGATTAGGCTGCAGCAGTGGTTTCTATGGATGTTTTGATTCACTGCAATTGAGTCACTGTTGGAATCCACTGACTGATTTCAAGCTGACAAAAAGCTGCTGTTCTCTGTCAAGAGGAAACACGAACTCCGCTAACTTTATACAGGCACCTATTGCCCAAGCTGTATTATTTATTTGGAATTATTTCCAGTGCACGCTGGGTGGAAATAAATGTTTTTGATCTACAAACAATTTATTTTCAGGATATTCTTGAAGCTTCAGTTCTTGATGATGCAGTATTCTGGAACATTTAAAGGTATTAGCACAAAATTCAATTAAATTTGGACTTCAATTAAAAATCTCACCTGACTGGAAAACACTGCAGACCTAAAACAGGCTGGATGAATTTTGGACTTCATGGTTTGTGAGGAGGAACAATCTTTGCAGCACGACTTTCATTTTATAATTATCAGCCTAACCCCGACATTAACAAAGAACGGCCTGCTGTAAGCTCTGCCTCCTGCCTTTCTTCTCCTCTGTCATTTTCTTCCTCTTTCGCCTGTTTTTCAGTAGCTGGTCACAGTAGCTTGTTCAGAATTATTCTGGGATGTATGATTCAAACACTAACTTGTGGTGGGGCCTGTGCAATTATACAGGCCAGAATAGCACTCAGCCTGGTCCCGAGAGTCAGGGACCAACGGGCAGCCTTTAATCAGCACAGGACTCGACTGCTGCACAGGGCTCGGTAGGTAAGGGATTGTGTGTGTTTGTGTGTGTGAAAGAAAGTCTCGGATGTGTGTTTTGTATCTGAGTGTCGAGCGAGGGTGATCTCAGAGGGGATCATGAGGAAACCAAGAGACTGCATTTCTTGTAATTACTGAATTACGAGATTATCCTCAAAAAGTTTTCGCGTGTGTGAGTGTGTGTCAGCTGCCAGCATGGAATTGGCTGGAGCCTCCTGCAGAGAAATGAACTCTGAAAACAGCTTCAGTTTGGCCAAGGCTGAGGTTTGCAGCCCTTTGATGGTGAGTGTGTGTGTGTGTGTGTGCATGTGTGTAAATGTTGCCTTGGTTGATTGTGGACTGTGTGTTTTTTATGTGTTTGTGGTATGTTACCTCTTAAAAATCTGTTATAAAATGTGTGTGGGTGTTCATACACATGAGCACTTGGTTTGTGTGTAGTTTGTGTTCCTCGCATTTATATGTACTGTGTATGTATGTGCATGTGTTTGATGTGTTCATACATGAATGCACATCTATGTGTGTCTGTGTGTGTAAAGTCAGTGAAGCCTGCATTACATTTCTAAACTTGTGAGCGTGTTTGTAAAAAATAGAAAACAGGACTTAATCCAACTTGCTTGGTGATCCAAGTACTTCAAGCTTTTCCCATGGGGATTGTGATTGTGTGTGTGTGTGTGTGTGTGTGTGCGTGTGTGTGTGAAGAGGAAAGTCAGACAGACAGAGTGAGAGAGATGTTGAGTGATGGTGTGTGCAGGTCAGTTATCCTTCTCTCGTTCCTCATTAAAATGGTGCAGGTGCATCAATAAAACCTCAAATCTATACACACACACACACACACACACACACACACACACACACACACACACACACACACACAGGGCATATGCTAACCTGATTAACACTAACATTAGACTAACATTAGTGCAGCCTCCTTCAGAGAAACACCCCCGGACCAGCTGCTCTCTCTGTCTCACCTTCCTCCATATGCACAAACCAGCATTTCAGCCTCCCATTCTCACTCTGTCCAACTCCTCTTCTTTATAAATCTACATTTTCAACAGTTTATCTGAGAAAGTCTCTAATTAAGTGGACAGCACAGGAGAGAGATGGAAGTGAATCCTACAACCTAATGTGTCAGGACAGTCCCTTGTTCTGTTCGGTCTTTTTATTCAAAGTCCAACTGAAATCACAAAAACAGACCCCCCCTTTTAAAGTCAAAACCATGAGTCAAGTGATTCCTAAATTTACTGATGATATTTTTATTATTTAAAGGAAGAAAAGCTTATTTTTTCTTGGAGATTTCTCAGAAGGAGCACTGAATCTACCAAACCAACCTGTACACTACAGCAGAAGTAATCCTGCAATTTAACTGAATTCAAACTTAAGTATTAAAGCATCCCTAATCTCTGATGGGAAATTTCCTTTTCTTTTGTCCCCCTACGTAGAGACTTAATACCATACTCAAGGACACTCCAGCAGTGTGAGTCTCTGCTTCAGTCTTTCTAAACACTGAGACCACCTGAGCTACATTTTACCACCTGATTTTACCAGCACTTCTTTCTCTCCCTCCCCCGCTCCATTCCTTCAGTCGTTTATGTCAGTGCCTCCATGTGTCTGTCGGTTCCTCCATCCCATCTGTCTCCTCCTCGTGCCAATCCAGCTCCCCCTGTTAGAAGTGCTATTTCTCATCCTTCCCATCTTTCCCCTAAGGTGTCTCTTTAAGTCTTATTTGCTGCGATGCTGCTCAGTTACTATGTCATGTTCTCAGTTTCTCTCTCTTTTGTCATCTTTCTCATAAACACATATGCTCTCTCTCCCGCTCTCACTTTCTGTTCTTCTCACTGGCTGCCTCACTGCCACTCCCCTCCACCATTCCCCTCGTCTTCTCGTTTACTCGCTCCCTCGTTCCTCTCTCCCATTTTTCTCCCTTGTGTCCCCCTCTTGTCTCTGAAAGCAGCTTTCTGCTGGCCTACACTACTTTTGTGGCAGCTCCCCCAACAGCAGGCACACAGCGGGAGGAGCCTGCCAGCACATCCATTACACCTGTGCTCTGTGTGAGTGTGTGGCTTCGGTGAGTGCGACAGAATGAGCCTGAATTGTGCACAGCAGAAGGTGTGCGGTAAGAGGAGGCACTTGTCAGGTAAAAGCAGTGTGGGCCAGTCACTGGGACACAGTGGGCGCCAACTAATCTCACCAGTAAACAAACTAAACTAAATATCAATATCTAACCACAAAGGGCCCGTGGACACATTATCCAAATGTGCTGCTGGTAATAACTTTCTGACTTTATTTCTAGCACTGAGGTGTTTTTCCAAAAGTGCAAGTTCACAGATGAATACGTGCGCATTCATTAGGACTGTGGGCGCAAAAACCATCAGGGCTTCTGCCTGTGGGCATGAAGCACCCCGCACAGATCACCAGTGCCTGCGTAAGTGTGCGCGTCTGTGAGTGTGTGTAGGCCATCTATCACCGTGACAGGCTGGTGCGTGTTTACTTAATGATGTGGGGGTTTATTTATGAAGTGATGGCCGATGTGTGGGAGGGGAGAGAAAAAGTGAGCGAGGGGGAGAGATTGAGACAGCCTGAGGATGTGACATTAAAATATCATCAAGGTGATGGATGTCCGCGCACACAACATTAGAGAGAAGTACAAAAAACAGCTGCGCAACGGATGACAAGTCGTATCTGGACTTGTGTAGTTGCGTGTGTGGTTTTCTGTGACTTCTGTGTTCATTAAGGTGTCACATGTGCTGCCAGCGTTGTTTACGATTCACAGGGTAATGAGTTGAAGATAAGACGCATGAGGTCATGTGTGTGAGTGCGTCTCTGTGTTCCTTCCTCGCTGTGCGCCTGTGTCTTTGTTACACTGGCTAAACAAGACTCCGGTTCACTGTGGCGACCACGTTATGCATGGTCAGCCATAATGCACACACAGCAGACTTATAAGATATATAATAATAACATGTTGTGACATGCGATCAGGACTAGAGGAAACAAAAACACAGTGTGTTTGATGTGAAGCCTCCTGGATGTTCAGCTGTATCACAGAGTGGAAGTGAATAAGTGATCCAGCTGTAAACAGTGGGATGTCCAATAACAACCACTAGGGGGCAAACAGTCAAGCAGTGAGTGAATGAAAGAATGAAATCATGAATGTGGGAGTGGGCTAGTGCTTTCCTTCAGGGTAAGAGAACCCACAAAAACCCCAAAGAACCTTTAAAGAAGAATGACTGTTCAGAAACACACTGACAACAATCATGTAACTATCTCTCTGTCAGGGCTGGAACTGTAATTAACATCAGACCCAGTCCAAATACAACATACACCAATACTGGCAGCAGAGTGATGCCACCAGTTAAGCAACTGCAGTCAAAACGAGACGTGTCGTTTCCTGATAGGACCTTACTCGAAGTGATGAGATGAAATATAGTTTGGACTTAAATAAATATAATATAGGACCCAGCAAAGTTATTCCTGACTTACCTTATAGAACAAAGAAGTCTATAAAAAGAAACTGCTCATGGACTTTTGTGGCTTAATTGGCCATCAGGACATTACAGAGAGCCTATCATTAGCATATAGAGAAAACAGACAGAGAGAGAGAGGGACAGTGTGATTGTCATAATTACAAGTGTGACCTATCCACAGACAGGGAACACGGGGGAAGGGTCAAATTAGAGACAGACTGACAGACAGAGACACAGAGGAAGAGGGGTTAGAGGACAGAAATGAGGAAGGGAAATGAGGTCCTTTTCGAAAACCAGATTTAGCTGCACACACACACGAAGAGCCAGTGACACCCACTTAAACATGGCTTTGCACGCACACACACACACACACACACACACACACACACACACACACACACACACACACACACACACACACACA
>JBBMJY010000017.1:2824692-2862624 GCA_037833715.1 Toxotes lorentzi
CACACACACACACACACACACACACACACACACACACACACACACACACACACACACACACACACACACAAACAACTCCACCTCAGGATCATGCAGATAGATGGCGGCTGAAAGAATAAACAGACATAAATAGATATCGTATTCACAGTCCTTTATCCCTGCTTTTGTTTATGTCAGCTTAGGTTAGTGTGTTACCCAGCATCCTCTAGCTCAGGAGAGCAAATGGAGACACACACACACGCTCATCTTCTCTTTCAAACACACATAAACCACTCAAGAGAGGGAGAATGTGCTCCTGGCCTTGTGTGGAGAGCTTGGAAAACCTTTTTAACCATTCAAGGCTACAGAAATGGCTGAGCATAAAAGAGCAGGGCGGCACGGTGATGGTTGTGGTGGTGGTGGCGGCTAAAAGGCTGATCACACAAGGCTGAAGCAAGCGAGTGAGCGCTGCGCTCAAGTGGTCTGCATTTCTGCTCCTCTCATACCACACGGAGAGAGAAAATAGGTAAATATGTGTAGAGTGGAGTGATGTGAATGAAAACCATCAAAAATAAAATCAGCATTCACTGATGTCTTATTTTAGTCTAATACAGATATCTTTATCAGCATACTGAGGAGACTTAGATCAGATTGAAATGTAAGTTACTTCGGAGTCTGGTAGAAATTGTGTTTTATTTTCATGCAAATGTTTTCTATGGTGTCTGAAAAAGTGCAGTAATTCTTGAAGAAATGTTGATTTGGATCGTGGAGGATTGTGGAAGATGCAGAGGATTCTGGGTATTCCATGAACCCTAGCTGACATAAACAGAGGTGAGGATAAAAGCTCAGACTGTGGCCAGAAAATCTATTCAGGTCTCTGCTTATTCTTTTGGTGGCCATCTCTCTACAGTGTGTGTGTGTCTGTGAGTGCAAAAGCTCGAGCAGTTCAGAGTTCAGAGAGTGTTAATACTGCGGCAACTACACAGCATTTAGGATTTTTTTTGTTAAAACTTACAATAAGTGTGTAAAACCACAGCAGGAAGAAGAGCTAGATGTCAACAACTGTGAGTGCATCTGTCTCAAACACACACATACACGTATGTATTTTTACTCTTTTTCTTTCAGTTGCATGACTAAAAATATTCTTTCCCCGTCATTTGTCAGCCATCATGTCGTTTCAACATCCCATTATCATCTCCTATCATCTTTTCTTTTCTGTAACTTCCCGGATGTTCTACTGTTTTCGTGTTTCTATTCTCACTATGTATGTGTGTGCGCTCGTGTGTGATTGTGAGTGGGGTGTTTCATTATCAGGCTCCTCAGGAGAGGAACCCACTGCTGGTTTTTACTGCGGACACCGCTGGCTTTTTGGGGAAAAAAATAACAATCAGATCAGAGGTCGCGCCTCACACTTGCTGTGCTTTAATTGCATCAGAGTGTCGGTACTGACTGAGTCACTGTGAACCGAGGCAGTAACACACACTGCACAGGGATGTGTAATGAGTGACGAAGCCCTTCGGGCCTCAAAGAAAGCAAGTGTGGTGAGTGTCTGCGAGTGCCTAATGAAGACTGGTTCTCAGGGCTTCATTGCTCAATAAACAGAGACTACAATAAGCGAGCAAGCAAGCGCAGCAGGAGGCAGGTTGTGTCAGGTGATTGGGTATCGGCGATGCTGTCGGTAAATCCATCCCATATTTCCCAGATGCCTCGGCTTCTCTCTTTGCTCAGTTGTGTCACTTAATGAAAAATAAATCTAGCTCAGAGGAAATGTCTTTGCAAATCACTGCGACCAGACTCGTGATTCCGATTAGGATCAAAGTGTGATTTTCTGCATCCTTGGGCTCGCTATTAAAAAAATCCCATTTTAAAATGGCTGATAAATGACTATTGATTTCCATGGCGAGTATGTTGAGTTCAGGAGTGTACGGAGGTAAATGAAATGATTCCTCAGGCAAGATCAATACAGGTTAAGGGACATTTAGCAACGCAGCTTAGTAAGGAGAGGCAACTACAGTGAGGCATTTCAGACCATTGTTGCTCTTGACAAAATAAGAAAGAGAAAGAGGGCAGAGCGAGTTAGGAGCATGCAACACTATCAGAGAAGAAAAGGAAAAACGAAGCAATAGGATAAAAGAGAAAGAAAGAGAGAGCACTGAGGTATAGGGCTGAAAGAGAAGGTGGATGGAAATGTCAGCGGTCTAATAGATCTCTCCATAAACTAAATGAGGAGGAGAGCGGGCGCCGCCTCGGTGGCACATAGCACCTCAAAATGTTAACAAGAAAGCTGAAAATAGCCTGAGAAAGACTCAGGGGAAAACAGGCTGGGCTCACAGGAACACAGGAGTGCTCTGGTGACACGTGTACACACACACACACACATATTTCCTTCATTTAACATTTCAATCTTCTACACTGGTGTTCAGGGTGGGTCTGTGTCTTGCTGTAGAACACATCATTTTCATGGATGTTTAAACTTATTTCCCGGTACTGAAAACTGGCTGCCATTTCTTGGCTGCACTCCCACAGGCATGCACACTCACCCGGTGTGGGTCGTTCTCCAGAACTCGGCGTCGTGCAGCGTCCAGCTCCTCATAGACCGGGGCGGCTCGGGCCTGCTGGTACTCCCTACGTAACCCCTGGAAACGCTGATCGCTGCAGGGAGACAGAGAGGAAGGTGAAAATGATGCCACATCGATGGTGGCTGGAAAGAAGCAAACATTTAAGTAGACAAGGAAATAACATGGTTCTCATCACAGCCTTAATGTCTAATTCTATGATTATTCCACAACTTTACAAAAGGAGCTCCATAATCTGAAGATGCTGTTTGTTCATTTTAGAGGATAAACAGTCAAATTTTCACCACAGACGGTGGAGAGGTGAAGAAAGAGGCAGGTGGAACATGATACATGTGGCTTCATCTTTTGTTAAATCCACAGGTACTCTTTGGCTTCACAGTGACAACCCTTGACAGCACAGGAAGACTGACAAGCAGACAGATAATATCCACAAAGTAGTGCCTCTGAGAAGACATCAGTGCTTGAACTGAACTTTCTACAGCTGACAGAGAAAAAAAACTGAACAGAAATGGTATAAAAACACATGATGGCTGCGCCTTTTTACTTTAAAGTTACACTGAGCAATGGGGTGCTCTCCTGGATTGAACTGCAGACAGATAGATTGACAAGTGAACACCCAAATGATTCTGCTGAATCTGACCTTAGCAAAGTGACCAGAAGGTGAAAATGAAGAAAGAATACACCAGAAAAAAAAAAGAAGAGAAAAAGTGCCAGCAACTGCCAGGGAAGAGATAAGAACTCAGGATAGAATGGGGACAAAACTTAAAGACATCATCGTGCTCACTGGACCTTAATGCTCGATAAGCTACACACACCTGTGAGTACAAACCTGGGCAGACATAAACAAGGGTATGAATACACTCATATACACACACAAAAGGCAACAGACAAAAATTCTCACCTGAGCGAGCACAATCCTTCAGGATGTGCGACCAAAGTACGACATAGTGCTGTCGTTTATCTGTGTTTACTGGCTGCAGTGGAAACAGGTATCTAATATTGACACTGATATGCTGTTCCTTTGTTATTTCGTCCTCAGGAGACACATGCTGTGTGAAAATATTCAGAGAAAAAAAATACAAGGAGGAAAAACTAACTTTCCACCCTTCCTCTGCATCTGTGAAACAACTACACACAGGGAAGGCCTTTGTCCGACACATAAAACACACACACAGCCTTCATCAAAAAGATGCTGTGCCTTCCATTCTAATGCTTTGACCTCCAGGCAGATATTGACCAATGTGGAGCGAAGGAGAGAGAGTTGGCGAGAGACACAACAGATAGAGAAGTTCATTAGAGAAGTACATAGCTTACTTGTTTAATTCTCTCTTGTGACCCTGCCTTTAATTAGAAAATCTGGCTGAGAGTCTGAGTATACATTTGTGAGGAGCATTTAAATGTGTGTATTTCTGTGTGCGTGCAGTTTGGTATGTGCGACACACTGATGTTGTGTTTGTGTATACATGCACTGATATGCAGCCCACCTTCTATCCAGCTCAGTGGGGACAGAAGGCTGAGTCATACACACTTCTCTGGCAGTATGTTGATATGCAAAGTGTCACTATCATTCTACACAAACGTGTGTGTGTGTGTGTGAGTGTGTGTGTGTGTGTGTAGTCCTCGCTGCAGAGTCCCTGTCGACGCTCAGGGCACAGTTCTCAATCCTGATTTGCTGCCATGAGGAAAGAACTTTCCAAAAGTTTCTGTGCTGCTATGAAACGCCGGCGCAGACGCTTGTGTTTTATAAAGATGGATATCTGAGGCAGCATCACGCCCGCTACTGTGCTAATTGTTGCGTTTTGAGTTTGGCTTAATGGCTGGTTTCAACACACAGCTAATCAATACTAATCTCTGTTTCCCCCCCAAGTGCTGCGTCCTGTGGACAACCTAACTGTTAAGATATTCACACTTAATCTCTTGTATTATTTATTTATTCACTTATTACTTGTTTTTTATCACTTACTTACTTCCTCTGCCGCCCACCAGCCCCTCTCCACACACAAACAAACAAAATGCACAGAGCCAAGTTGAGAGATTTTTTTTTTTTTTTTCACACCACCCCTCTTCTACCAAACCCATTAGCCAATCCCTGGGCCCGTAATTAGGGCTGCCATTTTGATTGAGCGTGCGTGTCGCTCCCCAAATGAAACAACACTGTAATTATCTCATTATGCCATGGCCTCCATCACTGACAACGGCAAATATTATCATATTAATGGCTGGAGACAGAGTCTGAAGCATTAGAAGAGGGTGTGGGTGACTTTAGGTTTGTCGAGTAGCAGTTTGATGGGTTGACAATTCAGCAGGTTGCTTTGCTTTCCATACAGTGACAGAAGAGGAAGACAGGGACACATGAGTGTGTGTGTGTGTCTGTATAACCACACACATTTGCATGCCTTGTCCTATATATATGTGTGAGTGGATGTGTGTGTGTGTTTAGATAGAGACAGGTAGGCTCCCTGGTTGTCATCAGCAGCTATTAACTGCTGCTGATTGCCTGTCTACAGGCCTGAGGCCAGCTGCATAAACACAACAGACTTAAGCCATAGTGATTTACAATTACCTCAACAGAGCTGTGTGACAATAAGACTCTTTAAGAAGCACAGAGAGTTAGCTGCCAACCAAATGGGATGAGAAACATAGCTGGCATTTTTCAGATTATATGTGAAGTCAATGAAAAAAATTAATTAAAACTCTTTTTTAGTTAGAGAGTTAGAGGTAACTCAAACTTCGCAGTCTTTGGTGAGTATAAAGCAAGAGAGACACTGTCCAAAAATACAAAAATAAGACCCAGGTTGCAATAAACCATAATTAACCTTTAAGTTGGACTGTGTAGGGAACCAGATCATCTTTATACAAATGTTTCCGTATGTGATGTATGGAGGACTTACAAGTTCACAGGGGCATCGGCCTGAGTGCCTGACATGTAAATACTGCAGACTACGACTAATCAATAAATCAATAAAGCCTTTTTTGCTTTACTAGCTCAACCAAAGAGGTTGATGCTGCCTAAGTCAGATGAGTAATTCCTTCAAGCATCATATTTCATCCATATTTCATTGGATCTGACTGTGCAGGCTGATCTGATGGCACACTGAGAGAACGAAAACTGGAGGAGGATGGAGACTGAAGGAGGAGAGGGAGAAGGAGAGACACAAGAGCAGGAAATGAAAGATGTGTCAGAAGACAGAATGAGAGCAAAGCCAAACAGCAACATAAAGACACAGATGGAAATTTGGAAAAGAGTGAAAGAAAGCTCAGGAGAACTGGAGACAGAACAAAACCGACTGTCGTATGAAAGAGAAAGGGAGAGAGTGTGTGAGAAAAGCAACTATCCCGTGGTGTTAGCCAGTGTGAGGGCAGGCTAATTAGGAAGTGTGCGGTGCCGCGGGCTGGTTTGGTGACTTCTTCTTGCTGTGGATAGCTGATTTAAACACAACACACTGGGGGGAAAAAGCTCAGGAAGGCAGGTTTTCCTCTGCCGCCTGCATGCTGGAGGTAAGCACACATCAAAGTGCATGGTCAATGTTGGTTTTCCGGCGTAATATTGGGAATAGAGACGGACAGAAACTCAGTGGAGCTACAACATGGAAGCAATGGGAAAAGAAAGATGTTTTACTGTTGAAAGAAATGTACCATTTTATTCTCCTTCTGAACTCTACTCTGTTATCAGTCCCTCTGAGTCTTACTGAAGCCTACAGGAAAGGGTACTACAGGATAGTTGAACCTGGCTGAATCAGAATCGGTCTGGCAGTTTAAGCAACGGTAACAAGAGATCGAACACGAAGCCATAGACAAGAATTTATAACAGAGGAGGCCTGAAAAACAGTGTTCTGATCTTTTAAGGGGCAAATTAGCAAATTAGTTTTGCAGTTCCATAAAACCAGGGGAATTATGAAAGACAGGCTGAAAAAAGTGTATTCATTTCACATTTTAAAATATTTCCCATGTGAAATATTTGAACTTCTTCAGGCCTTTAAAAATCCTTTAAGTGAAACTGACAGAGAGGAAAAATCTCCCTTTAGTTAAATGGATCCAAACTCACACTGGCTACAGTTTAAAGGGTAAAATGTTAAACCACTGCCTCACTGAACAATGTGAACCCCAGTATCTAATATAACAGACACATCACTCATCATGTATCCGTTATCCATGCAGCCATAAAAATGAAACTTGTAATCTAACACCAGCTTTTCGTAAGAGCCAGTTTCATCTGTGTAACTGACCATGAACGAAAGAAAAGCTGGAAGCTGCATGAATGTAAAGAAGAAACATTTTAATTGCTCAGAGCGCCAATAAAAGTTAATAAAACCTTAAAGGTATAAAAGACACATCTACATTAATCACGTGTTGTTTTCAAGGGAACAACATATCCTTCCTCTCTGAGCTCTTCCTCAGGCAGATGCTGCCTGACAAATAAACCCACTGCTGAAAACAAGAAGATGTATTTTCTGTCTGCAGTACAAAAAAAAAAAAGAACTTGCATTTGCATTAATGGGAAGTCTCCTCATGTAATATCTGCTTTGCACTTCTTCCCAGTTTCTCCCCTTCTCTGTCTGTGTCTTTGGTGTCACAGGAAAGGTAATGGGGAGGAAAAACAACATGATTTGTAAAAGGACCAAATGTATATGAAAAAACACCTTGTTGCTTCTTTCTTATATATTTCAACAATTAGTCAAACCTGTCAGGAGTGATCAGAGAACCTGGCCTTTGTCACAGTGTCAGCTAAACTCAGTGGAGTGTATTCCTCGTGCCACTGCTTGTACCATGGTAGAAATGTGGGAGCATGTTCACTGATGCGTCATTTACTTGTCTTAGCTTACAAGCTCACCTTCATCTTCCCTCTTCGTTTTCTTAGCACAATGGTTTTTTAAAACACATCTCTCTCTTTTTCTCACTCCTCTTTCATCTCATCTCCCCATTCCTTGCTCCAACTACAAAGAGTGCCTTCTGGCTAATAAAATTTGACAAGCATAGCTAACCTTTTTTCTCCACAGGTCAGCCTCTAGCATAGCTCTAATCAAATGTGACGCCCATCACGGCCCACACCTGCCATTGAAGGCCTAATGAAAATGTCCGACAGTAAATTAGGGAGACAGTGCTGGGAGTGCACTGTTGAGGGCCTTGACAGGAGGGGGATGGGGGGTGGGGGGTGCACGTCTCAGTTGGAAAAACTATGCAAACACAGGCAGACCATGCATGCATGGACACAGAGGCATGCACACTTATCTTCCAAAACATTAGGATAAAGCCAAATTAACATTAGAGATTTCAGAAGCTCACACCATCTCCCACATGTATAATGAGCGTGTTTCTTCCTCAGCATCATTAAAACTGTGTAAAATGTAAAAGATGAAAGGAACAGATACGTTGTTCCCTTGGAAACAATAAAAGTCTTGCATGCTACAGCTATAAAGGTCTGCTTTATAGGAGCATAAGGTACTCTGAAACTGGAGAAGTGAGAAGTACGCTTGTTTGCACTTCAACTTACAGATACACACACAGTCACACACAGCAAGTAAAGCCTAGACCAATAATTTTGTGCAGTTGTATAAAACTCAGAGGACCACACACAGCATTGTTGCTAGGTTACACTGGGCTTCCTTGCAGAAATATTACATGTGGGTGGCAGCGTGTGCGTCTATTTCTGACCGTATATCTGTGTGAATGAAAGGCACAGACGGGCTCCAACCTCATGGCTGGCTGTGTGTGTTTTAACAGATGTACGGGCTTTGTGAATGAGTGCCCTCATCCAAGCCACAGGTGGTGGAATGTGAATGGAAATAGCCAGCAATAAGGGAGCATGTACGAGTGTGGATGTGGGATGTGAATGAGTGTGACAGTGGAATACACCTGGGGGCCAACATGGCCAGCTAAGGTATTTAAAGGCACGTTCTGGTTTATTACCACTTGGGTCTTATTTTTGTGGTCTCATTCCCAACAGGTACGATAACACTGCTCTCATGTGCGTGTGCAGCATGGCCGCCCACTAACAACATTATTGGACACTTATTTCTGTCTTTCGTCGTCTCTGGGGACACCCTTACACACAGAGTTAACAAGCCAAAGAAGGCTCCTCATCCATCATGCTAATGTTAAAGACTAATATACATTAAGAGCAAAGAGCAGAGGGAGAATGGACAAGTGAAAGAGACACAGAGACAGAGAGAGACTGAGGGAGAAAGCGAGGAGAGGAAGAAAACAGGCTGGTAATGAAGTACCCACCACTAGTGGATGAGAGCTAAAGTGGTCTAACAGATCTGTCAGGCTGCTAGACTGTGGCTAATTATCCCTCCTCCTCTTTTGTCTGCATCCCCTCCTCTGTCACTTCTTCTCCCTCGAATTTACTCAGCCTAACACGTTTTCCCTCTCTCATTTTGGCTCTGCCTCTCATCCCTCTTTCTCCATACTCTTTTCCAGCTCTCTCTTTTCTCTCTCTCCCTCCGTCTGTCACGTCTTTCCATTCCCATCTGTCTCCTTTCCATGTCCAACCTCTCCCTCCCTGTATCCTCTCTTTCTTTGGATTAGATTGGGTGTCTGGGGCTTAGTTTTTGATTTGCAAGTCAATAGTAATTTCTGTCAGAGTTTAAGTTGAGGGAAGTTTTAATGTGGCCTGTATTATTTCATACAGGAAATGATAAATTTGCATTAGAATCCTTTCTAGATGTTCTCCTTTTTCTCTTTCACATACAAAATGTCTGCAAGTTAAACTCTAAGGTTTCAAAAACTTCAGCAGTAATAATATACAATATGGAAGGAATGACAGCATTGATAAGCCTTAAGCTTGAACTGCAAGCATCAAGCTTTTTGTTATACTGAAAATGAGGGGCTCTGACACACCAATATTACATTAAATAATAAGTGTTACTCAAGTGCAAGCACATTTCTTCAGCATACTACCTTCAATTGCCCTTAAAAACCTCTTTTTGTCTACACTGTTAATCTGGTGTAGAGTTTAACGTCCTGACATTAAAGCTGTGGTTTAACATGTTATCCTGTATCTGTCCATGAATGCATCAGGTGGCCTGAAAGGTGTGTGTGCTGGCTTGAAATTCTCATGACATTAAATGATATGCACACATTAAAGCACAAACACATAGGTATTAGAGTACTTACCGTAACTGAGAGATAAAATTAAGAGAGAACCAGAATAAATGCATCAGCTTGGTCCTAATAAGTAAATGACCACCCCTTGTCCCTGTCCTCTCTCACCTGTCTGCTTGTGTGTGATTCTGGTTGTGCAGAGCAGGTGGGGGCCTGGACTTGTTGACCTTGGCGTAGAGCCCATCCAGCTCCTCCGAGGAGACCTGGGGCAGGTTAGGCCCCACTACTGTCACCGCAGGTGAGGGCGTGCGACTAATGAACGGCTGAGGTGAGGGTGGCTGGCGGAAGTTGTTGATGCGGGCGTAGTTGGGGTCACTGTCATCATCTTCCACGTCGGGGAGGGAGGCCAGGTCGGGGGTGACGTGGCCGGAGTGGATCTCGTTGTAACGAGGATCATAGCTGTCAGAAAAGAAGGAGCAAGCTAAACATGAGTACGGTACAAAAACATGTGTTCTTCACTTTGGAAATAGCCTCTCTCTTTAGTCTTGAACCTGTGAGTCTGTGGTGTGATAGACAACTGTGCTACACATACAACTAAGCAGTTGCTTTGGAGGACCAGCTGGGTGCATGTTGCTGTATCAGGATGATTCACAACTTGTCAGGTAAGGTGTCAATCACAACACTTCACTCCACTGACAAATGATGTTCTATGATGGCGTGAACTTCGTGGCTCTATCAGCACTTTCCTCTCTGTTTCTGGCACAACTAACTGTAAGAACCAAAGGAGACCGTTTCAGTGATTCATACCCATCTCTGCCGTCTGGGATCTTGTCCAGTTCCTCTTCACTCAGGGCCTCCAGTTTACTTTTGGATGCTTTTGCTGCATCTTTGCTCTTGTCTTCTTTCTTCTTGCCAAACCTGGACAATACAAGAAGAGACACAGATGCAACACGGTGAATTTTAACGGATCCAGGTGATTCTGTGATAAGGGAAACTGATGGTGTGTTGAGACTGTGTGAGCTCAATCCTACAACTTGCAGTGCATTTTAATGATCTTAAAACTTCAGGTAGAAAATAGTGCAAGTCCACCAAATGCACTTTTATTTTGGAGGTAAGCTTTATGTGCTTTAATAGGATCCTTTTGGAGACTTTTATGATGAAACAACAAACTTCACAAAAGCAGCAGAGCTTGCATGAGTTGATGAAAGAGGCTCTGTAGCTCACACAACATGCAAACACTACACACACTCCACCTTGCATCAGCTTTCCAAATGTTGACACACACATGGCTGCTCTCCCACTGCTAGACAAACTCATTCTAACTCCTGTGCGTTCATTAGCGGCTGTGCCTGGAAAAAGACTGCTTAATGATAGATAGGGTATAATATCACAGCAGGCTGACAATCCATGGTGCGAGTGTGTCTATGCGTGTGTGTGTGAGTGGGCACATGAAAAAGTGGTACAGTTGTCACGCAGCATATGGAGCATGAATATTTTAACATTTTGTCCAATAAAATAGCTGTTATACCACAGTGTGTTATGCTTTTCTTATCCACTTTGCCATTACGACCATCATCATCATCATTATCATTCTGGAGCTCTTATTCTCTCATTTTACAGGAAAAACATACTCGTCACCTCTGTTCGAGTTATAATGAAGCTCTGCTTCACACTTTCAAGAAATTAACCGAGTCTTTTTCTCTAAATATTTCATATTCCTCTATCTCTTCTTCACATCGTCTTTCTCACCATGCCCACCACCCTCTCTCATCTCCTTTCTCTCTCAACCTTGCGTCTCTCTCTCTCTCTCTCTCTCACCTCCCCCGTCTCACCCGCCAACCTACTTCTTTTTCCTCTCGCCCTCTCCTTTCCTTCGAGCTCCTGCTGAGCCAATCTAATGTCTGTGTTTATCTCATTAACAGCGAGGCACTTCTCATTACGGCTACAGGCAGATACGTGGCCTGAATGGTAACCCGCTGGCCTGGCCACGAGCGGCACGCAGCTTCAGAGCTGAAGTGAGACCTGGACAGGGTTGCCACGTTGGCCTGGCACCATCCTGCAAACCAATTAGTGTTGTTTTTAGCAAATCTACTCACTTCACTTATACCTGTGTGGGTTATTGTTGCCGACAGCAGGTCAGACACTCACACTGCTTGTGTTTTGCTGTGAGGAAGGTAATCAAATTATCTTCCTTTGATACAGTTAACAGTCTAATGACTGGACACTCTATGAGTCTGCTGGTGTTTGCTGCACTTTATTTGTACATGAACTTCATGTAACTCTCAGCTTAGCTCAAACTTGAACCTGAGCAGAGATCTAATCACTAATAGTGGCCCTTTGAAGGCACACGCCACTGTAAGGGATAGTAATTATGTACTGCACTACTGCAATACTGACTTCACCTCCAATGTTCTGTTTTAAAATGATACGTCAGTATTGTATTCCAAAAAGTTGAAGTGCTCGTGCAAGATAAACTAAGAAAAAGGTTAAGACCTTCTTGTCTGTGCCCACGTCTTTGAAACCCAGCGTCCTCACTTTGTAACAGTTTTCCTGTTGAGGGCTGTGCACTAAACGGTGAACCTACACAGGTAATTCTCATTATTCTGGCTGATCAAACCTCTTCTTAGAGCTGTGCACAGACTGTGAAGAATCACACCGTCACTCAGTCTTATTAACACAAGGAGTCATGTGATCTCATGTAACTGCAGCACAGCTCTGCCCACCCTCCCCCTGAGCAGAGCTCTTATCAGCCGGAATAAGTGAAAACACCTGGGTATGAAGGGCCCTTAAGCCTAAGGTGAGAAGACCCTGATGACATCATAGGGGTTATTTTTCAGACTTGACCTAGTTCCTTCATGCCACATTATTCAACTGTTTTCACAGGCTGAGTAGAACCGTCCATGACTGATAAACTGATCCTAATGTGTAGAACTGGTCAAATTTCCGCCTTAAAGCCAAACAGCATCGAGCACAGTTTCCCCCTGATTTTTGGGCCATTTCAGGGAGTTTAAATCTGTCACCTGCAACATCCTGGTTATATTTTTATTTTGTCTTCAGGTGATATCACTGGTGCTAAGCCCTTGTTGCTGTAATGTTTTTCCACCTCACTTCCTAGAGATCACTTGCCACAGAAACAGTGTGGGCGCTGCCGCAGCATCTTTTTTTCTGCAGAGGTTTTTTTTTTTTCTTGGAACTATTTTGATTTTCTAAGCACTCCCACATTATGCTGGAGCCAAAAAGCAGACTACCAATTACCTTAGTGATAACCATATAGAATCCAGTATTGTTGGAAAAGGAATATCAGCACTGTTCATCTTAGTATGCATCAATAGACATATAATTATATTACACATAAATATATGATTATCCAAAATCCCAGGTTTATCTGGCTGAGCTGCCTGGTAGACTCACCCCACCTCCACACACACATGCAGAGCGCTTTAATCAACATTCAGAGGGGCAGAGGTCCACAGCTGGACCCATCATTATATCTGCATTAATTAGGAAAGCCTCTTTTTCTCACCGCATTGTCTGAAAGGTGATGGAAGGAAAAGGAAAGAGGGGGCGATGGGGAATGGGGGTGGGACTCCCAATTAGAGGCATGTACCTGCCATGAGGGAGGTGGTTATCCCCTGCTCTCCCATTATCTTATCCCTTCTTCATCACCAAAAGTCCCATCTTTTCCCATAGCAGTGAACTAAATGTTTGTTAACGATGTCTCATTTCTTTCTTTTGTCTGTCTGTCCATTTTTTCTGTTACTTGCTCACTGTTCTTTGTTTTGTTTATTAATTCTGTCTCTTCTTAGGACAGTTTCTGCTCCGTCACTCATTCGGAAATGTGACAGTTAATTTCCTCTTGAGTGCCAGACTGCCGCTGGATAAAAAAAATAAATGACAAAACTATACTCCACAAGCACAAGCAGAGGTACGTTAATGCGCACACACACACACGCGCGCACCTACAACAACAACTCTATAAACACAAGTAATTCAGACACATACACAGTCATTTAGAAACTAATATATTGCTCACAAACACAGGTAAACAGACACACACACACACTCGAGTAGACAGCAATATACATCAACGACTCTGTAGGGAACTGCTAACAGTCTCATGGAATAGGACATCTCATTAACTTAGCATTATCTACCTACACAACCACTCCATCAAACTCTCATTAGGGGGAAGTAGGGGGTCCGGGTGAGTCAGGCTGCTCTGGTGTCCCATTTAATACACTCCCCACTGTCACAAGAGCTACTGGGAACCATTATTAGTGTCTCGCTGTCATTATTAGCTCGCTGCCCCTGCGTCACCTCGGTGGGTTCGGGATCTTGAGAAGAGGCAACGCCAGAGTGTTCAGTTTGAACTAATTTCTTAAGAGAGCTCCTGCTGATACATTTGTCACTATATGGATCATATTATAAAATATTACTCCGTGCATTTTCTAAGAAATCTGCTTAGGAAGAAATTTGTCCATCTACTTCTTGAACATCCAGTGACCTCTCCCATTCTGCTTTCTTCTGTCATTTGCATGATTCTCCTGTGGAAAAAGCCAAGTCGACCATTATGGACAGAGACCACAGCACTTTACAAAATCGACAACCTGATCTGGACAAAAGCAGCCAGTCGCAAGGTAAGAAGGCTGGTAAGAAACCAAAATGGCCCTGACTAAAACAGCTACTGTCATTCTCATTACTGCAGGAGGGAGGGAGGGAGGGGTGAGGGACAAGCGTGCACTCAGTTAGCCGTGCTCTAATGAGGCTCTATATGTAACATAGAGATCACAGCTAGCCAGTGTGGTGATGTCACCAACCTGACCTGTGCAATTAGCCCTGAGAGGAGGGAGGGAGACGGCCACAGGGAGCAACAGAGCACACTCCGTTAGGCAAACTTAATCGTCACACATAATTGTCTAAACAAAGTGTGCCAGATATCTGCGGCCAAAAAACTCAATATCTCCTCTCTGCAGACTAAACAGCGTCATTTTGGGCTTTTCTTCATACATTTTTGAAGAAATCATCTCTTCGCTTCCGTTCGCAGCATTAGCGCCGCTTTGTTTTCTGCACTTGTGACAACAACTTTGACAGTGTGCAGTGTGAGTTGAGTGTGTATAGTCTTAATAAGCTTTCCTATCTGGTGGAGCAGGGAGTCAGTGGGTGGCTAGTTATCGCCAGGCATAACGAGGCATGTGAGAAGGCTGTCTGGCACGGTGGATGTGTGTGTGCATGTGTGGAGGAAGTCATGTTTTCAGGACGAGGACAAGGATTTAATTGACGTGTGTGTATGTGTACAGTACGTGTGTGAGCTCACACACTCACAGACCTGATGAAACTTGTGAACACCTTGCCATACAGCGTTTGAGGTGAGGCGCACACATGCGAGCTGAAGTTCTACACAAACTGAAACACACAACGGCACCACAGAGCATGGAGGGCTCATGTCTGCAAAGACGCTGGTTTAGCACCCTGTCTACCCTGAAGACTGAGGAAGGAAGAAAGGCAGCGAGGACGGTAGAAACCAAATACGATAAGAAGAAAGGAAAATAATAATATTCCTCACTTCAGGTCACTTTTCAGAAGCCAGGTTACACAGTGTCTCACAAAACAAACAGTCTCATGGGTGTACAAACATAAAAATTATGTAAAATACAACAAAGAGTCAACACAGGTGAAATAAAGAAAAAAGTGCACAAAAAAGTGAAAGCTGTCTATTAAAATGTGATTCAGCAAACCTCACAAAGGGCAAAAAGAAAACCTCTGGCCAAGGATCTTAAGCTACAAGCAGGTTAATAAAGTCAACTAAAATTAAAGTTTAGAATGAAGAGCCTTAAAAGTGTTCAGCAGTATTTTAAAATCACTGTATTTATGCTGCAGCAGACTCACAGAATAAATGACAACAACAGCAATGGCAACATTTTGACGAGAAACTTGTAGCTAATAGATCTTAACATGCTTGGTCTCATGGTATAATGCTAAAAATATTAGTAACTATTAAATAAATACAGAGATTTCTTGCCACAGACGTGTTATCCTCTAAAGAAGAAGAAGGTAGCGAATAGCTTAGAACTGGCCATATATACTGTTTATCTTTGAGAATGAATGGGAGAGAGAGACAGAGAGGTAAAAAGGAAGCAGAGTGGATGAAAGAAAGAAGAAAGCAAGAAAGAGGCAGAAAAAGAATGAGTAGGTAAGAAAAAAGGAATTAAATGAGCAAGCAAGAAAAAGTGAGAGCGGCTAAATATTCTATCAGCCTTGGAGACTGAAGGAGAGACACTAAGAATAAGAAACAACCCGAGAAGTACGAGGGAAAGAAAAAGACAGAGAAAAGAAGAGGGATGGATGGTTGAGCCAAAGCTCCTGTGAAAGTGCAGCTCGGCTGGGGAGGAATAAGGAGCTTAGGAATATATAGATGCAATGCTGCTGCGTTCAGAGGCACAGAGAGAACAGTTAATCAGCCAAGCAGAAATGTTATCATAGTAATTAGATAGCTCTGTATGTACTTGTGGAGGAGCGCACATATCTCGGTGGAGTCTGCAGGAAAGAGAGAAAAAAGAGAGACAGATACAAGGAGGGTGAAAGAGAAACAAACCGAGGAGCAGACTGAGAGAGAAATGGGAGACACTGTGAGAGAGAGAGAGGTTAACACTATAGAGGGTTGTGATGTAACACGGTGCCTCCTTCTCCTGTTCTGGCAACACAACGCTGCTTTGCGGTGAGACTACTCGGAAAATATTCCAGGCTTGAAATAGACAGAATAACATTCACAGCAAAAAATAGACAACAACAGCTCTTTAAAATTGGTCTGGTTTCCTGGTGGAAATGAGGATCAGGCTACAAGTGGACTGGCATCCAACAACAAGGTCACACTGGGCCACTGAAAGCTGGTTTTGACTGACAACAACAGAAACCAATCCTGACCATTCTTTCTTTTTGTGCAGAAAGCCCCACCTCTAATGAAAACAGCCAGGAGGCGGTGAGTTTTCCCCACCGGGTCTAATTAAATCTATTTATCTGACTTCCTCTGCATATGCTCTGCGCTGCATACCAGCAATTTGGCTCAAATCAGCTCAAATCAGCTTCCATTAACGGCCGATATTAGCAGTGACAGGACTAAAAAAGAGGGAGAGAGTGTGCAAGATAAAACCGCAGCTAGGAAAGATCCACCCAACGCTAATCGCAGTTAAAGCAGCTTCACTTAGAGCGTATTAATAATGTAGGGAGGAGGAAGCAAGTGGACGATTCATCCGCTGGTGCATATTTAAATATCTAACTCTTGAGTGTATGTTAAGTCAATTTCACAGAAAAAGCATGCAAGAGTCGGCCTGTGTAGTCAACAACAACAACAACAACAACAACCCTGCTACAAATACATAACGGCCTAAATTGGTTGAAGCATTTTAATTTCTTTCTCTAAATGACTTCAATTTAACACCTGGAGGAGAGAAGATGGAGGCAGACGGACAGGTATGAATGCATAGCAGGTAGCTCTCAGGGGAGCAGAAAGCAGACATGGAAAGCTTGTCTTAATCCACGCCTGGCCAGTCCCTCGGGTACTGATACTTCAGTCAGACAAAAGACAAAAGAAGAGAGTGATGCAGGGAAGGGAGGAAACGAGGAGGCAACAGTAACAGGGAAAGGAAGGAAAAGAGATGAAGAGAGAAGGAGGCAGGGAGACAAGACAAGGAAGAAGGGGAAGAGGAGGAGGAGGAGAAAAAGGGAAGGAGAATGTGGGGCTGCATGATAGACAAAAGGAAAGTTAAGGGGACAGAGGGAAGATGAAAAAGGGAAGGGGGAGGAGGAAAGGAAGAATAAAGAGAAAAGGGGGACGATTGAGATCAAGGAATGGAAGGAATAAGTGAGTAATAAGAACAAGGACAAGAGGGAAAGAGGGAAGGAAAAGAGAGAACGAAGCAGGGAGGTAAGCTAGTGAGGGAGAAGAGGAGGGAGAGACAGAAGAAATGGAGAAAGAGTTGCTGCGTCGACCAGAGGCCACCTGGTGAAATATGGGCTTCCCTTTAATTGTTTGCATTCTGATATGTGGCATAATTCAGCAATTCCTCACAAAATCTGTCACCACGGGCAGTTTGTCTCGTCTTTTCTCTTCCCTTCCCACTTCTGTCAGGGAAGCCATTAATATTTAATGAGACTGCAGGGCTACGCGCCTCATTCTCACACCCTGCCACCGGGGAGGGTTTTATACATGTACGTTGTCTCTCTCTATGTACGCACAGTAAATATAGACCAGAAAACAGCAGCCAGGTGGTAACTGCTGACCAGATCAGTGTTTTAAACAGTGATGAACTGAAAGCATTAGACCCAGGGAAGGCACATGAGACAGTAAGAGTATTGCACTCATGTACACCTGCACAGTTTCTGTTCTTCAGTTTTCCCTCCAACTTCCCGACATGATTCCATTATTATTATTATTATTATTGATAAAGATCAGGATGCAATTATCACATTTTTCTTTGTTGTATATATTAATGTGTAACGACTGAATGTGCCAACATGTGCTTTCATTCATGCTGATTATTTTCAAAATCTCTTAAGATCAGAGAATTTGAAGTGTTTTGATTCGCTGATCCACAAAGTACTGGAATATTTACTGCTGAAAACTACCTGTCAACTCTGATGCTTTTTCAAGAATTCTTAGCATTTTCCGAGCTGGAGGCTGAAGAAAAGGCCAGGTCACCATGGCTCCACACGAGAGCCACTGGCAGACTGGGAAAGGTTAGACTCTTGGCTCCTCAAGCCCTCCACACATCCTCAGACAAGAAACACTTAACCTTCTCTGTCTGGAAAGCACGGGGTCATGCTCTGTGTGTGTTTTAGCAGGAGATACGTGAGGGGGCAAGGAAAGACACAAGTAGAGAGAAGGAGTGTGTGTGCGCTCTCGCATGTGTGTGTCATTAGCAGACCTTAAATGACAGAGGAAGTCCATCCATCACTTATGGCATGAAGATGACTGGATAGGACATAACGGCCATTGGAGGTGTAATCGCTTCCTGGCGCCCTGCACTTTGAGTATATGTGTGTGCATGAGTATGTTAAGATCAAATGCTAATTGGTCGTGTCTGTTTCCTGTGGCCACATGAATACCTTTAATTGGCCCGTGAGTGATGGGCAGTCCGCTGCTGAAATGCCGCTGAGCTGTCTGGCCGATATGAATGTGTCTGCACTTCAAACCGTCCGTCCCTCAGGGTCAATTCAAATGTCATAACTCGATAGGACCTGATGGATCGTGAAACTGATCAACACAAATGGAGGTCTCAGCTCATGGTCTCGTTTGATAATTACCTTATGGGTAATAATTCACCATACAAATGTGGGTATCGTGTTCCTCAGCTGGATGAGTCACAGATGTTACCGGTAGAAATAAAAATGAAGACTTTCATTCCTAAATGAGATCCCTGCCATTTGAAAAATGCGACCCTTACTTTAGTACATTTACTTCTGGCAAAAGTCTAAAGAACATTACAGACTGTGTAGACTTTGTGCTTCCTGGGAAAATCTGGAAGGAATAAATCTGAAGGTAAACAAGTTGTTTAGAAGCCTATGAATAAAGTAATTAATTCTTCAACTGCTCTGTTGGAGCTTCTTCATGGTCAACCTGCAGAGGAATGAGTCGGCATCCCTGCCTCACCCCTCCCCTCCCTGCAGAACACCAGAGCTGTAAATGAGAGAGCGCTCTGAGCCAAATAGTTGAAGAAGAGGAAGGGAGGCCGGTGTAGCCAGGGCATGAAAGACAAGAGACATTAAAGCCTTTCGTGTAAGAAGAGGAGAGGGAATTTCAAAGGGAAGGAATGAGAAGTGTAGAGAACGGGAACGACAGAAACAGAGCGGGAAGGAGGGTCGGGAACGGAAGGCGGAGGATTGTTGTGACTGCCCCTTTATCAGCTGATATATATGCATGAGGATTTCCTCATCATCTCCACTGTCAATTCCCCATCCCTCTGATATTTGACTGACAGCTCACATCAACACCAATATACCCACACATCATTTCAGGAAAGCTGCCCATTGCGCTGAATGGAGGGTAGAAACGGAGGAAAAAAGTTAATTTGTTTTTCTGGCAGCTGCCGACGGTGATAGCGTTCGTGTCTGTTTACCTCCATGGCAAAGTTGTAAATTAGAATTGTGCCTCAATAGTGAGTACAGGAAGCTGCTTCTGCTGTGCAAAAGCTCATTTTCAACAAAAATACTTGGCAGCTTTTTATATTCAGGGCAGCAGGCGTCGTACAGGGAGCAAATTGTGCACAAATCTGAATTATGAAAAGAAAAAGCTGTCATTTTAAGACCACTTTCTTTATGAAGGGTGATTCTCCCTGTATTTCAATGTTACGGTACATTTTGGGGCGTTGAGGAGGACAGCTGCATTAACCATTGAAATGGTAGATAAGCTTGACAAACTATAATGGCCTCAAATCACAAGGACTGACTAATAAAATGCAAGCAAAACATATGCAGAGACCTATGAGCACTGTGCATTGAATGTGTATATATTCACTCACACGCACATACAAATGATCAATTCTAGGCTGCTATAATTACAGGTTAAAACCAACAGTGGATAAGAGAGGTGATATTAACCCTCAGTGGGATTTACATAATTGCTGTCTCCATTTCAATCATTTCTACGTCTGCCTGATGGCAGGTTTTAAACGTAGAAGTGGAAGAAAATACTCTGCAAACATGTATTTAAGGCAGGTCTGATTAGTAAGCAACAGCAGTGCGTTCCATAGATGTCAAGAGTGGCAAAGAAAGTGATTTGTGGCTTTGCATTCATTATTTATGGAAAGATAAAGAGATGAATAGAGATGAAGAGAGAGGGAGAGAGACGCTTATCCACAAGAGATAGGTGTGTCCTGTGTGCAAAATGTATGGCCTTGTGCATATTTTACGAAAAGAGAATACTAACATTAATTAATACCCTCTTGAAGACTCCACTCCATACCAGTGCTGCTAACAGCCCTTAAATGCCAGATGAGATGGTGGATCAAAGAAATCCACCTGCAGTGCATTAACCAGCGCTGGGATTAGGTAATGCACCTTCAATTTACCTCCATCACAGCTTACAGTCACTGCTAAGACTCCCACACAAACATGTCAGAGGGATTTTGGTATGACTACCAGCACTGCTGACAACCAGGGCCTGTTCCTATACTGGTCTACATCTATTCTTCCTTCTTTCCTTCCCCTTCTCTTCTTTGTGTTATTGATGGCCTTATATGTTTAAAGCCGCAACCAGTAACACTTCATCTTTGTCTCCATATAGCCAACAACAGTGAATTTTATGAAAGCTTTTATATTTGCTATACTAAACATCCATTACCAAGTGTTCCCTTGGAAATTCTGTGACGCACAGGAAATGATAGTTTTTACTTTCCTTGCTTGTTTAGAATAAACAGAACAAGAACTGCTCTGTTCCTACTTTACAGGCAGTGATAGCCATCATGTCGGAACAGGCAGAGAAAAGAGCAGCAACAACAGAAACTTCACAAAGACAAAATCCGAGGAGCTACGTGTTCTGTGCTTGTTTAATTGACAGGGGGTCTGTGGGACCTCGCAGAGCTCGTATTAGCACACTTAATTGTAGAAAATCATGAACTTGTGTGAATTCAAGCGGGACTTGAGAGCTCATTTTGTCTAATGTAGCCTGGCTAACAGTTCATTCAAGGACAGAGAGATGAATGAGGAAAGAAACACACAAGTATGGAGTGATGAGGTGAAAAGACACAAGAAAAAAGACAGAAGAAGGAGGTTAAACAGGACAGAAAGGAAAAGGGAATGATAGATAGAGAGGGAAGAAAGCAAATAAAGACATTTCAGAACAGAGAGAAGAGAGAAGGCTTATCATGAAACTAAAAAACGAAGGGGAATGAGGAGGAGGAGTGCACAATAACAGCAGTAATCCATCAGAAATCATCTTGCAGCGTGCCCCTCCACTTTGACAACAAGGCTTTGGTTCTGTAGAGTACAGCCCACCAGTGACTACCTTTCAACCCTGCACATCCTGCTGCTCTGCGATAGGATAAGAGCGGAACGGACGGCACTAATTGGCTTGCTTCCCTGTCGGATTTCTTCAGCGCTGCAAACAGAGAAGTGGGGGAGAGGATATATCATGTTGTATGTGGATTTGTAAACAGTGGATCAAAACGCCAGCTTTCATGTCCCTTAAATTGGTGGAGGGCTGTTGCTGCGCTGTCACAGCAGGGCGTGTGCTTATAGCGACAGCTGAACATCGATCCTGACTGACTGAGTGACTGACGGGACGTGGGGACAGACGGGATGTGTCAGTGCTCAGCGGGGCCAGTGGGGCAGCTGAGCAATGATACACTCAGTGATTAGTGACATGCACTCCTGCGGACGGCGTCACTTGCATCTGTAAGGAGAATAAACAGAATAAAAATAGACACGGCTTCACCATTCAAATGCCACTCGAGAGCGAGACTCACTTGATGACACAATCAGAGGATGTGTGTCACAAGATATATCCTTCAAACCCTGACCTCCTGATTAAGTCATGCTGGATCAGACCATAATATGTCTAATCCACAAAAATAAGATGGGGTATGAGCTCAAGCACAAGTGGTGCACGCTAGAATTAATGCCATGATCAACTTCCCCAGGCTGAGAAACTTGTAGAAATATCACTTTGTGGTACAGAGTAGCGGAAACATCTTTGAATGTGAAATGAAATAATATTGTTGGCAAGAGTTTTATTAAAATGAAAAGGTGTAATGTAAATATCCTTGTTTGATAAAGACATCTGAAACCCCTGACCAGGTTATCCTCTCTGTTCGAAGAGGGCACGGGTGTCGAGAGAAAACAGGCAGAGCAACCAGAGTTCCAGTGTAGGTCTTTCTGCGGTCTGTCAGTGGCGCAGCCCCCGAGGCTACGTTCCAGGCAAAGACTTCACTGCTGTCTGCTGAATACAGACAAGACAAGCAGTCATCCTCTACTGAGGAAGGTCTGAAGGGCACTGCCATTTGTCTTGGCTTATTTAGCAATCAGTGAGACGAGATGCGAGCGGGGCTTTGAGAGCCTGGTGATGAAAAAGAGGAGCAGCCACATGTGAGGCCAGCTCACTCCAGGGAAACAGGAGTTTGTGCAGAGTGAGAGAACAGCACAGACCAAAGTTAGCAAAATCTTGATGCAGCACCTTTTAGACCTATAAGTACCACCATGTATAATTTGATGGTCTTATTTCCATATACTGCAATTTATCAAAACTCTGGCATAAAACATAGCAGCCTGATTAAGCCAGTTAGAGCAGTTTGTAAGTTTGGTGTCAGTCAGACTAAACAGTGTGTGCGTCAGACCTTTGGCCTTTTATTACAGCACACATCTCCCCTCTGACTTTCATTAAAAACATACCGGTGCTGTGCAAACTATTAAGTTTGAGGTAAACATTTAAATCGAAGCACTTTTATCATGCCTGCAGGTGTAATAATGTAAAACAATAAAACTCTTTCTTTAAAATCAATCTTTAAAACCGAGATAGGAGCAATGACAAGATAATCTTCATATAGAGAGAATCACATATGGATTTAGCAAAAAACAAATGTTCCCATCACAAACATGTGATTTCCAGAGGTCACCTTATACCCAGCTGTTTGCAACGAACTGCTGCCAAAAACAACTTATTCCTCAAATACTGGCGTAGATAAACCAAATATTTATTGCTGCTGAAAGGACAGGGCCGGCTTCCAGCATCTGTTGTGCTAGCTGCTGTTGCGCACACTTTCATTGCCGAGGTAAATTGAGGTCATATGTTTATGATTTGCCCTTTTCCTAATGCTGCCATTGGAGTAAAATAACATTTGAGAGCTGCAATTAGATTGAACCGTGCAATACTCCAGCTAATTAAGTCATATTTCAAGTTCAATAACGATCAAGACGGCCAGATAAAGGCCAGGGAGAGAGAGGCTAGTGTGGTGCAACAATCTGGAAGCTTTGTTTCAGAGCTCAGTTCTATTGTTGAGTTGGAAAAGCACTCAGCGTCTGTGTTTGGATGAACCGTGGCATGGTTTTGAGTGTTTCTGACTATCGTGGTCAATTCAAAAGGCTGAGAATAAGAGGGACGCTGTGCAACAACATGAGCAGGTGCGCCAGAATTCATGTCTTCAAGGAGAAGTAAGCACAGGATAAAGGCTCAGCTCTCTCAGTACTTAGTTCATGGTTTCCTGCTTTTGGTTTTGTGGATATTTTTAAAAAACTAAGGCATTTTCATCAATACACCTGATGAAAAAAACCTGATGCTTCAACTGACCAGACGACTTTGACGGATGATTCAAAAGAGTCACGTTTATGGAGAGCCCTAATAAAGATGACAGTTTGTCTACATTTCTTTGATCATTGTATGAGTAAATCACCCTTTCACAGTGGGTATGAGCAGGAGAAGGAGACTCATAGAGAAAGAGCTGGAATCAGTGTAAAAAAAAGAAAAGAGAAGGAAAAATCCTAACACCAACATAGAACGAAAGAAATTAGGAAAAAAAAATGGCATGATACTGTATGCACAAGGAGTATATACGCAGAGATTTCATTCCAAAATCTATATAAACACAATCTGTCACACAGCTAGCAGTGTCAGCTTCCACATATTTGCCTGTTTCTCCTGCAGAGACACAGGAAAAGCTTGATGTGTGTAATAAAAGGAACTATTAAAGACACCAGAGGACAAAGGTGAGTACATTTTATCAGGGAAATTAAATGCTTGGTATGATGGATTATACGTAGGTTTACACTCAACTACAACCTTCCTGACACGTGTTCCTGTATGTAACTCCGCTTCTGCGTTTGTGTCCTTCATCTTGCCCTTCCTATCCCTGCCCTACTCTCCACTACCAGCCTCACCGTGTGAACATCTCTTCCATTACCGCCCTTGACACTGTGGCCGATTGGATTCTTATCTGCCATCTGTAGGCCGACGCTTAGCCTGCACTATCTCTCTCCACAGCCTAATTGAATCTCAAGTGTTGGAAGTCTGGTGATACACTGACCACACCGTGTCACTGCCAATAGATAAGGATTGCTGTTGGAGGATCGGGCCACCGCAATCACGATGGGGACACGTTGATAAAGGGGTGACAAGCGGTTTGGGTTGGTACTGTGTCGGTGGGACTCTGCTTGGATTGAGAGATAATGGATACCCTCCATTACCGAGATGGTTGTGTTCATATCCAATAATCCAATATCCCTTAATCCTACTGTGCTCAGTGGTTAATTTGTTGAAACTAAACCAGGGGAAAGTAGGGCAGGGTGTTGCTGATTTCCATCGATTTCCACATAAAACCTTAATTCTACTGTTTACAGAGGGGAAGCATCTAATACTATGTTCCTTTCACAGCTACAAAATGCTTATGTTGTTGTAGGCGTGATGTAAAAATCACCTAACCCAGCCTGAACCTGAAAAATCTGTGCTCCACAAAGACAGAAACAACAACTACCAGTTTTTACTCTGAAAATCAATGTTGTTCAGACAGAAAAGCAAAAGTAATTACCATCTCGTTGAAGCTTTAGAATGAGACCTTGGGGTTTTGTGTTAGTGATTACATGCAAGCATCATTATCTGCTCTGTTTTAGCTCACATCGTTCTTGTTAAGCAGGTAACCTCAGTTTAGAGAATCAAGGTACTGGCATGGCAGTCTCTGGAACTACTTTCCTTACTTTATCACAAACTAACCAACTGCAAAGTACCTGAACAGCCAAAGACAGACGCCTACCAGTTACATGATCAGATTTCAAAGGATACCTGACATTATTCACCAATCCATCATGGCCCCACCAGGCTTTGTCCCGGTGTGCCTGATGGCCGACTGTGGCACAGGGGAAAGGTAGGAGGGAGGAGGGACCACAGAGTGTATTTCCTTGTTTCTTACTATTCACCTCAAAGTTTTGGTAACATGTTGCCCCCTGTTTGTTTTGAGTGTAAATTGGCCAACTGTTACACGAAGCACCTTCAATATAATACGATTGAAGTATCAAACAACATTCAGGTCTCCTACCTTAAGAGGCCAAATCCCTTCTTTTTGGTTTTTTTATCCAGATCCTCCAGAGAATCATCCGTCTTCTTCTTTCCTTTGCTCTTCTTCTCTTTCTTCTTCCCTTTGGCTTTCTTCTTCTTTCCGTCCCCTGTGTCCAGGCCCTGGCGAGACGAACTGCTGGCGGGTGTTTCGTGACCAGAGCTCTGCTCTGACAGGTCGTCGTCTGAGGAGGGTGAACGGTTTGTTTGGTTAGACACGGAGGGGTGAGGGCAGAGGTCGCAGCAGATGCACACACGCAGTTGGAATACATACTCCTAAATGCAGCTGCATGTATTACATTCAGAATTAAATTTAGTATGCATGTGCAGACGTCTGTTAGTTAGTCTGCTATAAAGCAGCCTTTCTCACAGCACAGAGGACTGACCACAGGCAAGTCTCCACACCTGGGTGGGCTCTACCAGGAATCATGTCCGTTTGCCAATGATGAATTTTCACCAACATGCAAAGAGCAAACAAAACGCAGCATCAAACCGGTTTAATGTTTGATTTAAAGGGGAGCTCCTAACTAAAAATAATGCTCATTTATTGCTAAATATAATGTTAATTTTAATTGTTAATTTTTAACAGACAGGTAATTTTTCACACTCCTGATTGAACATCATTAGTTAACATTCAGCATGAACTCATAATAATTTCAGCCAACATGGAATTTCCTCCGTAACCACACACACTCAACGTCCCACACCGTCTGTGGGATCACAAGGTAGAGCATTAAAATATGCTGCTGTAAGATATAAAGTTGCTCTTCCTAAATTGCTGAGTGGATAAAATCATGTAGCATTTCATTAAGGTACTTTGGCTAAGCACTGTCCCTTGGCAGGCCTCTGGCTCTTCTTGAGTGCCAGTGTGTTATAAAGCCTAAGGGATGAGCATTGGCAGTGTAGTCTCTAATTTAAAATGGATACAAGGTCTAGGGAAGAATGCTATTACATTATATTACAGCAACAGTGCCAGAGCCTGATCCCACTATTTCTGTTTTCAAAATGCTGATGAAAAAGTCTTACCATCTTCAGAAGGTCCATCGTAGGATTTGTCGATGGCGTTGCGGAAGCTCTGGTTGCATCCCCGCCCCCGGACCATGTGTGGCCGAGGGTGATGAAAGGGCACCTGGGCTTGGTGCGTGGCCTCCGACACGGCCGTCTGGAGGCTCTCCAGGGAGCTGGACTTCCAGAGGCCCAGGGTTGGACCCAGCGCTCCTCCATCTGAAGGCTCTGAGAGACAAGGGAGACAAGAGAGGGTGGGAGGACCCGTTAGTGAGGAGGTGGACTGATGTTAAACAGAGGATGAGAGAAGGGAGGGTAGGGAAAATAAAGAAGCTGACTGATGGAGGAGGAGGGAACTTTGCTCCAAAATGATTTTATGCACTGGTGAAATCAGGCAGAATAATTTTAAATGTTAAAGAAACTCCTGGTACTGAGGTCAAAAGCTTTTAGAAAGTGTAGCCCTGCTCGAAGAAAAAATATTCTCATCTACCACAGTAATATTTTCTTGTTTAAACAGCATCTGTATTGAACTTTTTAAAATCTTAATGCCGCTTGAAATTTAATTTAGGTCAAGATCAGTTCATGTAAGGAATGAGGGAGAGGAGTGCACTGGAGTCTGCAGTCCATATTTTATCCATTTGTGCCAAACGAGGATTTCTTTATCGCGTCTACTGACAGCATGAACTTGGAGAGTAACAGATGTAATCAGTCTCTGACAAATCTTTCACGTGTTGTTATCATGTTCATCTCTTGAAAACTGTGAGAAAGACATTTTTAAAACACTGAAGCAAAAGGATTATAATGCTGTAACTGAAGTGTTTCTTTGGGCTCTGGAAGATGTCTTGTGTCTTTGATCCTTGATATATGGCGGTATCTTGCAATTTAGAACTAACTAACCAACTAAATTCCCAAAATAAGTTACTCAGACAAAATTACCACTCAGGTAATTCAGGCAACCACACCTGAGTGACAGGCTTCCCTTGTGGTATCAGAGTAATTTCTCATATCTAGAGCACGATAATAATGAAGTATGGTTTTGTATGATGTATATATCACACAGTTACCTTTTTTCCTTCCTCATTCATTTGTTTATTGTTTGTCTTGTTCATATGTTCATGCAGTAGATTCAGTCAGCTTTTCAAACTTTGAAAGATCACCTGATTTTAGCCATCAGCATCAGCTCTCTCACCTTCTCCCGAAAGGATACAGCTTTTTTTTTTTTTTGAATGAAGCTCCAAAAGGTTATAACCCAGAAATATGAAGCTATGTTGGTGAAATGAAGAGAAAGAGAGAGGTAGAGGAGAGAGGGTGAAAAACAGGCTTGACAGGAATGGGGAGAAAGTCAGAGACCTATAGGAGAAACATCCTGCAAAGGAGGGAAAAGACACGATGAATGAGGTGGAGTGGTACAGGGACAGGTGAAGAGCAGCACTGTGGGAACTGACAGACTCATGCATAGGCAAGAGAGAGGGGGAATAAATGAACTGCCATCATACTGTACTCAGGTATGGCCTCTTCTCAACCCGAGAGAGGGGAGACGGAGGAGCAGGAAAGCGATGAAGGCCACAGCTGATTCAGCAGAGGATCGGAGAATAGAGGAGGAGGCACGGGGGAAAGAGTGAGGAAGGCTGGGAAGATCTGAGGAAATACAGAGCTGTAAGAAAAATGGAAGAAAGACACAAAGGAGGAGAAAAAGTAGATGTCATGCAGACCCAGCAGCTGCCACTGAACCCACCCTACAGGCTGTGGGAGAAGCTGAAAGGCAGGTGACCAAGAAGAAGACGATAAAAACCTTTTCAACCCAGAGAAGCAGCTACCCTGCACACCAGCCCTCCCAGCCGTGTATCACAATGAAACCAGTACTCAAAGAAGTTACAGACCGGCTGCAAGCTGCATTTTTTTTTCCTTTCTGAAACTTTCCTGAATGACTTTCTCGCATCATGGCACTCACTGCTTAAGATGTATTTTTGTCATTTCAGAGGCTTCAAAGCTCCAAAGTAGAGTGGGGGAAAAGGGGAAGTGAAACTGAAGCAGCAATAGAGTCAAAGCAGGGGGAAAAGTAAGCAGAGCGTTGCTGCCTTTTAAGTCCTAAATTGACTTTCTGAGAGGAAGTGGGATTTATGGGGAATAAGGGGTTATAAATAGAGAGGGGGGAGCGCTCAGGAATAAAACGCTCAATTTGAGAGGCAGGATTTGTGTCACAAATGTAATTACGGCTGTCCAGCTCGCAGCCTGATAGAATTAAGCTCCTTGCCAGCACACTGCTGCACTATACACAGAGAAACTGCGTGTGTGTGTGTCTGAGTGCGTGGGCTCGTGTGTGTTTACTACAAAATGTGAGAATTTTGTTCCAAGTATTTAAAAAAAAAGTCATGATACTGCCTGTTTGAGATAACGGTGTGTGTCCTTGACCGCCTGAGATGAAACAGCAGAAGAAATATGAGCACAATTCACTTTTTCAAGTGAGAGTGTGTTTGTGTGTGTGGGGCTGAGAGTGCACTCACTCCATGCATGTCAGGCAGTTGAGGCTGGAGGTAAATGAATAATGAGGGTTTAATAGGATGGATGAGCGGCAGAGAGGTGGCTATCATCGCCAGCTCGATCCAATGGAGGGTGAAATCAGCGTTTATCACATATCGCTGCCCACTGTGCCAGCAGATGCTCTCACGGATCCGTTCGCATCATGTCTGCCTGATTGCCACTGATTCAAGCTGGTGCACATATTTGACAAACAGCCTGAAAGCCAAACAGCCCAGGATGACGGGCAATGCCCTTCACAGCTGTAACACTCCTCCGTCCGAGATCAAGCAATAATGTCACCTTCTCACTTTCTGTTTTTGCAACCTTTTATCACACTCACACTTCTGCCAAGACACCAACTCAGTTTACATCCAAATGCAATGCAAAATATAACCAAACGCTTATGCAAATATAAGGAGTTGGTTTGTCGGGATTGTGCATGAATCACTGTCTGGTGCTATTAAAACACTGTATGAGATGATGTAATCAAAGGCTCGCCAGTCAAACCTCAGCTGATTAAAACAAAATATAGAAAACAAGTTGGAAATTTCTGTTTGTTTCTGTAGTTGTATTCATTTCAGAGAGGTTACGATCTCCTCATCGCTCCACACAGATCAGATCAGTGTTGGCCATGGTCTGTTTCCATTGCACCAAGTTTTCTGCAGCCAAGCACAAAAACTTTCTGCAGACAAAAATACAAAAAGTTGGTAAATGTTTTCATAATTAAAATCCATGACCATAATATGAATCTAATCCATAGTGTGGTTAAATTATCCTGGAGACTCAGGGATTCTGTTGAAAGAAAACTTTAAAACAGTCATTTACAATGGAGAATAAATACACACTATAAAACAATACTTATTCAACTTATCTGAATAAGTGGCTTCTGGGAAATACAGTCTAACAACATTGTTAATACTAAAACAAAGAACAAGCCAACTGCCACTTTAAAATGGTGGCACACTAAACACACAAACACTCTCAAGTATCCACAAACACACTAGCATCCACCCAAAAGCCCACACATGCCTGCATACCGTCGGTGCATCTACGACAACGTGCACATGCCGATATCCACCGGAGCACATGCCCAACCCACACACACCTCAATGTGATATGTATATTGTGACTTCTGTAGAGGCTGGCTGCTGTCGTGTCTGTACTGAGCAGACAGTGGTGAAGTCTTTGCCTGGAACGTAGCCTCGGGGTCCCGCTGCGCTGACAGACCCTGCAAAGACTGAAAGTGTCACCTTAGAAGTGAGTGTGACACACCTGCAACCTGTCACTGAGGCGCACTCACACAACTCCTTCACCAGTTTCGAGCACGTTTCATGTCACAGGGATCAAGACGGGATCAATAATGATATTTTGTCTGAATAATTGAAAAATGATAATAGCAGTCTGAATCTAAAATGTGTGTTTTCCTACAGCTGGGACAAACTATCAATTCTGAAGAAAAGTCGTCTGCACACAACTCTCTAATTATTTCATCCAGTGAACACAAGAATAAACGAACTCAAAAATGTCCAAATTACAGGCTTTGCTGTACAGACTCTGTGTGTAGTACAAATTTAATAAACCACTCAGCACACACAAAGACACACTGCCAATCCCTGCCACCCTGTCTCACCGAGCACAATATCCAATCTACGGGGTATTTAACACCAGACTATTAAACTAGATATTGTCTTATTTGTAATAAAGCCGACATACAGACAAGCAGACACACTTACACGTCCGCACATAAACCGTGGTGCATCGCTACTGAACCGCCCCACAGTGTCTCAGCAGGGTCTTAACACTTACCTATCAACTGGACAACAATGTGCTCCACAGCAAGCAGCTTTGCAGCAGAGTGGCTGAAAGGTTGCCACGGTTACAAGACTGTGCCCCCTCCATCAAAACAGCTGGGGGGTGGCGGTGGTGGTACGGAAAGGGTAGGTGTGTGTGTGTGTGTGTGTGTGTGTGTGTGTGTGTGTGTGTGTGTGTGTGTGTGTGTGTGTGTGTGAGAGACAGAGGGGTGATGGTGAGTTGCCAAGGAGACACTATAGCCAACAGTGAAAAAGGGGCTTGTTGCTCCTGGCCATAGTTCTTTAAATTCGGTACAGAGAGCAGAAATCATACACACACACACACACACACACACACACACACACACACACACACACACACATAGATATACTTATAGAAACACACATGTAAGACACAGAACCACACACACACTTTTCCATCTAGGATTCAATCTCAGTACTGGCCAATAAAACCCAGAGCCGTTGTTCTGGAGACCAGTAAAACAGGCCCTGACCTGCACTCTGCTATAAAAACATATGCCACACACAGATACACACACACTACACACCGGTGAAAGAAAAGCCTGATCTCAGTGTTAATACTGTTCAGCAAAGGTTACTGAATTTAATCCACCAGAAGCATTAAACACACTGTTAGAAAGGATTGAATGGCCCCTTCCTGTGTTAGACTGTTACAATAAAAGTTATTTCATTCACAAAGAGCCTTAAATAATCTTGAATTACAACAGATATTTACAATCCTATCTCAATAAATGTTTACAAGTGGATTTTAGCTCTTTAGACTGCACAAAGAAATGTACAGAACACAATCATGACACGGTCTCTCATGACACTAATCTTCACCTTTGATTAAATGTACTGACTATAGGCCTTTAAACCTTGAAACCTATGATGACGTGTGAGACGTACAGAGAGGAAAGCATCATGCACATGAAGTAAGAACAACAAAACATCACCAGCTTTATCCTTTTAAAAGTGAATGATGTTTAGGCACAGCAGCTTTTACAAACCTTCAAACGGAGTCACGTCACACAACTGTACGCCCAGTTAAAGCAAATCCAATTCATGTTATGGCTAATCTAAACTGCATTCCAATTAAAGACCTGTCCAATCATTAAGCATCCCTCCATCACAATCTGAATGCACTCAGCTGTTTCACAGGCAGAGGGTGAAGCTGGATGGAGGCGCTGCCCCGGCAGTAATTGTGTTTAGCTGTTTAGATGTATGAGGGAATGGGGACATATGGGCCCGTATGTATTTAGCCTCCAACTAGATGAATGGCTTTAATAACTGGAGAGGACTTAAAAGGCCATTTCATAATTACTGCTTACCTCTACTGAATTACAGCAGCGCGGCAGGGGTGGCAGAGTACGGACGAGGGTTGGAGTGAACTGTGTGGAGTGGGACATGTGCCATTTGTAAACGCGTGGCGGATGAAAGTGCTTGTGCAATAAAGGAGAACTGCAGAGTGCATAAATTCAGACACACACACACAAACATACCTGCATAATGTTATACTTGTTCCTTCGTTCATTGACTACTACACATGATATTTATATCTCTCAAGATGGTCACTGTGGTCCTGACATGACCCATCACAGCTTCCAGCTTTTCAGAACCTGCATGACATGCAGTGTGTAGAGAACTTACTGTAGAAATGTGGCAATATAACACGATGCCCAACACGATGAGACTGAATATAATTTGGAGCCATGAATATCTCTATTCTAGATGTAGAACTGGTCGTCTTCCACTATGAAATGCAACATCCACATCTGTTAAATGCTTTCATTTTAATGCTGATAGTCTGATCTCAGAATGAATCTAACTCTTAATTTAATCTACAAAAACTGAGGTTTTCAATCACCTCTTCTTCCCTATAAGCAGAACTGGCCCTTATAAGAATAGAATCACAAGAAAAACACACACAGATGGTCTTTGCAGACACAGAAGGATCAATCAGTTCAAATCTGCACAACATGGTGACTTTCAACTTAAATCAACAACGACAAGTCGGATGCAAAGAACTGAGGGAGGGAGGGAGAAAGAAAGAGAGCGGGAGACGGAGTGAGATAAGGAGCCAGTGACAGCAAGAGGCAGAATTACACAGCACCCAAACAAAGAGTGTGAAAACAAAGCAGAGGCTTCAGCGCTGGCAGGACGCCGGCTGGTTTTAAAGTGTCATTGTGAACAGAAGAAACAACAGGGACTAATGGGCACATAGAGCCGTGGCACTGGTGGCTGGGCCGCAGGGTTAGCTGTTAGTTATGCACTAAACACCCACACAAACAGAAAACGCACACATATGGAAAGAAACATATAAAAAGACAAAAAAAAGACATACAAACAAATACGACTTGCAGCAAAAGCAAACAACACCACAAGCAAATGTAAGCAGATGTGCATGAGGCTGAGACGCAGTACTGCAGTGTAATCATCTGCACAGCCCCAGTGCTTGAGTGTGTGCATATAGTGTGTGTGTATGTGTGTGTGTGTGTGTTTGAGAGAGAGAGAGCTGGATGAGCTCCCAGGTGTGTTGTAAGAGGGCAGCCTTCTGCCAGGGGAGATGTTAGACTCTAAGGGAGAGAAATGGAGGGATGAATGAAGGGATATCTGTCCATTACTCTCTTGGCTGTCTACGGGGTGTTCACACACACACACACACACACACACACAGGCTTGAGGAGATGCTGGGCTGTGTCTGACTTGGTAGGGGAAACTCAGAGGCTGGAGCATGTTCACCATAATCACATAAGGCTGGAACAGATACAGCTGCAGAGGATGGAGAGAAAGAGAGGGGGAAAGAGAGAGCTGAAGATAACAGAGGAAGAGAGAGAATAAAAAAGGATCAGCCTGTTGAGAGAAAGAGAATAAAAGTGATTATAAAGAGGGAATCGGATGTAGGAGAGGAGGAGGGAGAGAAAAGAAAGAGAGATGGAGCTTTGGGATTGAGAGGATACTAAAAATGGGGATGAGGCTGGCGACAGAGAGCAGGAGACAGAGAATAATCAAGAGAGAAGCGATTGGGAAGAAGCGGGAAAGTGGTAGCAAAGATGAAAGCGAAAAAAGAAAAAAAACTAAAAGCTCTATTGAAGATGGAGAGTCCTAAGACTGGAGAATCAAGAGAGAAGAAAGAGAGAGAGACAGCTTGAGTAAGTGACAGAGAGAAAGATGGAGCAAGAGGAAAGAAAGAGGGAGTTAGAGGAGTGAAGCGCTCCTCACAGCAGCTCTAGCCAGAGAGAAAAAGGGTTTTATCCAGATTAAAGAAGCCAGGCAGGCCTCTTAAGACCATCCGCCTAATGAAATATGTCAAAGCCCATAAAGAAACACTGAGGCCATTTAGGAGGGAGGGTGGGATGGGTGGCGGGAGGGGGGGACGCAGGAAGCTCGGCAAATATACTGCGTCAGCAAAAATGAAAAACATGCAAAAGCCCTGTCAATACGCATTAGCTAAGACGTCAGCATGAGGAGAGATGGAAAAAAGAAGAAGAAAGGAATGCTGCAGTGGAGAAATGGATCACTTTATTTATTATGGGCCATAAGGGTTACGGATGCTGATCAGAAATGCCAAGAAAATCATAGCAGGAGAGGAGGAGGGAGGGGAGGGGTTTGTGTCAGGGAGAAAAGGAGCAGGAGGAGGGCGGAGGCGAAGCCATTTGTGGGAATGCTGAGTGTGGGAGATCTGAGGTCAGGAACGGTGCTCAGGCCATTTGTATTCCACCGGCAACAGGCTGGCTGCTGCAGGTGGATTTAAGAGATCGGTGTACGTGTGTGTGTGTGTAGGTGTGTGTGTAACAGAGACACAGAGGCAGGCCTGCCTGCCGACATCAGAACTAAATGGCTGGTCATGATTCTTTTCTTACACAAGCCTTGTTTCCATTTTAAAATACAGTGGGTGTCCTAAATGAGATGTAATGTGGTGCATCTCCACTGCTGAACTCCACAGTTAAAACCCTGACTTCTGCAGCCCAGCTAGAGATGACCAGCTGAGCATGCACGCTCTCTGTCAGCTACACTCTGATTGATATTCATACTGGTGATGCCACAGACAGTCTCCCAGCCCTGGCCACTGAGAAGCAGAGCTGGAGCAGTTCTTTCTGACTCAGTGGAAATTCACTGCTGCCCTATCTGCTCCCATCACAGCACAGATTGTTCCTTCATACAGCACAAGTGGTGTGTACAAGCCACAATAACTTTGAAGGCAGTCTCTCTGTCTTTATCTCCAGTGTTGTTGTGTTTTTGCCTCTTTTGTCAGCGTCAAACCCGTACCACAGTCTTCACTGCAGCCCAGTAATTCTCAAATTTAAAACATAATGCCAGTCAAGTGATGTGCCTGCTGTCAACATGACACTCCCTGTAGATCTGAACACACATGATAAAGAGGCAGTCAGCTAAAATGATTAGATTTTTTCACCATGTTTGGTGCTTGCTGCATGTTTTCATTGCTGTAGTGTTTCTGAAACATCTTGACGTCTCTTTCTACACATTTTAAGTTTCTGAAATCTGAATTCAGATCTTTTCAGACACAGAACATGTAACGTTGTTAAGGAGACGGCTTTTTCTCATTCAGACATCCATTATATAAATATTCCATACAGTTTTATTCAGACATGGCAGGAACTTTATGGAAAGAGCTACAACTCTTATTTAGCATATTTGGCACCTGGTGCAGTAGAGGGAGCTGTGATGTGAAAGTGATGAGTGTGTGTGAAGAGTGTTCTCTGTCTTCACACACACACAGTCATCACTGATGGATTTTAGAGCTTATTTTAACACTGAAGCCTTCATTATTGGCCAACATGAGCTGAGGGCTGAGGTGATATTAGAAAAATCCTCCTTAACAACTTAAAATTAGCTGATTCCCAGTGGTTTGTGGTTTATTAGACTGATTTCATTTTCTTTGCATATAAGGGATAATAATATAACGATAACTGGATTACAGTGACATAGGTTTAATCTGTCTGGCTGTGCATGTTTTTCCGTGTGTTGCTGTGGTTTAACATTTAACATGTTAGAAGTTTTACTGAAATGTTACTGGGTGTGGACAGAGTCAGATTGCTGTCAGAACTTTTATGTATGTTAAATTGCTGACATGTTAAATTGATGTCATATTTGTGTAATGACCAAGGGGCTTTAGTCAGGGTTGTTCCTGCAGACACAAATGTAAAGTGAATCCGTTCTCTGAATCAATACAGTTTCATGTCACTCAGGAAAAGAACACTGTTAAACTGACTTTATATTTTACCTTTAACCAGACTTTTCTCAAATAAAACAAGGTGGAACTGAGTGTGGAGAAATAACTGAAGCGGACGTGCTGTCAGCTGGGTGAGGATTGAACACTGTGGGCCTGCTGACCTGGACGGCTATAAAAGCAGCGAGCGCTCAGACTCTAAGTGCTTCACAACTCAACTTTGTCAGCCGGGGAGTGAAGAAGGTGGGAGGTGAAAGAGAATGAGGAATAAAGAAATGTTTGAAAATGAATAAGAAAAAAAAAAAAACACAGAAAATGCATGTATGGATGAGAGTTTTAATTATATCAAACACTCACCATTCCTCTGCCTGACCAGTGATCCAATGTTGCTCTCATCAGCCACTAGAAGAAAACACACAGCAAATACCACGTTATTGCATTCCATACATATTAAAATACAGAGCAGAATATACGTCATTCCACTGCTTTGGGTGGTAAATGGTTACAGTGGTGTCTTCTGGTGCTGGCACACTCTGTAAATGACTCCCTGCTGCAGAAGAATCACACAGAGAAAGACGAGTGAGGGACAAAATGACACAGACTGAAAGAGGAAATGAAAAAGAGGCAGATATATAAGAAAACCACAAGAAAGAAAGATATTATGATCGTGAGAGAAAACGAGAACAGATAGAGGTGAGACAATGAGGAAAATAATAAAGGGAGGAAGAAGAAAACAAGAAGAAGCCCCCACCAACACCCCCCACCACCCCTTAATCTAACTAAAGAGGATTGCGGTCGACCAGCGGCAGCCGCCACAGGCAGTGCATCATGGGATACAATAATAGGTTTTCATTACGCTGCTATTTCTCTTAAATAATCCTTTTCATTTTTTATGAGGTCAATTTTCCCAGCGGACAGATGGACGAGGGAGAGAGAAAATGAGAGGAAGGGAGAAAAAGGGTAGACCGAAAAAATGATAAACAGCAGGGAGAGAGTGCAAGGAGTGACAGATGAAGGATGATAGGGTGTGTCGGGCAAAAAAAAAAAACACAATCAGCAAGGAGGGGAAGCTTGAAATCAAAAGAGGTTGCATCATAAAAGTCCTGCAGACACACATCTGTAGCAACAAGACAAAGAAACCGAAATACCTTTCTTGTGCGCACGTGCCAGATAAAATAAAAATTAAATACTTTCAAAGTTTGGAGAAGAACTATTCCGGGCCACATGACCCTGCCAGATAATGAAAGCCTCCTTTTCTGTGGAGAAAAGATAAAAGTCTGCATGGCCAGCAGCCAAGTTTGTCTCCTCCTGACACAGTGAAAGGCTAAAATGTAAAATACCTCTTTTAACCTCCAGTCGGCTACGTTTCAGAATTATATATATTTATTCTATCACTGGATAACTTATTTATACAGCCCTGCAGAAGCATGGCACACAGTATAATGTTAAGTTTATCATGTATTTAAACGTTAGGTATGGAAAGAGAAGGAGGGAGGGAGAGACTGAAAAGAGGAAGAAGAAGAAAAAGAGGAAAGGTAACTAACTGAAAGAGAGAAAGTGTAAGGCTGGAGAACAGGGACCACAGGACACTGAGCAGGGGACAAAGAGTAGAGAAGGAAAAAGGAGAGATTCAGAGGGAGACAAGGGAGCAGGGAACTAAGAATGAGGAAGAGAGATAACGAGAGAAAGGGTGAGTCAGTCCAGCTGTGTGTGTGTGTGTGTGTGTGTGTGTGTGTGTGTGTGTGTGTGTGTGTGTGTGTGTGTGTGTGTGTGTGT
>JBBMJY010000017.1:2862724-2874830 GCA_037833715.1 Toxotes lorentzi
TGTGTGTGTGTGTGTGTGTGTGTGTGTGTGTGTGTGTGTGTGTGTGTGTGTGTGTGTGTGTGTGTGTGTGTGGTGGAACTGTCGGATCCACTTTTCATGGGTTATGCTTCACATTCGGATTTCACCTCCTGGCCTCGAAAGGTTTGAAAGTCCATGTGCTTTAGAGGCTGTTGGATTATTAGGCCTCGTCCTATTTGTGATTTTATGAATCCAAACTCTACATCTATTTCACATGATGCACTCACTACTGCTGAGTGGATCACTTCACAGTGAGGAATAATGCTGTATCTCTATGCCAGCTCAGCTCAATTTGACCAAGGAAAGGCCCAGCTAGCTAGATTCAGCAATTATCTCTCTGTGTTTTAGTTTTTATTAGTAGTGGCGCCGTCTGCCTTTCCAATGCTAGATTCACTTTACCTTCCCAAGCACCTGGTATTCACAGAAAATGGTGCATGTATGTAATCCAGTGCAATGAATCTGTTATCAGCCTCAATGCTGAGTGTTCGCTCTCTTTACGAAGTGAACAAGAGGGTCAGTAAAGCGCGGGGAAGCCAGGTAGCTCTGCCACAACATATTCAATGATTCAAAATTCATTGCACACCACATAACGCAGGTTGCAAAGTGTAGTGTATGGGCTAACCGTCTCCTAAAAGGTTTGATGCTCCTGTGCACTTTGAGCAACTTAGAGCCAATCCATACAGACCATTTTCCAAAGCTGCTTTTCAGACTGATAAAAGCATTAGTTTCCATTATTGGTCATTCAGTGAAAAAAAAAAAATCTTGTTGCTGAATCACTGTCAGACCTGCTTGAAAAAGTTACGTATTTGAGTGTTTTATTTAATGTTTTACCTTTTATAGTTGTAAGGGAATATAAATACGAGCAAAACTGATTCATCATTTCAGAATCCTTTGGAACAAATCCAAACCTCTTTTTCAGGGTTTGGTGCAGCTTTAGTGTCAGTGACTCCACTATTCATCTCAGCATGGGCAGACGATGTGTGTGTGAGGATTTCTGTGTGTGAGCGGAGGCTCTGAGTCAACAGACTATTTGCTAAGGCATCCGAGGTCAATAAAAGCAGCTCACCTCTCCCTGTCAAGTGGTGTTTAATAAAAGCTAACCTGCTCTGCTGTGCTGCTAAAGCTCCGATACATGTGACCATAAAGACTGACACATGGGAAACTCTCCTGGGTGAAAAAAGCATTTGGCTCCTTAAATACAAATTGTGTAGGCAGGGTCAAAAGTGTTCAGAGCTCCTGTCATCTTTACACATGTACACACACCCACTCACATTCACACACACACACACACACAGCTCTGCTAACTACCTTGTTCCAGCCCTGAGCACTTTGGAGAGGAAAGAGGTGAATACAGAACCAGAGGGACAGAAAAAGCAGATTGAAATGAAGGATGGCCAGAGATGGAGACAGAAGGTGGAGAGGGGAGACAGATAGTGGTGGGTATTGGAGTGGGTCCTCAGTGGGATGGAGGCTCAGGGTCTGTGCGGCCTGCATGTGTTTGTGTGTGTGCGGCCGCGTGTGCAGACCACCCTTGTCCGTAATGAAAGCCAATCAGCTTGGGTGGCAGAGGCGTGTGCTGCAGGAAGAAAGCCAATCCACTGAACCTAATGAACCGGGATTGGAAATCAGAGAGAGGCAGAGAAGAAAGAGAGATAGATAGAGGAGAGCGAGAGCAATGAACTTGTTGGCTTTCAGATGAGAAAGAAAGTGCTGAGAGAAAAGAGAGATATACAAAGATAGGGGGAACACTGAAAAATAGAAATAAAAAGAGAGATGAGGGCAAGAGAGTGAAAAAAAACCAGCACTGATCCTGTCCAGAGAACAAAAAATTGAAGAGAAGTATTGAAAAGATGAAAAACTGGAGAGACAGACAGAGAGAAAACGAGAAGAGAAGAGGAGGGAAGGAGGGGTCAGCTCGGGTTAATACGAGGAAATAAGCCCTTTCGTTCTCGCCTTCCACACACACAGCAAGCCATGAGATTGGAAACCTCACGCTTTTCATTCACACACAAATAAAAAGGACACACACAGACATGTACACACACTCTAGACGTGTTCATCCAGTCTGCTGGAAAGCCCTTGGGTTTAGGAGTTCAGGAGGTCAAATCCCCTCAGGCCGGGGATAATAGGAGAAGGCTACATATCACAACAAAGAAATGTACTGATAAGAGGCATGTGATCGCTGCTGTGGTTGTGTGTGTGCGGTTGTGTGTAGTCTGGCTCCCTGATTAGACTTGTATGTTTGGCTGGGATGTGATGGTTGAGACAACAATGTGTTTTGTACGTTTTTACCCCAGTAAATGCATTTAGTCGTAGACTGGTGAAAAGTAAACAGCTTCTTTCAGTGACGAAGGGTTCTGTGTGTGTGTTTGTGTGTGTGTGTATAAACTCACCCATATCCATGCTCTTGGACGCTCTGTTGCGAGGTATGTTGTCCTTGTCATTGGCCAGTTGGCTGTAGAAAGCTGCAGCCATGTGGGGCGGCATCTGAAACTCACTACAAAACAAATGGACTGAGTGAGTGAGTGTCAGCTGAGTGCTGCTGTTGTCAGTGTGACTGCAGACTGACTGGCTATCACAATTAGACCATATAGTCTAAATAATGCATAATATAATGCAGCGACCTAAATTAAGATAGCCTTTAGAATATAATACCTGTGGCCCTGTGTAGTTTAACAGAGTGTTAATGGCACAGTGTACTGCTCTGTGTGTATGTTATGGTGGGGTGGAGGGTGGGGGGTACCTGTGATGTGGAGGAGTCAGTGGCAAGTCTCTATTCATTTCCTCAACAGCCCTGGGGGAGGGTGGCGGGGGGAAGCCTTCCTCCGACTCCTCATCCTTGTTGCCGTAGTGACCGTAGCTGCCACTGGCGGTCGCAGCGGGATTCGGAGCTGAGGAGAAACCACTTGATTTTGTTTATCAGGAAGGAATCAAAGAAAACTTGGAAAACAGAAAAGGTGCTGACTTTTCTGCTAATTTTAACACATTTTCAGTAACATTTTGTTTTTTTGGGTTGTTTTTTAGCTTCTCCCTTGATTTGGCTGGTTAGAATATCAAAAGTAAACGCAATGAAAGTTAAATAAAACTGTGTGTTGTGTGTGTGTGCGATATCCAGTCTTAAATGCGTATTTATATTGATCACACACGTCTAAATACAGACATCAGACCCAATGGAAATCAGTGTGTCCTTCATTTGAGGATCAATACTGTCAATAAAGAGCCGAGCGAGGTCAGACGTTTAGAACACATACATACGCTCAACATCAGAGACACACTCATACACAGAACGCACACATAATGGCATTTGGCATTATGTACGGCATAATGCCAAATCACACAAAACTAAATACACAAAAACGAATCATTTCCATACAAAGGCCTTATTCTAACTTCCTTGCAACTCTTCCTCCAACATTTCCATAAACTGTAAACCCCGAGAGCGCATCATTTCCCCACTCTAAAGCCTTTGTGTTGAAATCCCGCCCATACAAAATGACTGTAGCTGTACTGCCGCTCCAGTCTGATGGAGAGCTGACAGAGTCTCAGTGAGGAAAGCATCTCCAGTTCCCTGCATCCCGGGGGATGAGGAGAGGGGGAGACGAGGGAGAGAGATGAAGAATTCAAAACAGTTTGTTAGTCTTTCTTTTTTCCTTTAACACAACAGCACGCATGCCTCACAATACCCTTTATGCAAATCTGGCCCACTTAGAAGCCGTTTCATCAGCGTAATGATTCCAAGGTCAGATCTTTTGCACATGAAAAGCGAGCGCTGCGTTCGGAAAAACATAGTTAATGACTTTCCTTTCTCCCGCTATAAATATGCAGTGAAAAGAGATATAAAGACAGAGCCTGGAAAAGATGCGACTATTTTGTAATTCAGAGCTATAAGATGTGAGATGTATAGAAAAAAAACAGACCAAAGTCAGGAGCCTTGGCTGAGTGTCGTGTTGTGCAGGGAACACAAAGACACAGACACACAAACCTACGCTGACAAACATACTGTGTGTACCCACTCAGTCACAGATAGCACGAGTACACAAACACTCTAAGCCTAATGTTGACTATCTGACAGTTCAAATGGACAAATATTGTGCACATTGTCGAGTGTATGTGGCTGCGTGCTCACCACTTCCAGAGTTGCTGTACGCATAGTTGTTAGTCGTCATTATTGGAGTGTGACCGGCAGCGTTCATGGTGGGCTCTGATTTTGGGGGTCTAGCAGATCCTGAATGCTTCTGGTATGCGTCGTGGTCCCTTGGCTCCTGTCCAGAGAGAGATGAAGAGGGACGATGGAAATTAAAGGTTATTAAAGGTTCAAAAGCAAAGAACAAATTTCCCAAACCCAGTCAGACTCGTGACTTATGAAAAATTGATGATGTTGCCTCATACATCAGGAGGGTAAAGTTGTTTCTGTTATTACCCAGTAGGATTGGACTAATGTCCGATGACTCATTTATTGGACAATTTTGGTCAATTTCTTCCTGCATCATCAGAGCTACATGGACCCACAGAGGAAAATCTAATTCAGGTGACTCACGGCAAATCATCTCTTATTGCTCCTTCTGGATCTACTCGTCTTCCCTGGTGTCACAGAGAGCTCACAAACAAATCACCAGCAAAGAGCGCGTAACGTATGTGCAACAGGTAGAAACAGTACAAGAATATGAGTCATTTCGTGTCACTACTTTTTTAATAAACTAGTGAAATAACTTGTGAACGCAGAGGCTTTCTCAGTTTTGGCCTGAACAAGTAAGAAACATGAGAGAGAGAGTTCTGAGAAGAGCCGTACCACCAATAACAGAAGGAGCAGTGACCGTGCTCAAACAGTGCAACTTTGCATTGAAAAACATGGATCAGACAGTGTGAAGGACACTGCACGAAGTCAGCCTCTACGGACGGAGGCCAGGAAGAAAACCATTACTCACAAAACCAGTCCAGCATGTTTGGCATGGACCCAGCCAGGAATCTGGATTCAGCCTGAATCCAGTGTAACACCACTGAAATAAGTGACTGGTATCATCCACAGCCAGAGGAAGTGGGCATAAAAAAATGTACAAAAATAAAGGAATAGACCCTCACTAATGAAGGGTGTGCTGACTTTCACTGCAGCTGGTTCTGTAATTTGAACCTTTCATTCTGGTGTAATTAGTCAAACATTTCTGTTTCTCAAATTAATTGGCTTCAGTTTGTCTGGGCTTTGGGCTTAAAACAACTAAGTTAGAAAGAAGGGATGTGTAATTACACAACACTGTAGTGATACTGACCATTCATTACATATCTACCATCCTCTGCTTTCATAACACAAACAAACTGGATCAGAGTTTCAGCAGCTTTCACACCAGCCTCAAGTCTGTTTAACTGCACCGAGTGAAAGATCACTTTTATGAATGAGACCCTACTAATCAAAATACTGTTTAATCTACGGTACAGCAACAGACACTATCAAAGATTTTCATCATTTACTGGATCCTGGGTTTTTCTGAGTTAATATCAGAGGCAGATTAAATGCTGATGAATGCAACGAAAAGTCTAACTTGACATTTCTTCAGGTGGAGCAATTTCAGTTTCATCCAACGTGCATCTACTGTGTGAAAAAAAAGAGGATTTTACATTAATTTTGGTAGAGGTACAGTCACATCTTGCAACCAATCACCAAAATTATGATTCACCTCAGATAGTGAAATGGGAGCAGAGCTTTGAGGAAATATGAGCAGATTTAGAACAAACCTCTGAGGACTTTGGGTAGACGTGCAGTGTAGTGTGCAGGGCGATGCAGAAAATATCACAACACAGTGAAGTTGATCATTACTGCGGAAGAAACTGCGTCATCTGTTCTGACTGTAAGATCAAATCTAAATCTTTACGCAGGAAGAAGGAAAATATATGTTGTGGAATATAGATTACAAGAATGTTTGAGTGGATTCTTATAACCAGATCACAGATTCTGAGATGAGGTACAAAAAAACATAAATATATATATTTTTTGATTTGCCTTTGGAAACCCAAAACAGTTTTAACACTGTCTAACTGGGAAAAAAATATCAATTCAGTGTGCACAATTGAAATCAGTAATTAAGATAATCCTGAGAGCACTGACAGGCATGTTATCGAACAACCATCCAGCACTACAAAGGACCCCCACCCCACAGATGGAGATAGGGACTGGCAGTGCTGATGGGAATCGGTGCTGGTGGAGGATGAAAGAAGCCTTTTCTGGTCAAAGAGATGGGAGCTACGGCTGACACACACTCACACTCACACACACACACACACACACACACACACACTCACACACATCCACACAATAAGCACAAACAGACACACACTTATTTAAGTGTGATAAAAAAAAAAATCTAAGACGCGGCGTACAGTAATGAAAGGTGTATCTGTAGCTTCCTCATTTCAAAGCTTTGGGTGGGACGTACTCACAATGTCATGGAGTCCCTGAGGTATCATTAGCAGCTACTATACATCTTAATATGTCACCATATCACAGCTGTCAATCACTTTGAGCTCATATATGTCTGTCGCATGCATTTGCACACAAACTTCTGACAGCTCCTCTGCATACGCCAGTGACACATAAATCACATAATAGCCCCTATCTCTCCATTCATCCCTCCATCCATCCATCCACCCATACATCCATCCCTCGGTCTCCGCACACCGACGGCTCGCCTGAGGCTTCTGAAGCAGCCTGGCAGACAGGCAGTCAGATATCTTAATCCCACAACAATGAGTAAACAGGGGGGATCCATCTATCCTCCCAGCACCAACCTACAGCTACATACAATGGGCTTCTGAGAGGCTTAGCCCTGCTTCACCGTAATGAGTCACCCACCCCACCCACATTTCACTCGGCTCAGGATGGAGAGGAAAAGAAAGAACAAAACGAAAAATAATATTAGATGTTAAAATTAAAATCAAACAGAAAAAAAACATGTTTTTTGATTTAAATTTTAACATCTAATATGAATTATCTGTCTTGTCAGGTTTTGGTGTGCTTTAGGTTCTCTTAGCTTTACTCTTCATCTTTCTACTCAGTCTTATCAGTGATCAGTTACCTGTCACATACTTTCAGCTGAACTAACCTGAATAAAAAGTTCTGCATAAATAAAGTTTGATTGATCGAACGATAAAGAAGTAATACTTGATAATCGAGCTGCCTCTGCTTGACGCTCCAATTACGTATCATTATTGCTGCAGTTAAACGAGGAGAAAAGGAGGGATAAAAAGAGAAAGAGAGAAGCTGTTATCATTTAATTTTCCAGCAAAATCCATGTGAAAGCAAATAAACATTTCAAATCATTCTCCAGAACCAGATTTATCAAAGTAAATGAGGCCATTTTATCATGGGTAGGACTTAAGGTTCTACCATCAGCTGTAGACAGAGACAAGAGAAAGGAGGAACGCTGAGGGGCTCGGGGAGTTTTCCTTTAGGGAGCGCTTGTTTTATCACACTGCTCCACGGTGTCTCCAGACTGGCTGTTTAGTGATGAGACGAGGACTATGCAGATATATACTGAACTTTGAACTGGGTTTGATAGCATTTATCTGCAGGCTTGGATGACTAAAACATTCACACACTGAAGGCAGCAGATGAGATGGAAATGCCACAATGGGCAGGTCAGTGGCAGTCAACCCTCTAACCCTCCCATTTCTACTCCCTCTCTCATGCACGCGCACGTTTTCACTCAGCTTTAACTGCTGTGCAACATCTTTTTAAGCTTTTGAAATAATCAGTCATGGTTCAACATGAAGCTGAATAGATAGACTTAACTAAGAAACAGCTATTTTTCACCATCTGTCATGCTTGATATCTCCATCAGTCCGTCCATCCAGAAATTCGCGCTGCTTTGTGCAAGATGAACACAATTTTCTGTGTGACTTTGTGATTGATTCTAATGTTGCTTGCACATTTACCACCAGGGATTAAAGGATTTTTTTTTTTTTGGGACACATTAAGACATTTATGGAAACATTTTTTTTCTAACAGCACTCAAACATAAAAGAGGAAGAGATAAAAATAAGCAAAGGTTAACACGTGCATGCAGTTTCATTTTTAACACATTTATCACATCTGAGAGGAAGTGTTTCACAGCTCCATGGAGCATTCATGAATACTGATTCTGCTCTTGTGTCAGTTTTCATTAGGTTTCCCTGAAATATGTTCATTTCTCCTTATATTGCTGAGAATGTGACTCTTGGTGTAACTACTAATTTACAATTTTGGCTTCTTTGTGTTCATAGATGAATCGTGTCTGGATGTGGCTTATCTTAATGTCTTTTTAGGGGGAATGTTCACTTGTTAAACTTTTATGAAACACGTCCTGGTTTCTGCTTTAAGAGTAACAAGGGATAAAGAAAAGGCAGAAAAGAAAAAAAGACACTGAGGCCAAAGCAGTGGGAACAGGGACCCAAATGTCATTTAATAAACAGGCAGCGAAGCAAAGGAGAAGGCAGTCACCTAAAACCCCAACGGAGCAACAGACAGACAGGCATGCAGGAGACTGCAGATTAGCTTTATTTAACAGAGGAGAGACAGACAGGTGAGACAGGACAAGCAAGAGCACATTGCCCCCAAAAACATGGAAATTAAAAAGAAAAAAGTGAATACAAAACTTTACACAAGTAGACAGAACAGGAAAGAGCAGATTCAGCCTTTACACTCTGTAGAAAAGCAGTGGTTTGAAAAGAAACTATGAAAAGTAATCAGTTACATCTAATTTTAATTAATTAAAAGCAGCGTGACAGAAAGGAGACGGAAGACAGTGAAGAATTTAGTACTGCCCTGAGTTTATGGGTTATATTTTAAAAAGAGAGCTAAAAGTTAATGGTGTGACAATTAGTGGTGTTGGCAAAGGGAAAGCTTTCAGCCAGATTAATATGCTTCCACACCATCAGTCACTGAGGACTTACTGTATTTACACATCAAGGGTTTTTGGTTCAAATGAGGGAAAAGTGATATTTTCTACATAATTTCTTTTAAAATATAACAGGAAGCATCAGACTGTTACTGAGCTTCAGAATAATGAAACTGATCTTTCTGCCATAATTTAAAATCAGGATTTTACTTGCGTCTTTTTATTTACTCTTTTCTTCTTTGTTTTTGTTTTATAATTACAAATGTGCTCTTTTAACTGAGCTCAACAACATTCTTAATGCACACACACACTATGTGTCAGAGTCCACCAGAGAGCCGTAGGTGGTGTTGTCTGGTGAGGGCCCAGTTGTGTGAGTAGTTATGTGAGTGTGCGTCTGCATATATGTCTGCAGATCTGTGTGTGTGTCTGTTGGTCTGACTGCGGGTGGGTATCCTGCTGCGTATTGGCGGGTCTCCATACATCTGCCCTGCCATGGCCCTAATGTTCTCAGTGTAACTGTTACTCTGGAAGCTGTCTTGGCTGTAGATGGCGTCCAGCGTGCGGCTGCGCTGGTGCCGTGACTTGCAGCTGTGTGTGTTGCCCTGAGCGACAACGAATGTGTGACCGTGTGTGTTATCGAGCAGGGTGCGGCCCTGCATGTCCGTGTGTGTTCGGCTGCGTGCGTACCCACATTCGTGCCTTTCCCTGTTTAAGTTTCCCCCTGTGCGTCTGTTCAAGCTGTTCAGTGTCTGACTGTGAGACACAAACCCAAACTCACACCTCACACTTGGTCTGTACGCATCATTTTGTGCAAACCGCCCTTCATCATCACTGGACTCTTTATCCCTCCGTGCGAAGCCAAATGTGTAACCACTATGCCTCTCCCTTTGGTTAAACCCATAGGTGTATCTGGTGTGCGTCTCCCCTGGCCGCTGTGTGTAACGCTGCCTGTGGCTGTGAGGCAGCGGCTCGGACACTCGCCTCCTCAGTGTGGGGAGGAGGGAGGAGGAGCGGCGAGGCGGAGGTGGCTGCTGCTGGTGGCAGGCGACACTCACTCGTACCTGATTGCTGGAGCCTGTCTGGGGGTTGGATTGCTGGGTGGTGGAGACATTTGTAGCTGTGTTTAGTGCAGGGTCACTGCTGCCCATCTGTACAAAAAAGTAAAATAAAGCAAGTATAATTTGGAGTAAAAGAAAAAAAACGAATAAACTGTCTTGTATATCAGCTAGGAGATAGCATGGCTGAAACTGTTCCAGCTGTTCTCTGAGTTATGCAGCTGTTTTCATCTTTTGCAGGAGTGTTGTGTCAATTAACAGCCACAAGCCTTATCAAAGAGCTCCTGAATAAGAAACTCAGCTGGTACCTGCTTCTTCTTGATAAAGTGTCATCTTAATCTTAAAACTGTTAAATCACAAACTTAACACCCGAACAAATCGTACAGCGTGACTGTCACTGTCACAAAGGCTGCCTTTATTCTGATGTTTTCTTTATTTTTATCCAGCTGTGTTTAAATTGTGAGAAGCAGGAGACACATGACCAGTCTTCACTACAGTAAATCAACTGAAGGTCCTTTAAATACTGCAAACAGAAACCATTTGCATTACTCCTAAATCAGCGTGTTTCAGCCTGATTTCATTTGGTTCAGCTGCCTACACTTTATAAAGTGAACTGTTTTTATTCTCTAAGCTTCAAATGATCCTAATGCGGATGAAACATGTCATTGATTTGGCTGTCAAAAAGTTTGTTAATATTAGTGGAGTGAGCTTCCTGATTTCTACATGAATATTAGATCAGTGTTGGAAGATAAACAAGATTTTAATATTATAACCAACAGTTAAGATTTACATGTGATGCACTTTTAAAATAAAATTGCATGTTTTGATATTAACAAGCTCATTCTGCCAAGTAATTTCTGCAGAACTGTGAGAAGATAGGGCTCCTGCCATCATCATCTTCCTCGTCTTTCCAAGACGTTTCAAAATTAAGCATTTTCATGACCTAAAAATGTCATTCCCTTCTGTTAATGTTGTTTTTCCAAAAAGCAAGAGTTTGATTTCCAATCCAGATGGACGGGAATCATCTAACGGAATGTGAAACATGAACCCTCTTTCACCCATACAGCTTTCCCTGACTGGAATACTCCTCTCAATACTGCAATATATTCAAAGGAGGTGTTTACAGTAGGATAAAACGGGATACCTGCTGTACCTGTCTTGGTGCTCGAAGCACTACGAGTTGGATGGTGCCTCTGGCGTTTCCCTCTGATGACATGGAGCGTCTCAGCGTCTCCATGGCATCGTGGTTGGAGTGTCCAAGCAGCGGCTCTCCGTTTACTGCTATCAGCTGGTCGTTTACGCTCAGCCGACCGTCCTGTTAGGAAAAGGTGACCATGAGGTTATTGGCATTTGAATAAAGGAGCAAACCACCTAAAGTCAGCTCACCTGGCAAAGTGTTACACCTGCAATTAGAGTCTACCCTTTCTAATTATTTAAGCTATTATCATAGAAAATGTGGGAACAGAAGCTGTTTGAGGCATTTTGAAGAGATTAAAATGCTTATGTAGAAAAAAAGAGGAGTACAGAGTGGAAATATTACATAAAGTAAGAAACATAACGTTTTAGAAGAAGAGAATAGTGGAGAAAAATATGAGAGAGAGAGTAAATGTGTAGTAAGGGTAAGGGAGAATGACAGAGAGAGAGAGAGAGAGAAAGTAGAGTAGAAAATGGAAGAAGAGGAAGGAAAGAAAACTGTGGAGTTAGCAATCTAGAGAGCGGGAGAGCCATGATAAATACATAGAGCAGCTAATGGAATAGCCTCCGTGGGCACTAAATCACTTCTAAGTGTTTTAAATAGCAGCCTCTTGTAGAGAGGCAACACAAAATAGTGCCCTGGAGGGAGAGGGAGTGGGAGCGGGTGAGGGAGAGGAAGTCGAAGGGTGAGTAAGAGACATGGAGAGAGAGACTGGGGGGATCAAATGAGAAAACAAACGCAAAGGGCAAAATAAAAAAAAAAGACCAATAAAGATGAAGACACTTCGAGACACACACACACACTAAAAAGTCTCTTGGTGTGTGTGGATGATCAGTCCATTATGGTCAGCGCAGCCCTTTGACCCCATCTCGTTAACAAGGCACCGTCTGGCCTGATCTCAAATCACACACACACACACACACACACACACACACACACACACACACACACACACACACACACACACACACACA
>JBBMJY010000017.1:2874930-2897180 GCA_037833715.1 Toxotes lorentzi
CACACACACACACACACACACACACACACACACACACACACACACACACACACACACACACACATACACACACACAGCACAAAAGACTTCTGTGCCTCAAATTCAAGGATGTCATCAAAAATTGATGTTTATGCCAAAATCAGTGGGTGTCTGTGATAGTCCCTATTAATTTCTTCATTCACCATGTAAGCAGCAGCAGCACCCTACATGTAATTTTAATTTGGTTTTTTTTGTTGTTATTTTTTTTTAGCAGACTCTTTGAAATGATCATATGACAGGATCAGGGATAAAGTCAAAGAACATGTTTTTTTTTTTTATAATTGAGGCCCCGGGCCCTGACAGCAGCCAAAACTCTTCAATGAAAATAGGTTAGATCTCTCCGTGACTCGTCCTCATCTCCTCCCTTCTTGCCTGCTGTGTGACTGAGTGTGTGTGTGTGTGTGTGTGTGTGTGTGTGTGTGTGTGTGTGTGTGTCAGCCAGACTCAGGGGACGCCCGGGTTCCCTCCTCTGTACCGGCCTGGTGTTGAAAAGTCTCATCAGGCCCCTTAGCTGCTTTTCATTAGCATGCATCATCACTGAGGAGGAGACACACGCACACACAGACACACACACACAGACAAGCATACCCTCATGTATTGTGTTCCTGCTGAGTGTCTCCACTTTTCAATTTTCTCTTTCTCCCCTTATTCCACCTCTTTCCATCTCTCTATTGTTCGACACCGCTCATTTCTTCCTTCTTAGATTCCTTCCCTTCTCGCACCCGTTCATCTGCTGTCTTCTTTCAGTGAGCTTCTTCCCTCCCTCGCTACTGTCTGTCTCTCTTCCTTCATGTCTTTCTTTCTCTTATGTGGTATCTTGTCCCAGAAACCTGTTTCGCAGCCAGCCGGAGATCTTACTGGGCCATTCTGCTGGAGCACATTGGCAGCTGTCTGAAAACTACTTCTGAAGGCACAGCGGGGAGCCGCTGTCTGTCCACCCTGATCCCAGACCAGCCGTTTATCTGCAACGCCACACTCGCCTCTGTGCCTCCTCGTCATGCCGAGCAGATCTGGGAGCAGTGACGAGTGGCAGGAGGAGCTGTGACATGTGAGGGGAGCCAGATATCGAGGCCAAGTTGAGGAATCTCCAAAGTGCTGAAGTGGGATGTTTTTTTTCTGATGCACTTAAAACTCTAAGTGAATACTGAGCGATATAGATAAGACGGCTGTAGTGCTGATGTGAAGAGGCCATTTGGGGTTGATGGGAGTCAAAGGTTGAGAGAAGCCAAGCAGAGGGTGGGGCCGTGGCCTCGATGAAAGACAGGAAATGAGACGGAGGGGAGAGAAGTGCAAAGGAAGAGGAGATGAGAGGAAACGTCACAGAAAGACGCCGGAAAGAGTGTGGACAGTTAGAAGCAGGTGAAAAAACAGAAAAACTCCCCGTAACACTCCTGCTTTGCTCCTCACAGGAAAAAAAACACAGACAAGAGGTGATTCTGGATGAAACAATAATTCAAAGAACCCTAAAGTCAAGAGAAACTCACACATCTGAATAAAGAAAGTAGCGTGGCTCTCAAAATGCTTCTCATTTCCCATGTTTGATGTATTTTTTAGGAGCTCTTTAAAGCACTAAACGGGTTCTGTGACGGCAAAAAACTAATGAGGCATTTTGGGACTATACGGAAACCTTTATATTAAAATACAGAGATGAAACACAGACACACCATATTTACACATTCACAGAATATCAATCTGCAGGATCCCATTCTCACTATGGTTTTATTTTATATTAAACACGCACTTGCTGCTGTGGTATTTAAATGACCGTATCATGTATAGTTGATACACAGTAAATCTGGCTAACCCTGAGGTTTGTTTGCAACCTGTCTGATCACCTGGATGTCACTAAATAACATGGTGAGTGCAGTGTGTTATTTAATTATTACTGATAAAATAAAACTAAAAAACGAGAGCCATTTTTATCCAGAGTGAAGCAAATTGCCTCAAAAACTGCACCAAAGCATCACATGTGGCTCCTCTACCTTGTAAGCGGCTCCTCCGTGGATGATGGACTTGATGAAGATACCCAGGTCTTCTCCAGTCTCTCTGGACTTGTTGCCCTTCAGGCTGACCCCCAGGCCGGCCGAGCCTGTTTCATTGAGTGGGATCTCGTACATCAGCTGCTCCCTGCCGTCCTCCAACACCAGACTGCTAGCTTCCTCACCTTTCTGAAAGAGAGAATGATGGAAGGACACTGAATTTAAACAGATTTTTTAAGACCTTTACCCAACTTCAGATACTTTTCTTGAAATGTTATTTAAAAAGCTGCGATCCTAGACAGGAAAAGCCTGTTCATACACACACTTAATACCTGCCTTACATAGTAACTGCTGTATATGATGGCTTACAATTGAGGAAGGAGCACCGCATCTAAAGCACTGACTGATAAAGCATGCTCCTTCATCACATTGACTATACACTACACCAAAAACCAGAAAAAAAACAGAGTGAGAAGGAAGGAGAAGAGAAACGGATTAAAGAGTCAGATGGAAGACGGCTGCAGGGAAGTAAAAAGCAAGACAGGAAGAGAAAGGGAAAGAGGAAGAGAGGAGCAGGTGTTGTGTACTGGAAAGAGAGATGAAGGTGTAGCGAGAAAAAGAAGAAAGCTGCTGTAGAGAGGTTATTCCATTTGGAGATGAAAGGTGCAGACAGAGAACGAGCCATTTCTAAAGGAAACATAATAACCTTTTCATACCTCCTCCTGGAGCACAGTGGGGGAGGAAGGGGGAGGACAGAGGATGGAGGCGCAGAGGAGCATTTAAATGTAATAACCCATCCCTGAGGTATACCCGCTTCTCCTGCCTCACTCTTTACATTTAAACCTTATCTCTCAATCTTACTGTACATCTCTCCCCCTCCTCCTTCTCCCCAGACTCCCAGTCCATCTCTACTTTCTACAGGTCTTTCTCGACATCTCTCACCCACCCACCCCACTCACCCCACTCACCCACTGCTATTTAATCTGAAGAAAATGACCGTGGCGGCAGCAACAGTGCCATTGCTTCGAAAATGAGATGGAGGAGGGAGAAAAAAAAGGCAACAAAAGAGAAAAGGAAAATGCCTGTCATTAGAGAATGGCAAAATGGAGATGGCGGCAGGGGGTGGGGGGTGCCAGGTCCAGTCACCCAGGGAAAAGAGGGCCTCCAGAGGGGAGGTGCCTCAACACCACTTCACTCCCATCTCTTCTTTTTCTCTTTGAAGAGGAGGGATGGAAGGTTAAGAAGGTGTGTGTGCATGCACATGTTCGCACATCTTCACATCTTTTTGTTCTGCTCTGGTTAAACGTGGCTCGGGGGTTCGTTCAGTTCAGGACATATGACAAAGACAGACAACAGCCACTCCGGCTCATAAGGTATGAAAATGTCAAAGTGAATTTGCATGAATATGCATACACACTATACCAGTCACGGCTGTAAAGATCTGAGTAACCATACCAAGATTGCGGGAGCCTTACATCAGGCACCTCTCCCGCCACTGAATCAGGAATCCATTTCCTCTCCCATCACAGCAGGAGGACGAAGGGTGTGGGAGGCAAATGTGTCCTCAAGTACAGGTTTGCAAAATTCTAGACCATAGGAACTCACTCTCAACCTCGCTGTGATCCTCCAGCCCTCAAAGTCTGTCTCCCTCTGTCAGCACTGTTCCCTGTTGCTTCATCTAGGTGCTTAATTAAAACAACAGCCTGCTAAAGCCTCAAGGCCAGGAGAGATACTCAGTTCCAAAGTGTGAGTCAGAGCTCTCAGCCCAGTGCAAAGTAAAGAAACTAAACATGGAACAAACATTTATTAGTGCAGTGTTCCTGCATACATATAGACTGATACTGATATATCTGTGATAACCTGATAGTTGCTTTAGCAATAATTACCTTTAAATCAAGCAAAAACGTGTCCTTCACAATTCACTGAATCTATTTTCTGCTTCAGCATAAGACGAGACTTTCAGTCAGGGCTTATTTTTATCAACAAGGCAACTCAGAGAGCTGTTACTCAAAACCAGAGGAATTACAAAGACAATCCGCTACTTCCTGCTTCAGAGACACTTGAGTAGACTCAGATGGCAACCTGGGAGGTTTTAAATACCTCTAGCTGCAACAACACACAAGGTGAAGGTGGCCAGTTCAGAGCACAGCAGGCTCTGGAAACAAAGCAAGATATTTATTAAAATGAGAAGCCACACAAACTGAGCATATTTATTTATTGTATCTCACTGCCGATTCAAATTCTATTTACACAACCACCTGGATCTCAGTGGTGGTCCAAAAGCAGGCACACACTCACACACACTCCAAGATCCCCTCTAATGCCCTTACCTTGGGGGCAGATTGTGTCCCCACGGTGGCTGAGACCCCCTGGCTCCACTCTGTGACCCCTCCTCCCTCCACTGTTGGCCCTCAGCAATAGCTCTTTAACAAGCTTTTAGGCAGGAGAGAGACCACCCTCCTCAACATCCAAATGAGGAGACAAAAAGGAGCTTTTTCTTACCCCAGGGTGGGTGGTGAGGAGGGGGTGATACACAGTGATTACACACAGAGCCTTTTGTCGCTGAGGATTTCTAAATGGGGGGTTTCAAAGCGGCGGGATTAGCGGTGAGAGCGACATTCAATTAAGATGAGATCTCGCCGTGCGCGACGGTGACGATGGAGCTGCCAATTAATCGCCTTAATGTCTGCCTCTTCGCCGCTTTACACCTTTACCTCACAATGAAGAGAAAGGAAAGTAAAATGACTGATCGAGGGATAATTCTGGTGCACGCTGGAGGGGGAGGGAGGATAATGAAAAGGGAAAAGTGAAAGAGGAGATTCACTTTGAAGACAGAGTGACAGAAAGAGAAAAAAACAAGAGAGGGATAGACAAACAGTACTGGTGGATAAATAAGAAGACAGACGAAGAGGACAAGCTGACTGAGAAGCAACACAGCAAAGTCACTTTCTGCCTGACGACCCCTCTTCCTGTGAACTGGCCTAGGCTCACAGGCAACTGAGGGTCGACCATGTGCAGAGTGACCCCTTCATCCTGTCCTTGGCAAACTCATAATTCTGCTACAGACACGCACTTTCACTCACGCAAACACACACATATCACAATCCCACTGAAACCCACAAAAAAAAACAAAACTCTCCACATCTCAGAGGATCTCTCTAATCTCTGCCCCAAAACAAAACGAGGCCCAGTGAAATAATGAGAGTGCAGAGCAACGCAGACGCAGAAATGCTGACAGGAATGAAACTGTGATTAGAAAGTTATCACTTTTTAATTACTTAGGGAGTGTGTGAGAGTACAGGAGATGGGATAGGAAATCGGCATCCATTTGTATCCTCATAATGAGGCTAATTCGAAGGCTTTATTGTTTTTCTTTTGAATGAAAGAGACCAGTATTCCTCCCAGCACTGCCGACTGCTTTCACAGAACCACACGCTGCTCATGAAACATCCGTTCCCGCTCTATTGAAACTAATCAATCTGTAGTTCAGATAGCTCCTCTACTTCACTTCTACGAGGGAGATAAAAAAAAAGACTGCAGGGTGATGCAGTGTTCAAACTGCTGTGTCAGCAAGTGTCGGCTCTGCTGAAGTGTTCGCTGGCAAAACGCTGAACCCTGACCAGCTAAAGTGCTGCTGTTCTGTAGGTCAGCTGACCTCTGACCTCCCTCAGTCAAGGCAGTACTGTACGATATCGAGTTTATTCCTACTGATACCAGAGCGCTTTAGATTCACTCCACCAACACTTGTTAGCCTCGGGAGCAGCAGAGCTCGAGAAACATTCTGTCAAATATTGAATGAATTACCATGAAACTCTGAACAAACATTCATGTTCCTGAGAGGGTGAGTGTTAAAAACTTTGGTGATCCTCTGAATTTTCATTTAACAAAACCACAAGGTTGACTTTTTCTGGTTTTGTGTGAAATATTCTGACAGTTATTTGGATTAACTGCTATGAAATTTGCATTAAACAAGCATTAAAGTTTCCCACAAGACAAAGACTTAACAATTCATCCAGTGCCACCATCACTTTGTTTTATGTCTTCATATCTGAAAAACTAAAGACATAAATAAATAAATTGTGCCTCTATACTTTGAATAGGTCTACACTACTGCACCCCCTATAGGCACAGTCAGGTAAATAACCTGATCACATCATCAAAATGTGCCATAAATGGTCCTAAATATCTCATCTAAGCCTGATCTGCTATCATGTGCATGTCTTCAGCTGGACAAAATGTTCTCAGGGAAAAACAAATGAAACCTTGATATATGCAATAAGCTGAAACTGTACATTCATTATCTGTAGCAGCAACAGTGAGGTTAGTCAAGGAAAACTTAAAATTGTAATTCAGCCAATTAATCTCAGCAGTTACTGGATGTAAAACTGCGATAATGAACTATTGATTTGCATGTGATGGCTATTTCAAATATGACTGTAATTCTGTGGATACATGAAAGCAGTTTTTACTACTGCCTCTAAAACATTACTGAATATTCATGAGCGCCCACACTAAGTTAGACGTGAAGACAAACAAATTTTCCTACAACAGAGGAGGCAGATGGCTACGTCGACTTAATGCGTCTCCATCATCATTACATCTTTTGTGCAACCAAATCGTCTTGAGCTGCTTCTTGCTAAGTTCTCCACATAAATTTCCACAACAATTTACTACTTGAGGGCAGCAGGAGAGAGCGCCGAGCGATTAAAACAAGGGAGGAGAGGAAAAACGGGGAAGAGAGAGAAAGAGGAGGTAAATGTTTTTTCTTGGTTTGTATTTTGGAGTGTAGATTTTTTTTAAAGGGGGGAACAGTGTTGTACTGCAGGCTGGATGTAGCTGCTTCTTACCAAGCACAGTATGTGTGTGTGTTTGCATGTGCTCATTTGGCTACTTTTAATGATGAACTTTTTCCTCTGTGGTGCTTTCTTCATCTGTGTATCTATGTAATCCTTCACTTTTTAAGGGTCTGCACATGTAAATTCAACGACGACCAAACTCTGGAGTGTCTGCGTGTGGTGTTTCTGTGTATATCTGTAAATATGAGAGAGCGAGAGAAAGAGAGAGAGAGAGTGTGTGTGCATGCTTTGGGGACATCAAACTGTCTTTGAGGTGGAGGACTGTGCTGAAGATAAGGGCCAGATCTCACGGGGCACCAAGAACTTCAACAGCCTTGATAGAGACAGGAGTGAACGCTCTCTCTCATTCTCCTTTTCCACTGTCCCTCTCTCTCTCTCTCTCTTTAAGTCTCTCTCTAATGCACAAATACAAGCAAGTGTTAGATGAAGACCATAGAGGCTCTTCAAAGTGCACTTGTTATGCCAAGACTGCTGGGCCATTAATGAGGGCAAACTATTTTCGGAAGCAGTTACCCGGCTGTTTAAAGTGTGTGGGATGTGTTAGTCTGTGCACACGTGTGTGTGTGAGAGAGAGAGAGAGCACTTGTGTTCAAGTTTTTTTCTTTTTTCTTATCGAGGACTTGGTGTTTAGGAGTTTGTGTGTGTGTGTGTGTGTGTGAACTCTAGGTGTGAATATGCATCAGTCACTACAAAGCCCTGCGCGCCTTTCTCACAGCTCTTTGAAGTAAAGCAAAGCGAATAATCAGAATAACCACAGAGGACAGAGGGGAGAGAATAGAAGCACACGGGCAAAAACATCATTTACAGAGAGCAGGAGACTTTCAAGGGGCCACCTGGCTGTGTGTATGCATGTTTAAATGTGTGTGTTTATTGATAAAACGTCCCCTGTGAGGCACAGTCAAACTATGTCAGCTTCACAGCCCCGGCAGAGACCTATGACCCCATCAGTCGCTACAGGTAAATGGTCACTTAACACCCGTGGCATGTCGACAAGCACGGACATGCTCACACGCTTCCTGCGGGGCTGCTGCGGCTTGTGTGTGTGACTTCCTCTGGCATCGCTGTGTCAACAAACCAGAGTGGGACAGGAAGGCCTGAGCATGCTCTGGGTGTGTTTGAGCGTTCGTCCAAGTGCGATGTTTAAAGGCAAAAGGGCATGGACTTAAAAGAGGTCTGCTCCTTTGAGAGAGAAAAAGAAAAAGTGGCACAATGTGCAGGAAAAGGGTTAAAGAAAAAAGAGGAGAGCAAAAGGAAGAGATGAAGAGGGGCAGAAAGAAAAATGAGAGCAAAAGCGACGACCACCACGGAGGACAAATGACCCACAAAAGCAACAGAAGTGACTGACAGACCAAAGGAGGAGAGAAAAGGGCGCTGTGTGAAGGTACAGCAGGCTGGGTGAGGACATGGATGCTGTGTTTTTGTGTGTTCGCATTCTCCTACCAGTTCCCGAGGCAGGAAGATGTCCTCCTGCCGTGCCACCACCACACACACATTCTCTCCCTGCTTGGTGCTGCGCAGCATGGCCACGAGTTCCTCCTGGCTACGGCCCGTCATGTCTACTCCATTCACCTACACGCACACAAAAAGAAAGCACACATACAAGAGTCGATTGAAGTGAAGTGTATTATCCACTGCCAGTGCTCCACTAACATGTATCGACTCTAGCGGACGGTCTGATATTTCTGTGTTTTAAGGGTTGTTAATCCTGCTGTTGCTAATAATGATGATGATGATGATGATGATGTCCCTGTTACTGTGACAAAAGTGGCTGTTGGTTTTCTGCTTGATGGACGACCAGGCTCATGTGTGTGTTACCTCCAGGATGCGGTCTCCAGGCTGCAGGCGGCCATCTTTGACTGCTGCACCTCGTGACAGGATGTTCTTCACCAGGATTGGCCCTGGCCCATGGACCGAAGAGTCCCTGGTTACCACGGTGAAGCCCAGACCCTCTGCACCTGCGGGAACAAAGCAGCCTGCGTCACGGTGTGTGTTAGGGACATCAATTCCCCTGCAGACGAGACTTAATTATGAATTTTATGACTTTTTAATTTCGTTTTAATTGAATTTTCCCTCGTCTCCCCATTCTGTGACTTTTCTCCTTTCTTTCTTCGCCTCCACTCACCACAGAGTTTTCCCTCTCTCCCTCCTCTCTGTCCTGCTGAACCCAGTCTGCGGTTTTAAGATCGTCCTCCACATTAACTACTGTTTAAGTGCCTGTTTTCCTCTGGGGGTTAGTTGCCTGGCTCAGCCTCTGAGCCGCCAGGAGAAGGCTTCTCTCCTAGCCAGATTAGACAGACTCTGCCTTTAATTTCACGTGTGAGCAGGCCGAACGGTGGCTGATGAAGGGAGGCAGAGGGAGAAGATGGAAGGAAGGTGGAGGCGGCGGGAAGAGAGAGAGAGAGAGAGGGAGAGATAGAAGAACCTCAGAGATATTATTCCTTTCTCTAGCTTCCCTCCCTGGGGAGCAACTTGATTTCCACAAAGATTTTCCCTGTGCGTGTGATTCTACGTTTATATCTATCACACACACACACACACATTTACAAATGTGAGTCTGTGTGTGCTTCTGAAGCCACACACACACACATGCATGAGCCATCAACCCCCAGAGCCTCCACCCTCTCCCTTTTTCACGGCCTCACAAGCCCCAAGCCATGAGTGAAATGTGCCATGCTCTGTGTCTGCCTGTGTGCGTGTGTGCGCGCGTTTCTATGTGTGTGTGCGTGTTTGTGCGCAGGGAGAGCAAAGCCGGCGTGGCATACTAAAGGCGGTGAGCGATGCTATCTGGTCTCTCAGCTAAGCCTCTGCCTGCCCTACATTAGCGCACCTAAACCTCACCGCCTGTCAATCACAAGAGAAAGAGAGAGAGAAAGAAAGAGCCTGTTGCCAAGGGAGAGGGTGTTAGAAACTCCATAATATCCTCTGCTCTGATCAGGTGAAAGGGATAGAGGGAAACGTGGGGGGAAAAAAAAATCAAACAAAAGAAGGATGGAAGGGAAAGGAAAAGAAAATGGGAGGGATGAAAAGGTGCAGGGAGAAGAAAGAAACTAACAATAAAACAGCTGTGAATGGGGCTTTGAGCTGGAGCTGGAGAGTATGGAGCCCAATTTCTTCTATCCTTTCATCTGAGAATCTTCTCGCCTTTCTCTGGGTACCTGCTGCATGCGTGTGTAGGTGTGTGCATGTAGCCCAATTACAGCTATCCTTTCAGTGCCCTGTAACTTTACAGGTTGCTAGAACAGAACCCATTCACACACATAAGAACCTATTCAAGTGCTATCAACACATCAGTGCTCCAGCACTGATGTGTTGATAGCTAACCCTAACCCTAACCCTAACCCTATTTTAGAGGGATTAGAGATAAGACGGTGGGGAACTCAGACCGATTCAGTCTGGGTTAAAATCTGAAAGCAAAACATCCAGATGGTATGTACAGTTATCCCGCAACACAAAAAATGAAAAGCATCTCCACAGTGGAAAGTCACTTTCAATATGGACGACAGTTCCTTTCAGTGGTTCAGAGGTTTTAATGGAATCAGAAGTCTGAGTGAAAAATCTGAATTTGATAAAGACGACAATGCCCAGAACGTCCATATCCGCATATTTACCTTTCCTCAGGTCAATCTTTATCCGCTTGCCGCCCTTCTTGCTGGTAAGGTTAGTCAGGCTCGGCAGGACAGGGTTCTTACTGGCCAGGGGGCTCTGGCTGCGGGTCCTGGGAGTCGGGGAGGCGCTTTCTGCCCTGGCTAGAGGTGTGGGGGAGACTCTTTCCAAGGTGCCATGCCCAGACTGGAGCTCCACTGGTGGTGTGTTCACTGCAGCTGGCTCTGGGGTCTTGGCACGCGGGTCTGGTCGCCTCACTTCTAGTTTGGTGTTCGGTTTGTTATCTGGTTTGGGTTCCGGCTGGGAGTCGGTTTTGGCACGGATAACCATCGGGCTCTTTGCTTTTGCAGGCGGGTCTTTGCCGTCACCGGTGAAAAGATGACCTATCAGGCTCTTCTCGTAACGCTGCTTGTTGGCTACAGGGAGGACGTCCAGTCGTACTGAGGGGGAGGTCATGGCCTGGCGGAACACTTCCTGTGACCTAGAAGAAGAAAAGAAAGAATGACGACATTAGCAACATTTACAGTTTTGGCACTGGATGTGTGATTTTAAGTTACTGGAAGCAGTGACCACTCAAAAGATAATTACTCCAACCTCAGAGCCAATCTAATTTGTGGAACACTATAAAACTGTAAAACAGCAAAACAGCTTTAAAAATTCAGGCAGAACACAACAGACAATTGGAAAGCAGAAAATGAGGAGGCTGAATGAGGCTTGTGCGTCATTAACGGAGCTGTATTTCAATTTGGATCAACCACAGAGCGACTCTTCCAGCTGGTTTGGGACACTGTGGTCCCTATCAGATGGGGGAGACCTTACAGCAAATTCCATTACCAGCTTTTATAGACTACTATCAGCACATCATTCACACAACACAGTCAACAAAGCGGGATGCAGTTAAATGGACCTGTTCAGTGAGGACAGAGAAAATTAAAAAAAAAAGAGAACAGGGACCGGAGGGTTGTAGGTGTGTGTGAGCTGGAAAGAGAGAAAATTAGTAACAGAGAGAGCAGAGAGAGAGCAGATGTGGTGGAGAGATTGGACAGACAGAGAATGAGGAAGATTTGTCTCTGGCTGATAGAGGAGACGAAGTGAGTGACAGGTGAGGTATCTCACTATAGTGGGTGAGCGGGAGCAGACACACACACACACACACACACACAAAGAGCACAGATGATATTTTCCTCGAGTCCTCGAGCAGTTGTAAGTGGATGACTGAAGAAAGACTGAGGACTTCCACAAAGCAGCATATTCTAATTTGATACCAAAAACCGTCCTATTAAAGATCTCGCTTGAATGGTTGTGTTTTAATTATTATAACTTTCGGATTTGTTGAAAGCTCAACACTGCAGATTGACTGAGGGATTCAAAAGGATTCAGATTCAATCAGCAGATGTAATACTGGATTCAGATTTGATAAAATGTTCTTTAAGTCTAGCCCTATTTGCTTCTGATCAAATATGAGCATGTCCTTGCTTCGACACAGACACAGACATAAACATACACCCTCCAGCTCACACCCTGCTCCACACTTGGCGTTCTTACTGTGCGAAGGTCTTGTCTTGGAGTGGTGTGTCGTTGATTTGGACGATGCACTCGTCCTCTTGGAAGATATTCTCTCTCCTGGAGCGACTGTTTGCTTCGATGCCTTTAATATGAAGGCCCAGGGTCCTTACGACACACACGGAGCGCAGAGTGAATATGAATTCATGGAAGTAAACACATACGTATGATTACATGCCAACACTTGAATTTTTTATGCATTTCTGTGAGTCAACATTGCCATCTGTCTTTCCTTATGAATGTCTGCCTGATTACAAGTGGATGTGCTGGGAGATGAGTGTATAGCTTTATTATGAGTGCATCCGTGGATGTGTGGTTACCGTCCACTGAGAGAGGAGCAGTAGGGGACAACATGGATACCCAGGGGCCCCTGGTCACCTGGAAACTCCACGGTCCTCGTCAGGGTGCTGTCAACGAAAAAAATCACGCACTCTCAAATAAACACGAAGATGCGTTTAAAGATACTGAAAATGAGGATATACATAAGGAACTGCACACAATCAGAAAATCACTGATACAGTGTTACACAGCTGCAAACACACACACACTCAACCTTTCTATGTGCAAGCTCTACAAAATCCATTTGCATTTTCCTCCGGGCTACACAGATAGGGAAACAAATTAGCTTACAGGTAGACCTGCCAAACATCAGAACAATGTGTGTGTGTGCGCGTGTGTGTGTGTGTGAGCGTGACTAGGACGCAGGTGGCTACTTCAACCTTTATCTACCTGCTTCTAAACCACCCAATCTAGCCGGTGGACAAAAGAAGAGGAGATAAAAGAGAAAGACAGACAGAGATCAAACAGAATGAGCTTCTCTAATAATCTCTGCACAAGACTGAACTATGGCTTTTAACGGCAGATAAACAAGGACATTACTACTAAAGATAAACAGGAAGAGGGGCTGCTTTTAATATTGGATGGTTGGAGAGGGAACCACAGAACACTGTATGTTTAGTAGAGAAGCAGTATTACAGTATTGTGTGAGTTGTAGGCGTTATTCTAAGCTTCAGTTTCAGACCACTGCAAATTGCCACATCATTCTGTGCAGTCAAATAATGACATAAAATATAAAATAAATACATACAATGAATGAAGGACTTTATAAAAGATTCTGTGCACAACTATTTAGTTAACTATTAATTTCTGTGTTTTTCATAAGATTAACTGCAGGATTGTAATATAATGTCCATGAGTTTTTAGCCTGCAGCAGAAGATGGGCGGCGGCCCTGCAGCCCTGCTGCCCCGACTTCATTTCCACCACTCTGGGTCCAGGACAGAGCACAGCCTTGACTGAGCTAAGTGACCCTGGGTTCCCAGAGTGACGTGATGAAAACTGTCCACAGGCAGAGAGGCAGCTGTAGGCAGTAGCAGAGATGACAATCCTTAGAATTCGTGCTTTTCTAGATCACGTCTAAAACACTCCCTGCATTATCATCCACTATTGAGATTCAGCCTCTGAACTGCATGTGGGAAGAGAATGAATAATGTTTAAGGAAGAGCAATCACACGTAGACTAAGAACAAAAAGCTATATTTTCTGCAGAGTTTTCCTTCATAAAAGCCACAGTGCAAAAAAGGGAGACTGTGTGGGTTAAAAAAAAAAGAGAGAGAGAGACAGAAAGCAAACAAGTCTGAGAACAAAAGCAGTGAAGTTCAAGGCTTATGTGCTTTCTACACGTACATACGCCCCAGCACTAGTTGGGATCATTATAACACACTCCTCTGTCACTGTCACTCTGCTCTCATTAACCTCGACCAGGGTCACATGCGTACTGTATACACATTTCCACACACACACACACACACACTCACATCCAATTTGCATTCTTATTGCCACATCTATTGCATGCTCACAAACATCATCAGTCACATTCCTCTAAATTGAATTCACAGATACACACATGCATCAAATTTACATCTATTAGGGAACAAGGTTACATCTAAATTACATTTGTGCACAACCCATGACTTGCACACACACACACAAATAATCACACACAATCTTTGAATTTACTTTCAGTGATGGTAAACAATCAAGCAAGGACAGGATACACACACTCACGCATACAGGTACAAAGCTGGTCCTGAATGATGCGTATGTAGTCACAGTGTGCGGTACAAACACACACAGCTTCAGCCCATTTACATTCATATAAAAAACAAACGACGGCACAAACAAGCTCATCAGAGGCAGCCGTAGCTTGTTAGCGCAGCACGCTAATATGCAGAATAGCTCTGCTCACCCATTTTAGTATCCCACTGATACAAACACAAACAAACAGTCATTCGACTGGGGGGAGAGAGAGAGAGGTGAGGGACAGTGGGACGGATGAAAAGAGCAACGAGGAGTGAGACAGATGGAGCTCCCACTCTTGGTTGACTTTCTCTACATCAACGGAGGCCGAGTGTCTAACAAACTCGCGGCCTGGACTCGCTGGAAATGTGCTGCCGCTCGCTCACCGTGGCTTCTTCAGCCGCCGACCATCTGTTACCATGGCAAACTATCTGTGAGAGCCGTGCCTCCATTGTATCATAGGGCTGTCAGGACATCAGTGTAGTGTAAAACACTAAGAGATCACCATCTGTCACTCAAGCCAAGTCTTTTCCTGAGCACCCGTGATTCTCTCTGGAGTTATTCTTAAAAGAACAATTTGGTGATCAGGAATCAGGTGGCTGCAGAGGATGTCGCAAAATCATCTGTACTCTCATCACAGCCTTCCTGGACCAGACAGGTGAAGGGCTGTGATGGAGGGGTTAATTGTTGCCGTGGTTACTGCATGACTGACAGTCTGGAGAAATGAAGATAAAGCTCCCATCGTGTCAGAGGTCTGCGAGCGACGTGCCCAAAAACAAAGGTTGAGGTTGCCATGGTGAGATGCCCGTGCATGCCCACATAGGGTACGCTCATTCACCTGTACACACACGTGTGCACACACCCACACACACACTCTTTACAAGCTAGTCTTCTTTTAACAGGTCAGCAAGTAGTGCTGCTGGAGTAACTGATTTTGTACTCGATGCTGCTGAAACACAAAGAAGAACTGGGGTTTTATTTTTTTTAGCTCGCAGGTCAAATAAATTACAACAGACACACGTACAAAACTCTTTACTACAACTAAAGGATCTGCTCAGTTGACTGACAGAAAACAAATCATTATGAAATGATGCTGTTCATCAAGCGTAAGTAAACAGTTTATGGTTTTGGACTGTTGAACAGAAAACACATGAAGCTGAAGACATCAGTTTGGCCTCTGGAAACTGATGCAGAGCATTTTTTACTGTCTCTTAGACTTTTATAGTCCCAGTCCTAAAATGATGTTTTTGTTCTTCTTCCATTTATATGCCTCTTAAAGCTCTTTATCAGTTTCAAATACTGGTGCAAAACATCTTTGCATTTCACAGTAACCATGGTTATTTGACAGTGAAAAAACATGAATGTAACGGAGAATAATCTAGAATTTAGGTTCATCTGGAAAAAAACCAGATGCAAAATGCAGTGTCAAAAATATGACAATTAGAAATTACAGAACATTAATCGAGCCAGTGAAATCTGTGAGGGTGCAGGTTTAACTGACTCGGAGCCGTGAGCTTATAACAGCATAACAACTAACAAGCAACAACCCAAAGTAAAAGTTGCTTTGCTTTGGATTTAACTTGAGTCCTTAACAGGAGTCCAGGGCCAACACCTTACATGCCAATCAATAAGCATCATAACCAATAAATTATACAGGCAAACGTTTAGAAGAAGAATAGTGAATTCTTTCTGAGCTCTTCCCTCACCGCAGGAGAGCGAAAGCCTCCATCAGTGCAACTGACAAGATATTAATAATGAAAAACATGTGGTGTCACCCCACTACTTAACATGTTAATGTCCTCAACCTCACCTTATCTACTGTAGGTGAAAAACATGACTTTTTTTTTGGCCCGTGTATGAAATCTGCCTTACAAATAAGTTCCCTCGATGTGATAAGACAACTGATAACAACTTCCAAAATTATTATAGTAAACACTATTATTATAATAAACAAGGGGGAAGAGGAATTCCCCCCCACTCCTGTTTAAAACTCACCTCTGTTCCAGCCCATAGAGACAGCAGACGCTATCTAACCCACCATGTAATGGGACACATCCACACACACACACACACACACACAGACTCTTACATTCACCCATGAGACCGTTTAATCCAGCCTGAGTGTCAAACAAAGACTGGAGTGTTAATCCTAGTCTCCATCGCTGCACCACACTACGTAGCTATGAGCTGTCTGCTGCCACAAGGACATCAACAAATGCACACACACCTGCACACACACTCTTACCTGAAGTCAACCTGGCTCATCTTGGCAGGGGGGTCGTCTGTGCGCAGGTGGTCCAAAGCTCCTTTCAGTACATGGCTGATTTCCTGTTTAAAAAAAACAACAAAAACAAACCTATTCAGTCAACATGGTGATAACTGCTGCAGTGACAAATCAACACTTTCCTACCTTCACACATTTGCACTAAACAAACAGGAGCCAGTCAGCAAAGAGGAGGAGGCCCACTGCCTCCTATTAGTAAAGCCATCTAACGCCACCATCAATCACCTTCGAAGACAGAACGACCGCCGGACGCTTTGCCTCCTACCACACGCCACTGTCCTTCCTTCACTCTGCCTATGTATATTTCTATCTATCTACCTCTCCCTCCCCCTCCCTCCATCTCTGTCCTGTGTCAGGCAGGGCTCTATTTTTAAGTCGGTAAAATCAACAACCTAGGGGCAAACAAACAAAAAAGAAAGAGGGAGAAAGAAATGTAGGAGGAAAGACAGAAAACAACAGCATCGAACTGTTGCGAGACGCTCAAACACTATCGAGGGGCGGGAGACAGAAACTGCCCCAAATCGCCAAAGACAAGAAGGGTGCAATTAGGTCCTTCTGCCTTGTCACTTTCATTGTGTCACCAGTACTAATGGCTAAAAAGCTCCCGCCCACCAGCCCGCTCCTTAGCAACCCCCCCCATCACACCCAACTCCCCGGTGGACCCTCTATCACACGAGTAAATATATGCTTTACAACAGACACACACACCCATGCATACATTTCCTGCAAATATTACCTCCACGTATCGACTCTGCAGAGCTGCAAACATAAGAATAGTGTATCTGTGAATACACACATACACATACACAAACATGCTGCCTGCACAAATAGTGACCCACTTATCTGGGCAGTGTGAGATTACCCCACAATAGAGCGCATGTGTGTGCGGGGGCAGAAAGGCGCGCTGGAGGCTCCATTGTTGCTGTGCATCTTCCCACAACGCCATTAGCTTACACAAACGCAACACAGGATTCTCCTCCTGCGGTACACACGCTCATCCCCATCACAGGGTAAGGTACTGACACAGCCTCTGGGAACACGAGGTTGGCAGGAGCGCAGGTGAACACATGTCTACACACATCAAACACACACTTGCACTTGCTGTACATCCAGTTTTACAAGAACTGCAGTGTGAAACTGAAACGGAGCAACACACACATGTTGTACAGTAACATAAAAACCTGAGTATCTCTGCTTCACTACAAGTACACACACACAAACGTGACTTTGTTTGATGCTTTAAAATGAAGGGGTCACACCATAATGCCCAGTGTGAATCTAATCCCTGACTAAGAGCGTTCCTGTTGATGTAGACATAAAAACAGCAGCTCTCCTCTTGTGCCGCACTCAGCCAATCAGCTTGCACCGCTCACTGCTCGTATCGCAACATACTGAGGAGAAACATTTAGTAGCATTGTGTATAGCTGTGTCATTGCTGTGGTAATATAAAAACACACTTATCTTTATGAATTATTATTCTTATTATGAACGTTTTCATTCACTCACTACTATCAATAATACAACAACCAGTGAGAGTTCCATTACTACTACTAATGTACTTACTAATGTTACTATTACAGCATAAGTGATGCTGCTATCAGTGTCTAGATTTGTGTATCAAACCTTAATCTTTGAGCTCCAGTGAGTGAATCTAAATTATCCTCAGAAATTATAGTTTGTGGTTGTTTGGTTTTATTTAATCTCTTTCCTTTTCAGAGAGATTTGAATGTGACAGGCTTTGTGGTCCCAGGATGAATGCTCAAATCATTTGTGAAACCTGTCTGAAAACCTGTCTCAGCACAACCAACAGGTTGTCTTGCTCTGTTGTTGTGTTGCACACACATGTTTTTTGTGTTTCGGGTGCAGTTTGTAGTCTGAGGTGTGTGTGAGTGACAGGGCATATGAGAGATGAGGTGTTTTTGTGTGTGAGCATGTTACTGTGTGTGTGTGTGGCTGTTTGTCAGATGAGTAATGAGGTGTGTGTTTCTTTTGTGTATTTCCTCTGAGTGCTGTAGTCATCTGCTACACGTCAGGCGGTTGAAAAATAGCGTGTCTGTGTGTGTATGTGTGTAGAAGAGTGTGTGTATACGTGCATGCACAGCTTCAGTCCACGAGCCAGTGCTACCTGACCCTCATCATATCCATCACATCAACTGACTGCCATGCTCACACTTTCACATACGTACTCCTAGAAAACACAGTCTAACACACGCAAAGGCAATGCAGTCCTCCAGGGACATACACACACAGGTACACACAATATCCAGCTACTAGCATGAAAGACACACACTGTACATACAGACACAGGAAAACAGCAGAATTTAGTGTAGCTAGTTAAGGTGTAAGCTCTTAATATTACAGCTGAAGGAAACATCAACACCGGAGAGAGTGTCACATTTTAAAGTCCGACTTTCTGCTGTGTTAACACGTATTGCATCACTGCACCTGCAGGTGTCGAAAACCAGCCAAAAACGTGAGAAGCACATGGAGGGAGTGGGGGAGAGAGAGGGGGGGGGATGAAGAAACATAACGAGTAAAGTGACGGAGGTGAGGGGAGCAAGAGGAAGGGAATTCAGCAGCTACTGCCGTTAGCGGGTAACATGAAAAGTCTCATTTATTAGCCTCGAACTTGGCAGAAAGTCCAAATCAATTAAAGGGCGGACTGCATGTTTAGCACTGCTCAGCCTTTTGTGAATTTCATTAGCTCTTCTGATAAAGAAAGAAGGAAAGTCTAAGAGAGCTACGAGCACAGACTACATGTGAATCAAAGACAGAGAGAAGAGGGCCAACCTTGGCCTTCACCATAGCAGGAAGTAAAATCAATTAAAGGGGCAGAGCGCATATTTATCACTGTATCAGCCTTAATTACACTTTATCTAGCTTTCAATACGTCCTCCAAGACAAAAAGGGGCACAAGTGTGTTACTAGAAAGTGTTTAAGTGTGTGTTTGCACGAGTGTGTGGAGGTCTGCAGATACACTGGCCATACACTGGATGAGTGAGGATGAAGTGATAGTGTATTGATCTTTGGAAGTCCATCAGACCTAGGACTCAATATGCCCAAGAGCTGTGACGGCCTCCTCGCCTTCTACACACATGCACACATAAAGAAACTCACACACTACACTGTCACACACATCCTTTGTTCTCCTCTGTGAACTGCCTCTGTCGTATGTGGATTATACTGTCTGCATCTTCAGCCCTGATCAGGTTGTTCAGTTTACTATACCTGGAAAAAAACAACCATCACTTACAGAACGACCACTGATTTTTACATTGAAAATCTTGCAGCAGTTAAAGAAGTGTCAGATTTTATTGTAAATGAGCAGAAGGATAGGTTTTTAATATTATCACGGTGATGTGGAGAAGAGGGGTGGAAAAGTGGGAGCATGTAATCCTTCAACTAAAGGATTACATGGTTAGCAGCATGTTAAATACTCCGATTTGATTCATGGAATTTACAGGTAAAGTTTCATTTAATAGCTTCAGTATACACGCCTTTTAATGATTCTCATTATATATGCAGATTAAGACTCATCTGTAAGATTGTAACATGGTTAAGGTGCTCTAGGAGTTCATGAATAAAAAAATATAATAAGTAAAAGCATCTCTTTTAAAACAATAGACAAAAACACTGAGATACCAGCTCGTATCTGTGAACTCAAGCAGCTGTCTGGGTTTAGTTCAGGCTGAGGAGGTCTGAAGCAACGCTTCCTCTGTCAGTCAGCTGAGGGAAGCAGCTTTTTCTAAACACTTGTAAGGATATTTTAAATCATCTGTAATGAGCTTGTTCACTCTGGCCTGGCTGTGCTGTTTGAAGGGTATGAGCCCTGACGTTTTCTGGACAGGAAATATGGGCTTTGTCATTGTGTTAACTTGGTGCCTGCTGAGGCCTGGGTTCTGCTGAGTCACTGCTGTGTGGAACACGGGGGGGGGGCAACAGGACACGATCTCTACCTGAGTCTCCCATCACATGTATACACACACACACACAGCTGTGTGGCCTCACACACACACAATCACCCACACAGGGACGAGGAAAGGCAGCAAACAAAGTTCCTCTTAATGGCGGCCTGTTTGGAAAAGAAGGAGAGCACTTGAAAAGCTGACCCTTTCAAAGTGCAGCCTGAGGCCTGGAGCTGCAGTACAAGAGGAATATTCACTGGGCTCCTCTCTTTGTCTTCAGTGAGGGAACGGCATGCACCAGAGACGTAATGGAAACTGTAATTTGTTCACTTGCCTGTTATTTACTTGCAGTCTTTTTACATTTTTCATCTCTTTTCCATCGTCTGTTGCTTTGGTTACAACATTTTGCTTCTCCCGAACAACTGGTTTGAACTGTGGGAGTCGCTGGAGAATTTAATCAGATTTGTCCTGAAACCCTTTGTGCAAATGTCTTTTTAAATAACAAAAAAACAGAATAAAAATGGCTCAGTTACATTATTGGCATCTTTAATCGGCTTCGAACTAATTGCACAAATTAGCTTAAATGAAAAATACAATGAAACCGCTTTTTTTTTCTTTATGCCCGTGTGACACTGTGCTCACCGGCTCAGGAGATCTGTTACTGTGGTCATCAGGTGTCGGCGCGGCTGTCTTCTCATGAGGCGGGGCTAAAGCAGAGTCACTGCTGCTCCTCACCAACAGCGGCGTATCTGGGATGAGAGAGATCAGAGTTTAGAGACAGAGTGAGAGAGGGGATGGGTGGATGCCGGTCAGCTGCACCTGCAATCGTCTTGTATTTTCCACCGTGTTGAAAATAAATCACATGATATTTGATTTCTTAATCTCCAGACACACCGAGGATCATCAGAGGAGATAGAGAGAGAAGAAGGCAGGAGGTGAGAGAAGGAGAAAGAGCTTTTTTTTTTTTCTTCATCTTTTGGCAACTTTCACACTAAGCAGCTGGCCATCTTTTTGGAATGAGCATCAGGGAAGCTCAGAGGTTTAGACGGACCCCGAAGGCTCTCTGCGCTCTCAAAAAGCAATTGACTGCACTGAAAAAGAAAACTGTAGGATCTTTGTTGCCACATTTAAAAACAAAGGAACGGGAGAAGGATGAAATAACTGACTCCTGACTGAGCATATGGTAGATAAGTGTAAATAACTGGAGACTGGAAAAAGAAGAGTGACATGAATTGTTTAAAATAAAGTTCAGTCAACTGTAACCAGCTTTCAATACTTCAAATTGAATCTAGGACGACTCGAGAGAGCACTCCAGCACTACGCCCAAACCCCACACCCACCCACAGTGTACATTTTCATATGACCAGCTGTTACCTCTACACCCCCAAACACACACATATTTACACACACCCATCGACAGCCCAAAGGAGATGGGAGAGGTAACATGGGCAGGTCTGAATCCACAATAAAGCAATTCAAAGGAATCTAATTTGGACCTTTGTGCTGCCTCTTGCTTTTAATATCCACCCCAAAGGGAGCAGGCTGGTATTTGTGGAAGCAAAACCCATAGCAGGGTGTTTTCAAATTTAACTCAACAGAGGAGAAAATAAAGACAGGGGAGAGAAAAAAAGCAAGAGTGTGAGATAAACAAAAAGAGAAGAGGAGAGCCGGGAGATAGTGACGGAGAAAGAGCGAAGGAGGGAGAAAACCTTGAAAACTGAGAGACACAGAGAGGGAAGGCAAACAAAATTCTCTTTCCTGTAATCAATCTCTCTTTGGAGGGTCAGTGACAGGGTCCTGGTCTAACGTGGTCAGAATAGAGAGAGCAGAGGAGGAGAACAAGTAGGAAAGAAGGAACTGGCAGGGGTCACTGTGTGTGTGTGTGTGTGTGTGTGTGTGTGTGTGTGTGTGTGTGTGTGTGTGTGTGTGCGTGTGTGTGTGTGTG
>JBBMJY010000017.1:2897280-2931601 GCA_037833715.1 Toxotes lorentzi
TGTGTGTGTGTGTGTGTGTGTGTGTGTGTGTGTGTGTGTGTGTGTGTGTGTGTGTGTGAGTGTGTGTGTGTGTGTGATTGTAGACAGATGAAAAATCCATCTCAGACGCACATACAAAGATTCTTTTTGCCTCAAACACACCAAACCACATGTTCGGTCATTCGGTGATGTGTTCAGGTTTGTCTAATCATTTTGATCAATTCTCCTCCATCTGTCTGCGTTTCACACTTTTTCTCTCCCTCTACTAACAGTGAATATTAACAACACAATGTTGACTCACTGTCACTTACGTGAGAGACGTTTTTGTCTGCTTTCTTTTCTCTAGTTTTCAGTTTCTGATTTTTTTTATCGTAGAAATCAACACATTGTGGTCTAATTTATTCCATTTAGAAAAGCAGACTTCGCGTTGAAACTACACAGAAAACACTATGATTTGCAGTAAAAGAAGAAAGTGCTTTGATTTAACACAAACGTTTTTTAGTCAGAGCAGGCATCAGAAAATTATAGCAGACAGCACATCAGCTTATCAATAGCTGCTGCTTTCTCTGCCTGATAATCTCGTGTGTAGCTAAAATTGGTCAAACACTTTCTGCAGATACTTTTCAACCACGCCAAATGAGTCTTTTGTTAAGGTGTGTTCATAAACACAAAGTGAATTTTTAGAGGCATTCACCCAAACCACGAAACCTCATAAAGCACTATTTCTACTTCAGGCCTCACACATGGTCCAGCTTTGAAAGTTTAGAAGAGCCGTGTATAGAAAGCAGTAAAACTTAATGGATGGTTCTTTGCTCTGCCTCCTGTAGCCACCTGTTTGGTGCATTCATGGAAAGTGAATGCAGATAAATATAGATGCACACGCTGGACAGAAAGCACGTACAAGGTTTTAAAAAGGTAAATGCTGGCACAGTATACACTTGCAAATTTGTTTCGAGCCAAGTCTGGTAAGCTTATACTTTTGCAACCGTTTGGAAAAAAGGGACAAAATGTACATTAAGTACCAAAATACCTTTACTACTGCAAGGACAGCTGAGCTTAACAATGGATTTTCAAAATGAGCTCTACACATCACCTCAGTACATACTTATACTTCACCACAATGTCAATGATGCAACTTGAGTGTGACCAAGGCCACTCCATGGTCACAGTCAGGGTCCATTACCCAGTGGTCAGCCCCATAAATCCTCCTCCATTTATCCATCGGAGTCTAATCGGCCTCCATCAATCCTCCCACCACTTAAACCTCGGAGCCCGGCCCAGTCATGTGAAGGAACCTGAGGGTCACTAGCTTTGACCTCTGACCTGAGGCGACCTCTGAAGGGGCAAACAGTGTCACTGAAGGTTAGGGATATTGATGAGAGTGACAGTTGGAACTCTCTCAGGTCAGCTGCCGTTAGGACGGTCATAAACAAGATTGGCTCAGAGGAATTACTAATCAAAGGTGACTGGAGCTTTCGTACTGGGCTGGTACATTTATAGAAGCTGAGCTCAGCTGTTTACATACATAAAAATGTATCCACATCTAAGACCCGGGGAAGGTTTCACAAAAGCGACTAGTGAGCTCTGCTTACAAGCAGATCACAAAGTCACATTTTACAAATGACTGCAGATACATTAGTGAGTCCTATAGAGCTTGTCAATACTCATGCATTAGGTGTAAGTATGGTGTGTTTTAATAAATGAAACATGTCTCAAAGAACACAAAAGAAAATTGTCTCTTGCTGCCAAATTGCAGCTTGCATGTTGCAAATTTGGTGAAACAGGCCCATGGTGAACAATGAGGGGGTGATTCAAACAATAAATTCATTCTAAATCATAAATACAGCAAGTGGCTGCACTAATGTGTGTGCACCTCTCTTCCATATCAGTATGAGTTCAGGGTCATAATGAGACCTTCCTTCATTAGCTAATGCAGCTATGGTAAACAGCACAGCCTGCTGCAGGCTCTATTTTATCATAGCATGGATTAGAAGGCCATGTGTGTTTGTTTGGTAGAATTCAACTGGCATAAGGATCAGTGATGGCACAGGACACTTAGTGCTGTAACAGACCCTACCTGATTCTGTTTAGTTCAGTTTCACAGCCTATACACTTCTTGACAAGTGTGGCAGTTTATTGTATTACTACATTTTCTATAACAAATCCAAATGCCATTTCAAAGAATGTCTATGATCAAGTTTTATAGAATAACTAACCCCCTAACCAGTAAAGTCAATATTTATAAAATGGATGAACTCTAAAAATATAATCAAAAGGTGAGAGTTAGAAACACTTCTGCTGCAGATGGAATGAGATTTTTTTAGAGCCATAAAAAATGAAATATTCTATATCTACAATGATGTGTCATTGAATCTAAAAGCTCTATTTGACCAAATTGTTTCTGATCTAAAACAGGTGCATGCATTTGATCAAATGATCAAAATGAAATGAAACCCTCTGTAGGAGTGACGAAGAGAGACTGGGTCAATCTTAAAGCAGCAGCGTGGCATCTGTAGCCCTCAGGAGCTGAACATTATTCATGCCCTCTGTGCAGTTTGAGCAGAGTTTTCGTTTATTTTAAGATCACAGACATTTTCTGACTTCAACATCCAGGCTCCTGCCAAAAGGGTGGAGAAGACGTGGAAGCACTAAAACTCTGGATGTATTTTAGGTAAGCTAATTTCACAGAACTGTGCACCCACAACCACAAGGTACCCTGCAACTTTAAATAGACCCCACCCACCAAACTCATCTGAGTGACCACTTCAACGCCAGAACAAACAAATGGTTGCACACTGAAACACACCCAAGTCATGTTCTTCACTTATCTTTCCCTTGAGATTTGAGTAATTGCAAAGACCTGAAGAGGCCCTGTGAACTTCGCCAGTTCTGTGTTTATCTGCCTCTGACTCTCCATCTGTGGCTCTCTGTCTAACTAGGCTGCTTATGCAATTCTGGGAACACAGTGGTTTATTTTAAGAATCTCCTCTTGGTTTCAGTTCTGTGAAAGTTCTGTAACGCTGCAGAGCTAGTTCACTGCCAGGGCAGGATGAAAACAAGGATGCATCATGTTTCTGTCTGAATGTGTGTGACTGTGTGTGTGAGTGTGTACTTTATGTGAGTCTGAATACACGTTAATCAATGTATGTGTGTGTGCCTTTGTTTGCCTTTGAGTTTACATGTGCAAGCATGCGTGCATAGTGTGTGCGCTATATGTACGTGTATAACCAACAGAGACTGTGCTTTGCTTCTGTGTGTATTTATATTTGTGTGTGTTTTCATGCCATGGGCCAGGGTGGTCTTGTTTCTCTGGCAATCAATAGAGCAGCTCAGACTCAGGCTGCTCATGGGATGATGCGATAAGGACTCTCTTCCTAGAAGTGTGTGTGTGTGTGTGTGTGTGTGTGTGTGTGTGTGTATGTGTCAGTGTAGCAGCCGATCAATGCAGGTCTAATCATCCCACTGGGGCAGAGTGAAGTCCAATCACCCTGTTCAAACAAGCAGCCCAACCTGACACACTTTGATGCCTGACTGATTACTGAATTACTTCTTGTCCTGTTCGCCACCACTCACTGCAACTACCTGCACACTACGATCAGATTACTGTAATCAGATTAAGGTAATAGTGTGATTAAAGCATTCAAAGTCCCCAAGTCCCAAATTTCTGATATGGACAATTCAGTCGAGGAAACAGCAGGTGGTCTCGGAAAACTTTAGATATGAAACACTCGTAAAACACAACAACAGCATGACGTATTAGAGATATATATGTATGTATGTAAGATTACATAATGCATCTTATTCACTCTTCACTCTGGTGAATTCAACATCTCTCTGCAGGTCTCACTGTCTACATCCCATCACTTTCTTCCAGGCAGAGCAAACACACTCAGACACACACTCCCCTAAGACCTGCCCAGCAGAGAATGGGTAACTGCTGTGGGTGTGTGGGGTTGTTTAACTTGCACGCTGGGCTTCTTTTGTCCCATTTTGTGTGTGCACGCGCATGTCTGGATGACAAAAGCAGCCTTATTGCATCAGTCTGGCTCTATATGAGGGGCGTCACAGGGTCACATCATAACTTAGTTAGTCAGGGTTCAACAGGGTTGGAGAGCAGGTTGGGGGGTGGGGGCAGGAAGAGGTCCCACTGGGTTAAAAACAGGGTGTGTGTGTGTGCGGCGGGGGGACTGGAATTAGTCCATTCACGCTCGGCTGGACCCTGGGCATGCTAACAGGCTATAGTGCTAATCTAGTTAGAGGTGGAAGCCATGCAGAGACTGGGAGAGCAGTGCAGCATGGGAGGGTGGGGATACAGGAGGTATCTGGTGGGAGTGGGGGTGTCAGGTCAGGGTCTCGGGTGCCGGGTGGTGAGGCTGTGGATGGCAGGTGGTTGAAGCTGAATAGTAGAGTAGGCAAGTGATGGCTGGCTGGAGCGAAGAGGGGGCAGATTATGGGGAACAGGGCAAAAGTGGGCAGAGGGGGAGTGATGGCAAAGGGCAGGTGTGTGTGTATGTGTGTGTGGGGGTATCACAGTGTTTCTCTGTAACCAACAGATGGAGAGAGGAAAATGAAAGGGGTAACAGGGTGGCCGAGTGAACAGACAGACCCTTGTTAAATTAGATTCTGGCTCATTTCATCCTTTATCTTGCGCTTGGTCTCTTGTCATTCAAAAACTAATCATTGCAAGGCAGTGGAAGAGAAAAGAACGACATGTAAAGATAAAAATCTTGCTCTAGATTATTTTCAGAAAAATGTGTCTATAGCCAGAGAGAGCATAGATTCCCCCAGAGACTCCCGTAGGCCTCTGACTGACTGGTCTCGTGATGATGTTTCCCTCTGGAGATGCACCATGACCCACTCTACTTCCTGACTGCAAAAAAAGTTAAAATGCCATTCCTGTCTCACTAAAAAGCTGCATTTTATAGCATCATCTGCATCATTCTCACTTGGTTTCTGCTCTGTTGGATTGAGCCTGATCAAGTTACTGAAGCACCAACAACCTTTTTCTTTAACTCTAACCTCTGACTTCACAAGCAAACACTGAATTCAACAGACAAAGAAGATTAACACTTTTACTGCAACACTTTTCTAGAACACATGAAGGACAAGGTAATATTTGTTACATACTTGTTTCTGCTGTGGCTCTCAGTTAACATCACTCTGGATGTGAGCAACAGCTAAATGCCAAAAATATAAATGCAAAAGGCAAACGGAGAACAGGAGGAGGCTTAAAAAGGAGAGAGTATAAGAGAGAATGGCCAAAAATATGACTGCTGAAACAAGGGTGGTGCTGGATGAGAAGGAAAACAGAGAAGAGGGTGAAAAGAGCTTTGCATCTTAAAAAATCTGCTTTTCAGAAACCAGCAGCCTTTTTCTCTAACTGGTGACCAAACGTTTCTAAAAGAGTTTACAGTGTGCTCCATGAGATCTACAGCTATCAGGTTTTAGGCTTGGATTATTTCACTCTCCAAAAATCCCTCTTCCTCTTTTTTTTTTTTTTATTTCTATCAGTCAGTGAGAGAAATGACATCGTCCTGAAGACATGGCGAGCCCTTACTAAATGAAGTCGGCTGTCATCTTTTATCAGGGTCAACTTTTCTCATTTTTAACAAGCTCATTCGTCATCACTCTCTTCTCTCTCCTGTCTGTCTGCTCGTTGTCTTTCAGAGGTCTCGCTGCAGTGTCATGGCTAAGCTGTCTCACCGTCACAGAGACATCATGTATAAATCCATCACCTTAATGGTGCACAGAGGGAAGCTTTTGTCGGTGGGAAGAATCAAGACAAAATCAAGGAGCAGCACGGCTCCTGCTAATATCACATTCATCATGTTGTTCACTGAAATACGTTAATGCCCCAGACAAACACCCCTCCTCAAACGTGATGTAAAAATATATATATACTTAAGCCTCTGTATATAAAGCATACCCCATGTGCTGCAGTCTGAGCAACGTGTGAAAACGAGAACAAACTAAGTAAAGAATGTTAAACGAGGACGACAGAGAGAACGCTGCGTCAACACTGCATCTGTTTTCACACGCCATGAAGTTACAAGCAAAAATCTCTTTTTACACAGCAGGTTCGGCTTACAGCTGTTCCATAAATGTATTTTCTGATTCTCGCTCTCACATACAGTCACACACCTCCACACACACACACACACACACACACCTCCTGCTGTCTCACCAACATCGACTTTTTCACACGCACAAAAAAATGTGAAAGTGTTGATTGGAGATTTTTGCAGAAACTTCTCTTACATTTAAAACAACAGCAACTTGTTCAACACAGCAGAATATTCTGTATAACCCAGAACTTACTGATTATAATTACTGATTATATTATATTGAATTATATATATATTCATTTAAAATCTGCTGTCATTGAGTTATAAATGTTATTAGATGAAATCTTGATCTGAAAAAAAAAACCCATAATAAAACGCTGAGAGCAGATCTGACGTACTGGCTTTGAGGACAGCCTCGTTGACTTCAATCTCTCCTCTGATTGGCTCTTGGTACTGCAGGTGGGGATAGTACTGCAGTGGTTCAGGACTGGGGACGGCACTGGAGTAGCCAGACATGTTGTCTCTGGGACTGTCCGTCTTCCTCTGGACTTCTTCAAACACCGCAACCAGCTGGAAGAGACACACACTGAGTCAAAACTGTGTCCATATTTTTGTCCAAAATATTAAACACAAAGTGCACAAGATCTGAAACAAACATTTCCTCAAGATAAACTGTCTAAACAAAGTCATTACTGGCATATGAACAAGCTGGAAACACGCCACCAGGTTCTATAGCATCTCCACTGTGCCATGATCACAGTGAGGCTTTTATGTGATTTATCTTACCAGCAGTGGGAATGCAACCTGCTTCATTCTGCCAAGTGTGCAGATGTGTGTGTGTGTTGTCAGTGTGAGTGCACGGAGGAAGCAAACAGAGCTGGATTCACAGCTCATCTCCCTCGTACAGTGTATAACACACCAGCAGATGCCACTTCAGCGACACAACAACTTATTTCTTTCTGAACAAAGGAGAAACTCTGACCAGACAGTGAGCACAGGGCCAGTTCACAGGAGTTAACACACATGGCTAGGCGAGGCGAGGTGTGTATGTATGAAATTAGCAGTCAAATGAGATCTGACACGAGAATGAGAAGCTGTCAAACACAATGACACGGCTGCCACAATGAGACGGCGGGAAGAGACGAGGGTGGCCAAATGAACAGGGGATGGAGGACAGGGGAACGACAAACAATCCTAATTGAGACAGGGACATGATGGCAGATAGAGTGAAGGGGAATGTGTGTGTGTGTGTGTTGACTGCAGGGCCGTGCCATCGCGGATACGTGGTTTGATAAATGGGAGCGTGGCGGCGTGATGCTCTCATTAGACGGTGCTGGCGAAGGAAATGACCACTTAATGAAAAGCAATAACCGCAATGGAACAAGGGATGGAAATAAAACAACAGACGAGTGGAGGACGTCAATTAACAACAAAGGAGTGTGGAAGCTGAGTGTGTGCGTTTACGTGTGTGTAAACAATAGGCACGGAGGCGGCGAGATATGCATTATCCATCACGCGGTGACACCACCTCTCACCTCAAACTCCCGTGATTCAATATCCTCATGACACTTGGCCGATGCCATGCGAAGGAGATACATCTACTGCATTTGTGTGTGTGTGTGAGCATTAGAGACAGTGAGTGAAAGAAAACTGAGGGGCTGGCAGACGCAGAGAAGAGAGAGGAAAGAAAAGACTGAATGCCAGGAAAACAATCTGATTGCGCCGCTTGATGGATGCTTCTCGAGCTCTTTCTCTCTTCTTTATCTGCTTTCCTCTCTCTCTTCTTATCTCCCTCCCTCCCGAGCCTCTGTCTCTCCCTCCAAACTCGCTGACAGCATCAATCACAGAAGAAGTCTCGGAGCGTAATGTGATGTGCACGCACACGCGCCGGAGAACGGGCGAGCGCATGCAAAGACACCACGATGAGATACCCTCAAAAACGATTTATTCGTTTTGAACAACTTGTTTTTAATGTGTGGAGGGGTGATGATGATTTGCTTTTTGGGAGTTTATTTTTTATGGCTGACACATGTGGGGAGTGATGCTGATGAAGGCCGCCCTGCTGCTTCCATTCATCACTCAATCAAACAGAGTATCAACCAGATGAATCGTGTGTTACTTTATTTGGGAAAAAGCTGAAGCATTAAAAACTGGGGCACTGTATTTCATGATGAGGCCTGTTCATTGATCGTACAAGGTTACACCATAACTGTCAACTAAACCCATGCAATCAAAGTGAAAGCTGATCAAGCGCCTTTGCATTTACAGTGGCAAGAAACAGCATGTGAGCCCTTTGGAAGATCCTGGTTTTCTCCATTAATTGGTCATAAAATGTGATCTGATCTTTATCGAACTCACAAACACAACGTGCTGCAGACAACAACACACAAACAATTATAATCTATAGTGTCTGGTTTGACACACACACATTAAAAATCGCAGTGCAGATGGAAAAAGAAAGTGAGCCCTTGGATTTAATGACTCCTTTAACAGCAATGAAATACATATTGAAAAATACACTGAATTAAATATTCAATATGGACAAGAAGAACACAATGATTTGTGCGTCATTAAAGTAGATGTGTTTGTTCACTGTAATTTGGACGAAGCTCAAATTTAATTCTTAAGGGTTCACTTGGTTTTTATTGCCATTTTGGTGTTTCACTAAGACAAAGATCCAACAAAAAAAAAAGATTATTTGCTGAACAAAACTGATTCTTTAAATGGAAAATGAAACTGTTAAGTGTTAAACAGACCCAGATTCAAGCAGACGAACAGGGTTCCAACATAGCTGATGGCTGATGGGTGCTGATGAGGGTCAAACTAAGGTGAGAAAAAGTGTGTCAGCGTGTTAAAATGCTGATGGCAAATCTTTACTGATTCCATTACTTTCAGTCACTTTCTGTCAAGCTGGAGTTAGAATCCAAAGCATCTGTCTGCATGGCTCAATACCACTTACGTTTACGTGAAATTACATGTGTTGTTTTTATATTTGGTTTGTTTGTTGATGTTGTTCTTAAATTTAATGTAGTACTAAAGATCCTGACATCTCCTTACAGATTATACTCATGCTATAAGCCAGTCGCTCCTTTCACAGGAAACAACAATCATTAATACTGTGAAATACCAGGAAAGGAAACTTCACTTTCAGTTTAAGTTTCCTTTTCAAAAACACAAAGAGGTTTGAGATTCAGTCCTTCAAGTACAGCACCAACATGCTCTTCTGGAGGACCCTGTGCCCCAGGATGAAAAACAACACCTTGAATGGTTCACAGTGTGTTTTCTTAACACACAGGTTTCCCTCAGTCCCCGCTGACTGTGATTAGTATTCTAGGAAACAAATCACCTTATTTTTCCTGCTCTGTTTGTGGGGGGACATTGATATGGACCTGGGGAGCCTGCATGTCAACTACTGCTGAATAATGTGACCCCTTTGTCTCATTTCCATAACACGCACAAACACACACACGCGCTCACAAACACACACCGCTGCCCGTGCCAAATACAAATAGCTGAAGCCTTTATATGTTATGATCATCTGTAAATCACGATGCAGTGTGTGTATCCAACGTGACCAGACTAGCTGCAAGTGTGTGTTGCAGAGCCAAAGCGATTATCATGACATACATGAAAGCCATATACAATACCATGCATGACGCAGAGAGAGAGATAAACACTGTCTGTGTGTATTCCTGGCCGTACACACTGCCTAGAGCAACGAATTAGAAAATGTGGCAATATATGTGGCCCACGGCTGACAAATACACACTTATTTTACTCAATTTCATAGAAAAGCAAGCACACACCAACCCACACATTTCCTTTATTACTTCAACACATTATTTTTGCTTTATTGTGATTAACTGATGCTCTCAGAGCTCAGCTCAGTACTCAGATTATATCAAGCTGCTTTACAACGAAGCCTTGTGATTTCCTTTTCTGTTGTAATGACTTTACGTCAGTTGAGTGTCCAGAGTGCATTTAAATGGCTTTGCTCAAATTGAAGTAAAACTACATTTCCAAGAATGCATTTCCACAACCATTTGAGGACAGGAGTAAAGCTGAGTGAAGTGACAGCTAGGATAGTAAAACAGAGAAAAAACATTTATTACCGAGGTATTAGACAGCTAATGGAGCTTAGCTCAACTGTTTTCATGGTTTGACCTGTAACAGAAGATAAAGCACAGGTGTAATCAGTGTCCCAGTAAGCCATGCCAGTGAGCCAGCGTAATAGCGGGGCCCTGAACTGGTAAAACTAAATGGAACGCAGCCGGTAGTAAAAGCACTCTGTGGAGTTTCGGACCACTGTGAATGCTGCCTCACTGTGCTTGTCCTGGGATGATACGTTGAAGAAGGTCTGATATCTGATGGACTCGGGCATAAAACACCATCACACAACAAAATGGTCCCTCAACACCTGCAGACAGCTGCTTTTCAACACAGCTGAAGTGCTGAAGAACTGCACTAGAAACACAGAATCACTGTCACTGTTTACATACTGTAGCTGCAGCTTACGTCTTAATATCAAAAGCAGTTTTTATTCCGATGTTAAATCACGAAATTGTGATGATTAAATGGCCCCTTTCAGAGCTGAAATGCATCATGGTAACCATTTCTGAATTTTTAATGGTCAGGATCTGAAATTATCCCAGCTGTTGTAAACAGTATATGGTGTTTACATGTTGCAACTCACAGATGGAACAGTTCAAGGTTTTTAATAATTGATGCACTGGCTGAGAATTAATTAACCAAATGTAGCACGTCCTGTATGGAACACACAAGGGAGACAACGGTATTAAAAGAATGGACACACACACACACACATGCAATCAGGGATGTTCACACATTGTGTAAAAATACACAGCACAAAAACACAACTGTGGACACAATCTCAGACACACACACTTTCCACAGTCAGAGGATGAACACTGCCACCTTGCTTTAGTCAAACATTACTGCATGCTGGTACTACTCAAGCCTTGAGCCTTTACACAAGCATCAGCAGCATACACAAACACACACACACACACACACACACACACAACCTCACAAACAAACATACACACTTCCCATTTCATCCGCTGGTACTAATCAACCCATTTTTCTTCTCCTCTCTCACTGCTGTGTGTGTGTGTGGTACCAGTCTATTGAGATGCTCTGCTTTTGTGCTGTTGTCATTTATCTTACGACTGCCCCCCCCCCGTTCTCCATTTTCTCCCTCTCATGCTATACTTCATTCTTTCTTTGAACAAGAGATGCATAATTCAGAAGGAGCGCGCAGCATCCTGACAGTAGTATGGTAACCCAATCATCTTTCTCTCACACGCACACAGGCCCACATATATACAGCGAACACACACACATGCAGGGAGAGCTTCTGACTCACACACACACACACTTTCTTCACTAAAGTACAGGTTTACAAAGACTATTTTAGACATCTGCTTTTTCAAGCACTAAAACGTGAATCACAGAGAATAAACCTCCAGCTCGCAGTATCTCGACTTGACTGTAGAAAATGAAAGTCTGCATTATATGGCAATCTGACTCGGTGTGTACACGTGTGGTCGCACCGTAGCTGAAAGGATTCAAACGCCAGTTTACAGTCAACTGATGGAACTCAGGCTCCGGTGGCTCCTGGCTGTGCATTTGTGTATCTGCTGTTTTCTTTCATTTTCTGAAGCACGAGCGGCTGAGGTGTGAAGATTCTGAAGAGTCAGAAATTCCTCCTCCATGTGCGAATTAGATGCTGCTCACCAAAGAGCAGACAGGATGTGTAGAGAATGAGCTTCTCCACGGCTGTAAAGCGTGATGAATATTGACGCTGCACAGGTTCAGAGGGGTGAAGTAAAGTATCTCACCCTGACGGAGCAGAAATTCGGCTCTTTATATCCATGGCATCATGTGAGAAATGGCAATCAACTTGAAACAAGGCGTAGACAGTTACTTGCCCTTTTAAATTGACAAGCAGGTAATTGTAATTAGTGATACTCTTCAGAACAAAGAGCAGTGATGTTGAGGTTGCAGCTGCAGGTTTAATAATATGAGAAAGATTACTGTATACTATTAATGCCTTCTATTCAATGCATAACAGCAGACATATTATTTTTTATATACTGTACATGCTTTCTGTCAATCCTTTATTAACTGATTTACTCCATCTCCCAGAATGCCTCTGGACACCACCCAGTAAGCTCAACTGAGGCTTCATTCATTTCAGCCAGTACAAACTCCAGTCGCACGGCCCACTGCACCTTTCCCTGGCTTTTAACGAATGGATGTGATAGAACATTGTTTATGTTCAGTTTTCAATGCACAAGGAAACAAAATACAATATAAAATATATTAAATGGGAAGTACAGCTGTTTTTCAGTGTATAACAGTACACAGGGAAGCACCTACTTACTATGCACATTCTACAAACAAGCATGTACCAAAAACTAATCCATGTTCAAGAGCACATACTATATAAAGTCTATACAAACACAAATACACACATTTTCAGGGCAGTGTCGGGGCCATCAGAGGAATGTTTGGCCCGTGTTATTTAAACAAGTAGAAAATTGGTTGTATTACCGGTGAGAGGAGGGCTAATTCTACTTCTGTTCCAGCCTCAATCTATACAGCACACTACCAGATGTGGGGGATTACCTTTCAGGAACACACGCACCTGGCTCGGGGCCTGCACACACACACACACACACACACACACACACACACACACACACACACACACACACACACACACACACACACACACTCAAACGACTGCACACACAGGCAGTGTTTAAGATTAGAGAAGCAACGACAAAGACACAAAGGACAGCGAAGAGAGAGACACAACGTCTCCTACTCATGAACTGAAGCACACAAACAGATGCAAAAACTTGTCGGCCGGTTGTGAGGGACTCCTTAAAAATAATGAATCATATACAGAGACTTCACTACTTGAACCTCTAAATCTTTCTGTCTCTCTGTTTGAAGAGATGCCAGTAGTTCCAAACAGCAGTTAGTACTTCCACATTGAACATAACGTCTCTTTGATGCTTCTGACAGACTGATCTGAACACTAACACACCAAAGCAGGTTCCTCTGTCTGTTGGAGCTGCGGTCTAAGCATTTACATTCATGCAAATTTAGCAAATGATGACCCAGTTCTCACACTACTTTCAAAATGTAAAAATAGCAAACTGGAGAAATCACGAATTCAGAGAAACAGAAAAAAAAATCATGTTATTATCCAAACAAACCTTTACTTACATCCATCTCTCTGTGGATATTACTATGGGACAGAGGGTGAATACAAGTCAAATTTATTATACTAACTTTAAAGTAGACAGTAGTAGTCTTTGGGCCAGGGGTAGTTTTATATCTCATTATATCTGGACTTGGATCAGGATCAGTGGTAATATAATACAAACATGAGGGTCTCATAACAGGAATTTTGATCCTTGAGGAAAGTTCCTGTGAGAACATAAGATTTTTAGCATTCCCTTAATACGTACAGATGATATGCTGAAACATACGGTTGATGCGTCTACAAACTTCATTAACACGACCACGCAACTGTCATAACCAAAGTCTGACTTTGAAATGCTGCTGTAATATCACTGCATACACTTTGCAGCTGCAAAAGTTTCTTCCACTTACTTTTCATGCTACAAAGGCAGCTTAGAGTTCAGCTGTGAGTGGATGATTAATCAGGCAATGACAATAAATCTCAGTTTTTTCCTGGCAAATATGTGTTTTCCAAGGAAAACATTCAAACCTAGTCCACCTACATCGACAGATGATGACACATGCACACATATAAGCAATGATAAAAGGCAAAAGTTTTAAAGATTTGTAGACCTGCATTATTTACAAGTTATTGTTCACACTGCCAGAGAGGTAAAAACTTTCTTTATGGCACAAAAAAAGGTTGACTTATCATTCTCTCTCTCTCTCTGCATCCAGCACACACACATCTGTCGCATCAGCCACAGTGATGGAGCACATATGCGCCCACTGAGAGTATACACTCACACATACACATTAACACACCCACACACATACACAGTGAGGCACCAGCTGAGGTATTGCAGTGCTGGCTATGCTCGGTGACAGGCCACATTATTATTTATGCACACTCATAAAGGGAGAGGATAAACTCTTCATAAATCACACGTGCCCGAGAGGCCCGAGAGAGAGAAGGAAGGATGAGGGGAAGAAGGGATGTGGGTGACAGGAGAGCTCCAGGCCTCGTATTTCTCAGGCCAGCAACACAAAAATCAAACCGGCTCGTTCATCATTCCCGCAGTGCAAACACATCAGTGCTGGTTACACCGGTCCGGTTCCACATCTGTGGACATGACACCCTGACACACACACACACACACACACACACACACACACACACACACACACACACACACACACACACACACTTTAACTCCCTAACATGCAGAGGGACGTGTGCTCCCTTGCCACACAGAAAGTCATAACCTCTTTCTCATAAATGTGCATAAATAAGCTCAAACACACATTCCCATATACACACAAACACAGAGGGAAATCACACACGTTTTCCAAGTCAGAGCCAGAGCCTAATAATCAGCTTTCTTTTCCCTGTGGCCGTCACAGGGCCAGCTGCTCCCTCCAACATCTCCTCCTCCTCCTCCTCCTTCTCCTTCTCCATCCTCCCTCCCTCCCTCCCGGGATCTGACAGAGAAATAGAAGGAGTGATTAACTCAGAGCTGTGAGGCTGCTGCCCTCTCACCTGTGGCTCTCTCCTCCAAAGGCTGCCCCTCCCTCCTCCTCCTCTTCCTCTTCTTGCCATCTGCCCTCTCTTTAACATAAGACTTTTATACTATATGTCACCTCTTTCTTTCTGCCTTTCGCCTTCCTCTTTGTGTGGGCAGAGCTTTCAAGTGATGTTTAGGACGTTTTAAAGAGAAAATCTGTACTTTTCATCATTATTATTCATTAAACTATCAATAATTCACTGGTTTTCCACTGTGGCCGTGATGTAAATCTTTTCCTGTGATTTTCCATTTTTGGGTCACAGTGCTTCCACAGCCTAAACGTGCTGCTCCTCGGCTCAGATTGCCTCTTTAGGGGAAAACGTTCTGGTTTCCACCACAGCTGAGCTTACTGATATACAGCATATGTACATGAACTATATATTACTGACATTCAGTACTTGCTGTTGCCATGGAGAGCTAGTATCACTCACAGCCTGAAGGTGTTAGGGAGGGGGAGAAAAAGCCTCACCTGCAGTTCTTTCTCACAACCATCAACATATATGCTCCTATCAACACGCCTTATTAGATAGTTATTGACTCAACATCAAAGCCTGAAGGGGATTTGTGCTGCATTACATGTCTGCAAGCCCCCTAAGTACCAAACACCACCTGACAGCACCATCCATCCATTTATATGAATGTCAGGGGGCTGGAGCTCCCAACACATGGTTACATTCTCACTAACATCCACCTGAAAATAGATATACAGCATGAAATGTGTGGAGAACTACACTTTCACAGCTTCACAGCTTTCACAGTTAGTTTGTTACTGTATTTTAAAAAGTACTAATAATCATTTTGCTCTTCTAAGAGTAGAAAACAGATTCATTTCAAAACCAAACTCACTCAAACTTATGTGAACGAAACAGCCACTCCTCCTTCCCATATGTTCCCTTATGGCTGATACATGCTGGCTAATAATTCGAGTGGCCTATTCAGACACATTACCGTCCACAGAGCACCATTCATTAGGCCAATCAGTTAGGTGATGAGAGTGAGAGGCAGAAAAAATTACAACAATAATCGTGTGTGTGTTGTGCATGAAAGTGTGTTTGCATGCATGCAACACAATGGACACAGATGCGGTTTCAGCTGTGTAATTGCACCAGAAAGCATTAAATATTCAACCTAAATGAGTTGGATTCAGTGTTACAAGCATTTATCCTCTCGCTGGTGTGAAAGTACACACTGCTATACACACACACACGCGTGTGCACACACACGTCCAGGAGTGTGACTTTCTGCTGATTTGAGTTATTAGCAGTTGGAGTGAGCAGAGACTCAGTGAGCAGAGGGAAACCACCCCACACTCTCACACACCCTCAGACAACACACACATATATAAGCTAGTCTGGGGCAATGTCATCTAGGAAAACAGATGGTGCGAGGCCGGTTAGGTCAGAGAGTAGATCTGCTGTAAACAAGTTGATCTATAATAGATCATTAGCTGGATGTGATTAGCTCCTCTGCAGGCTGCCGTGCCAAAATCACTGTCAACTGATAAAGCTAATACTGACAACAAACACAACACAAGCTGCAGCTTCAGAACAGTATCAGTATGACTTTTTCATACAGAAATTCATGTTTTAAGTCATGTAGCTGCTGTTGTGGATCACACAAATAATTTGACATGCAGACCATGACAAAGGCCTCCTCTTCCAAATCCACGTCTCGTCTTCTCCCACCACACCGATCACGCACACGTGTCATTGGAAAAGCGAGCACAGTGCCCCTCTGGCCTCGGAAAGGAACCCCCCAGGTTCCTCCTGCCAGACCGCAGCAGGCGCAGGCAGGTCAGGTTACAGCCTGACCGTCTCGCTCCATTAGGAGCTAATGGGTGGTGTGATGGTGACACAGAGGGCAACGCAGAGCTTGTGTGATTAACAGGAGGAGAGGCACCAAAGGACGAGATCTGGGGGTGCAGTGACCTAACGCAGCCTCTGTAAGTCACACACACCTACGCAGAGAAAACAGAAACAGGCCTTATCCTAACTGAAGCCCGGTCTTTTGCTTCAGTGAACTGACAAATCACTTTGGAGAGGTGCCATCATTCAAAGTCAAAAGGTAGAGCAATGGATCAAATAAAGGGATTAAAATTACAAAGTGCAACTTTATGAGAAAACTCAACACGCGTGCAGTTCAATGAAAAATGAAACGGGCTCAGCGAGAATTATTCCTCCCTTCGTAATTACAATCAAACAGGGTTTGGTGAATGTGTGTGTGCGAGTGTGTGTAGGGGGTATTGTTAATTGAATATAATCAAATGAAGAGGTGTTGTGATGCTCAGATTAGAGGTGTGTGTGGGGGGGTTGAATCAAGGTCGAGACTGATGAGATATGATCAAATCAGCTCAAGTGACCCGATCCCGCCGGGCAAAACGTTCAGACGCCCCGGTCTGATCTGATCTGATCTGATCTGCAGGTAACAGTTTGACACAGATATAATCTAACTTTATTTAATATACTGTACGTTTACTGGAGATTTGAATATATTAATGTGTTGCTGAAGTTCATGACAAAGAAAAAGAAATACAGGATGTGGACAAAGCAACAGTCACATTTTTCTTCCATCCAACACAACAGCACAGTAACACATTCTATCTTTATGAGGAAAAAAAAAACAAACAGACTTCTAGGTATTTCCTGTCAAACCAATGAAAAAGCCTCCATCCATCATCTCAACCCACCTATGAAAGTCATGGCTACGAAGTCTCAAGTCTTAAACTTCATGTTTCAAGGAATGAACAAGTTCTGTCAGAGGACATAAAACGTCCTTCATCAGGCAACTGTAAAAACATCACATTCACTTTGTTCTGTACAAAACAATATTTAGAAATATGATTCAACATACTGAGAACACTGACGCCAAGACTGGAAACCTGAATCTTTAAACTTAACATTCAAACAGCCATTTTCCATTATGCAAGTTAGTTTCAGAAAATCAAGTCTGAAATGCTCAACATGTCTGGAGCCTCCAGGCTTCAGCCGTGACTGCAAGCTTACAAAATAAATGTTCTTTTTCGGGGAAAAGGTAAGAATAAAATCAATTAAGTAGACAAAAGAAGGACCATAATGACAGGCTGCAGGTGAACTGGAGCTGATTTTATACCCCGGCCATGTTCAGAATCCATGCAAGACTTCTAATTAATATTAAAATGTGTTAGACAGACATGGTGTTGAACGCACTCCATCTTCACAGGTAAAGATGTATGGATCATGATTAGAATGTGAAGAGCGTATAGATTATGATTATGATCTGGCATGCATGTGACATTTTCTAATCAGCGCACTTGAACCTCATGCTCCCGCTCATCACTGGCCATTCAGTGAGTGTGCAGAGTTATGTGACTATTCAGACGCCAATCAAACGCAGCTCGCGGCAGATCGCGACGCTGAATGAGAGGAATGGAGGTGAGGGAGCGAGGTGTCACGGAGCGTCAAAGGCTAATCAGCACGTCTGCGCCTCGCAATCACGTCCCATTCACTGAACTTATTCTCCAGCAGGTTAGCACGTTTTAAGTAATGCCTTATTGTCACCTGTCAGAGGGGCTGACATCTGACACGCAGTAAATGACTTCAGGCAAATCACCTGATAAAACTTACGAGAGAGTTCTCTGGCACAGGTGGAAATAAATTTACAGCAGCGTTATTTAATTTCATTGTGAGTTTAGAGATCTGCAGCTTCAACTTCAGTATGTTTTCTGTGTGTATCTCTGAAGCCAAACAAACATGGCGCAACAATTTCCTTCTTTACAAACAACTTCTAATGCCACTTCTCTAAATATTTTGAAAGCCTGATAGTTTACATCCACCATTACAGCAGACAGAAGTCTTTCACGTGTATCAGTTTATGAATCTGCAAATCTAAGCATGTAAATGATTCCGTACATGTTCCGTAATTAAATACGATCATTACTCACAGAAGTGTCAGTTTCTCTTTAAAGGATATAAAAGATGCCCATAACTGCAGACCTACTTTAAATATCATAACACATTTCCATGTGACCGACTCATTTTTCTAGCATTGCGTCCTCCGCTGTGACATGCAGGCTGGAGAGATGGATGATGGGAGATGGCCTCGTAATCAAGCAGTTGACATTTCAGAGCGAGATCAGCTGGGATATGCGCCCTTACCATTTACATTCCAGCAAGCAGAGACTGCACAGGAGGTTCATGGATGCCTTGTAGGCGTAGTGATTAAAAAGCTCTAATTAAAGAGAGCTGGAGGAAATCATGCCTTTTTTTTTTTCATTAAATTTCCCATGAAATTAGATTTTTCATTGGCTGCACTGGATGGAGGGTTGAGTTATTTTATGTGTTTTTCCCCTTGAAAACAAGGTCCGTGTAGGGTAATGTGTATGTGTGCTCGGGCACATGGAATGAGGAGTGACAGTCCACTTATGAGGAGATGTTCTGCTCCCTGAGTTTAATTCCCATTCTGGAGGAGATCGGCGTGACAAGAGAGGACACTCACACATGTGAGACATTCAAATTTCTGCTGTGCGCGGGTGAAGGACAGGGATGATGAGGGCCTGACAAACAAACCGCATCTGTAGAGAATTTCACTTTTGTGGCAACCAGCATCCTTTTGAACTCTCTCTCCAAAATCTGTATATGTGTACGTGTGTTTGTGTATGGGAGGGCTCACCGACAGGAACCTGGTGTATGGCTCGTATGCTAATGGCATGCTGGCACTGAAGAGCCTCCCAGACAGCTCCTGTGTACCGTGGAGACGTATGGGAGTAATGGCCGCAGCTAATGTGGAATCCCAGAGGACTTTGAATCTGAGAGAATGACAGCTCTTGGTAGCGGTAAATGGGCAAATGTGTAAAGGTAAAGCACTACATCTGTTAATAAGTGCTTTTGAGAAGGCGGAGAGGGAAGAGATGGAGGAGTGAGGGTGAGATGGGGTAAACAGGAGAGGGGAGGAGGGGAAATTCTGAAAATGTGATGGGACTGGTTTTTCTGCAGCACTGTAGATGTCACAGGGATGTAATGGTCCCGGGACTTATAGAATAAAAACCGCACAAGTGTTCTGGTCTGAATTTAAACACAACGGGAAGAGGAGGAAGACAGACACGGCGATAACAGGAGCAGCAACAGGTCCACTACAACCCGAGTCACTGTGTTTGAGGAGGACCATCAGGGACACATTATAGCCGGTGTGCTAACAGTGTCACAGAGCATTTCAAAGTTATCTCAGGACCTCAGAGACAAACTGTCAACTTTATGTTCACAACATGTTCATATCCTGAAATGTTACTGTTATTGTTTGCAACAGCTGGCATCTGCTGTACCAGTGCCTCACACACAAGGTCTGCAAAGGTTAACATTATCTTCTTTAGGCCTCTATAGCAATAGTTTTAATAAATAAAAAAATCGAAATGTACAACTACACAAAACTAAACAGACTGAGGAAGGATAAAGAGGATAAAGCTGGTTTACTAGTTAAAGTGCAGTGATTTGACCAACGCAGTGTGACAAAAGAGGGAGAGATCGAAAAGCTTTTACGTCTGCCCACTTCTCTTCAGCATTAACAAAGTGGTGGGGTATCTGACAGGTCAATGACTCCAACCGCCGTGCCTCCAGCTGTCATCTGAGAGCTGCAGGGCACACATCACACTCCAACAGTAACGGGTCAAAGAAGAAGAAAGCTTCATAGAGTATAAATGATTGAACCATGACCTACAATGGACTCTTTATACTGTGGCCTTTTGTCTGTGAGTGTGCTATGCGTATCTGTGGTCATACCTAAGCCAACACCCCATGGCCTTCTGCACATTCATCAGACCGATATTAATATTCATGAGGAGGCTGGTGGCCGGTGTCTCGAGATGGGGTGCTAATGAACGGAGTGTGTATGCGCACTGGTGTGTATGTGTGTGTGCACATGTCACAGATGCAGGGGGCAGAACTGTAATCAAATCACAGCCGCCCCCTCATCTCCGCCCTCATCAACCACCAGTGGCGCTACTTCCATACACGCTAATGCTAACATGCTACGCTCCCCGCTTTCCTGTGGTTCGGCGCAGACGACGGGGATAGCAGAGGTGTGTGTGTGTGTGTGTTGAATAATAGTCGGGGACTGGCCCAGATAAAGAGGTCTGGACTCACAGCTAAGCTAACCACTAGACGTACAAATAGCTAACCATTATCTCTCATTAGCATCCGTGGCTAACACAGGGCCCACGCTGTGTGGTGGAGGGCCCTCACAATGGGACCACTCCTGTATGATTGATGGTGAAACAGCATCAGCCACAATAACAGGACAAAAAAAAGAAAAGCACTAAAGATAGAATCTGTCGGTAATAAAAACGTAGACAAACAAAGGGAAGTCAGACTAATCAAGAATGCCAGGCACAGCTCATTAATCTATGAGAGCCGACACTGTTTGGAAGCCTGGAGATAAGACAGATGACTGGCACATTATGAGGATCATGTGCACTTGTCCTATTCTGTCTGCTATCTTTTCATCAGCAGCAAAAACAAAAGGATAAAATGAGAAGCGAGATGAAAGCAGGGAGGGCGTTTGGAGGATTGGGTGAAAGCGGAAAGAGAAAAGAAACAAAGGTAAATACTACAGTTCCTGCACGGTGCAGGTTCTACTGGAGCGTTTGCTCAGCAGAGTCCGTAACCACAAAAAGCACCGCAGTTTGGAAAACTCTGATCAAAATGCCAGAGTTGGATTTGATCTGTGACACCTCATCATCACTTTGAGGACGCCGAGAGAAAGCAGGTTTAGGTTGGAAAATGAGTCATTAAAATCTATGGCTCGTTCTCTTGTACACGAATAAGACGCAGATCTTTTGATTATAATTCCATCATCTGGGAAATGAGGCCTCAGTTCTCTGTGATTGCAAAAAACATTTCTCTTCTGCCGTTGAAGATTCCCACTGAGTTTACACATCTATTATTTAGTTCTGTCCCCTTTTTCATATTTTGCCAAACTTGCAGTCACTGTGATGCTGTGCACACACACACACACACACACACACACACCCTCTCTATTGTTCATGCAGCTTAAAACACCAATTGTTATTGCATGGTACAGGGTCGGCTGAATATTACATTTCCATTTCATTCGGCCTTCTTGCTGACTAAGTGTTGGTAATTCATCATTTGTCTGGGCCAGGGGCTTATGAATATGGATTTCTGGGCAGTTTATTAGCACATCTTAAGAATGCATTATGGGAAATTAGCAAGAGGAATGAAAGTTGCTCTTTATAGAAATCAGGCCACTGTCTGTGTGTATGAAATTCAAAAAAAAAAAAAAAAAAAAAAAAAACTTCAACTCCCAACCTCCTGTGAGGTTACATCACTGCTGTTTCGGAGAACTTCCCTCTGCACATGGTTGATTTGCCTGAAATGATGTTCCTTTTATCTGTCTCAGTACAAATGAACATGACAGCTAAATCACACAGCACCGTCACCACGGCGACTGCTTCGCTTTCTGAGGAAGCAGAGGGAAGGAGGTTTGGGAAGAGAAGAGGAGGGGAGGAAGTAAGCTCACTTCCTTACCTGCCATGTATGGAGCGAATTAAGATGCAATCGGAGTTTATTTTCTTCAGTCAGAACCACAGCAGAAAAAATTCATTTTATCACATTCATGTGGTTCAAACTCCTAACAACCCGTGACAAGCTAACCAAGGTTTGGATTTACAAATACCTTATTTATTGGACATCCTGTCATCCTGCCAGGCTGGAGACTTCAGTAGGCAGTCAAAACAAATCCGCTGCAAGACTCTAAGCATAAGAATGACAGATTCCCTGCTTAAATTTACTGTCCCTCATACCAGGTAGAGTGAAATCAGGAAATAGCTTAGTGCAGTCTATCATACACCACATCAACGTGTCTGCGTGTTGACGGTTGGATGAGAACAACGATAGGACAAAACAGCTTGAACCACGATAAACCAAACTTATCTGAACCAAAGCACAGGACACCATACACCCATGTGTCCATCCACCCCTTCCTCACCTTGTCTCTGTCCTCCACGAGGTCACTCAGCAGGTCATCCATGTCCAGGATCCCTCCTTCAATGTACTCCAAATGGTGTGTTTTCATTGCACTCTCCTCATGCTGGACACAAAGACACCAGTCAGCAAAAATGATTAAATAACAACTGAGAGCAGCTTAAATTACAAACAGAAAGGACATTTACAAACCTAGATTAATAAACATTTAAACAAATGATCAGAACCCTGAGTCCTGTGGAGCAATCATTATGTCATTAAGTCAAAATCCTGGTGAATTAAATGGATGACACTGACTGTGAGGGTCACCACAAACAACAAAAAGTTTTCACAAATGTTACAGAAACTTAAAATACCAGGGAGATCAGAGGGGGCTGATTAGGACTCACCGTAATGAAACAATAGATATATTGTTATTTATTGTGTTTACAGTAACCATGTCCCAGCACAAATATACAGCGTTACCAAATGCTTGAACTACTCACACAGCATTTTCCTCTTATTACAGACCGAGGTTGAAAGATTTCAGTCACTGTCAGTGCAAAGTATAAAAAAAAAAAAACTAGGCCATTGTACCCCACTATGAATGCTATGTTTACATCAACAAATGTGACAATACTGACAATCAGTCAACATAATGATTACACATATATCCAGAGACAACAGCAGGTATCTGTGTTTGTTTGGCAGGTAAAGCAGGAACAAATGACCTACATACACTGTGCGAGCACAACACTGGGTTTCAGAAGTACAGTTTGTACAGGAGCATGTGAGAGTGAGGTGGGGGAGGATAGGAACTTTTCCAGTTTTGCTGCTCCGCGGGGAGCAGTGGTGGGCACATTCCAGGCCGGTTTCACTGTCACCATGAAGACAGAGGTCAAAGTGAACACACCCCACCCACAGAGCAGGAAGTACGCCGAGCCTGGTGCTTCGCCCGCTGACTTCTGACTGAGCTGCAATCTGAAATCTGTGTGCGGTTCACACAACAAAATCCAACGAGAAGTACACAAACAATAGCATGTTCCCCTTTTTGTGACCCAGCATTCACACAGTCTGTTGTGGTCATGCTAAACAGATCAAGCAGATCTCCCAGAGGAAGTTCATCTGCAGACAATCTGAGATGAGGCCGATGATAAATCACGTAAATCTTGAATGCAAAGTGAAACAGAATGTGATTCTAACCTTGTGGATGGGTTAAATATTTTATCAAAATCTTTGACAAGTCCTATCATGTCCAACATTAGAAAATAGCCCATTAGGAACTGCCCATACCAATAAGCAATCTGTCCAGAGGAACACAGGACTACATTAGCAGCTAAATTAACAGCCATAGGCTAAAAGCCTCAGAGGCTGGAATGAGTTTGGCTAAGACCCAGCGAGCAGCTTCTGCCATATCACTGAGCCCCGTTGTGAATGGGCTTGTTCTTGCTCCGCTGCATCCGAATGTGAATTATGGGCCACAAAAAAAAAAGAGGGTGTCTGTCTTTCACAATGGGCCAAGTCCATTCTCTTAAAACAAATGGCTGGAAGAGCCTGGGATTTCAATCACAGGAATAAAGCCAGAACCCCCGTTTCTTCAGAAGTGCCCATAATACCAACACCAGAGCTCTGAGAGAGGGAGCAGCGAGTAATCCCCCACTACAACTAGCATACAAATACACTGCAGTTTATACACAATGGAACAGCATTGTGTGATATGCAAACAAGCATGCAATCCAGTGAGCTGGAGCCCAGAGGATCCTGTCATTGTAAAAAATATGAAGTTATTTCATCATAAAATATGAGTGAAAAAAAAAAAAGAGGATACCTGCCTTCCTCATAGTTTGCATTGTTTAAATTCATAGAGTAGTGTGACTCATCTGAGGAACGTATAAACATAAGAAACCTTCACAACAACCTTACGCAATTTAGAATTTTAAACCAAATACAATGCATGCTGGGAAATAAGTTCACTGGATAATGATGTCTGACCACAGGCCTGAGCTTTCACACCTGTCATTAATACGATTATTTATTAATAAACAAACACAATGAATCTCATGTAAAGGGAAGGAATGAGGAATAATCTCAAAGAACCACTATGAGAGATATTACAGCACCAAAAGCAGTGTTTATTAAACGTGTTTATTGATTGTTTTATTTTTAATTGTTTACTACAGGACAACACATGTGGAGTGGAGAGGCTGAAACCGGTGGAACACAGACGGAGACAAGACGTCAAGGCAAAGCCTTTACACCTCACCAGAAGAACTGGTCCGACCTGAACGACAGCCGGCATTCATCTGCCTCTCACTGACACGGCTTATGTGTGAGAGTGTGTGTGTGTGTGTGATAGCAACAGCTAAGCAGGGAAGGGAATCACCAGCATACACACAAACCTTAATGAAATAAGAAGCATGAGTGTGATTTTCAGGGGGTAGGGATTAATGCACATCAGTGGATTAGAGCACAACAATGCCCAAGTGTTAATTAGCGTCACCTCTGCAGGCCGTGCTTAAGCACACCTGACATTCGTGTGCGTTTCTTTTCCTCTGCCAGAACTCACAAGATCCCAGGAAACAATCTTTCCTCTCTTTCTACCTTGTGATGAAAAGGGGCGAATGTATGACACTTCAGAGGGAAAGCAATCTATAGAGAGGAAAGACGGGAACGAAAAGAAGTCTTCTGAAGTCCCTCATTGTCAGTCCCTGCTAATTCCCCTTTGTGTCCTGAACTCTTCCCATGAAGTGAAAAACAAAAGGAGCTGGGAGTCAGTCAGTCAGCCAGCGGAGAATTACAGTGACAGTTAGAAGAGTAAATTCCCTGCAAATTACACTATTAAGTCCACCATCATTTACAGCCATATCGCTCCTTCTTCTCCCTCTCCACCTCTCTGGTGAGCAAACACGACACCACTCGAGAACGGTGAAGCGCCAGAGCGATTAGTGAAGCTAAATTTGCTGTGGCGGTGGTGGTGTTGGGGGTGCCATTTCACACTTTCATCCTCAGAAGAATGTGTAATTACACAGCTGCAGGAGGACGGTGTGGATTTAGCTGTGACAAAAAAAAAATGTCTTTAATGAACGAGTCGACGAGGAACTGTCTTCGAGTCGGGTCTGTCAGAGCGAGCGAGAGGAAAGAGAAAGGGAAGCTGTGGAGAGCCTTCTCTCTGAAGGAAGACGACAGCAAGAGTCAGAGACAGTTTGACCTTTGCAGTTTTCTACATTCAACTTTAATCAGGGGCCAGAATTACTCCTGAACATATAAGAGAGATATTAAATAGGGATGCAATGATCTAATATGGGACACTGAGTATCAGCCATGAATAGTTATCATTTATCTCTTTAACATTTTAAGAAGAGCACAGCACAGGTTATTTAGCTGAGAAATTTATAGACAATCTGAAAAAAAAATTTTCCAACACTGATTAACCATCTATTTACCATCGTAATCATTTATGTACTGTTTATGAATGGATCCCTTTTTGCTGAACACCCTGCACATACTGAAACCAGAAAGGACGGCATTTCAATTTTAAAAAAGTGTTCTGGGAACTGATACACCATCACATCCGCTTTTTAATGTCAGGATGTCTGGGATGCCCACATTTAAACTCACATGCCAGCAGGCATCTGTCTGCTGAAGTTCCCTTCAGCTAAACACAAACATCCTCTAGCCTTTGGATGCTGTGCTGTAGTTATACAGTTCTTTGAACTGGGGGAGTATTTCCCTTCAGGAGTCCATAAAGTTGACTGTGACTGCCTCCTTGAACACATCTAACAGCCAAAGTGATCTGAATTCCAGTGCCACAAAAAAAAGAAAGAAAAAAACTTCAGGAAGAGAAACAGCAGGTTTGAACAGTGACATTAAACTTTAAAAATGCCTTTTGCATAGCTGAGCTCTGACGCACAAACGAATCCACACCGGACAACGCACATGAGGAGGAGGGTAAAATGCTCTCAGCTTGTTTAACGTGCTGTCACACGTCAGCACAGAGTCGGTACGGGAGCTGTAATCTGAACTGAACCAGCACAGGCAGACCATGAGACAGCTACAGTACCTGCTGCTTCCCCTGAGAACAAACAACACTTGCAGTCTACATGCTGGTCCCTCAGGCTACAGCCCCACACTAACACAGTAATCGAGAGAATCACAGATAAGTCAGCTGTGTGAAGACTCTTCCTCTCTGCAACTGTGGACTTTCTCCTTCATCACAGCTCACAGGAAGACAGCTGATTGGATAATTGTGAGAGCATCGACTAAATACCTAACCAGAAATATCTAATGTCTAATCGCAAATTATAGAAATAGACTTCAGTGTTTTGTTTTTTTTTTTACAAAGCAGGCCTTGTTGTTAGGAATTATATAGGTGACAGAGGGAAGTATGTAAAGATTTTATTTATTTATTTTTCAATAATTTTTATAAATCTTAACACCTTAGGTGCAAATTTTTACACAACTCCCACAATCCTCCACTTTCTTTATCACGTGTCTTTTAGCAGTGATTGGAAAATGTGCGGAAAATATATCAGAAGATCTTTTATCACCACTACGACTGCACCTATACGCTCATATTTTACAAATCGCACTGTATAATGAGAAGTCGTTTTCAGTGTGCACGTAGTCAGAGGCTTTGTCGGTAACCGTTTGCTCAACAGAAGAGACGAGAGCGGCTGAACATGTACAGAGTCACATTAAAATAAAGTGCTAATTAAGAAGGACTACATGCCGTCACTACAATTCACAGCGAGGCTGTGCAGAATCCTGTTCACCATGCACATGGCCACAAACCAACACACACAAACACACAGCTCAGTGATTAAACCCAGGTTTTTGACACTGTCCCTGCTGTCAGCGGTGAAGCCGGCGAGAGGAGAAATGTGCGGTTAATGTGGCCGATAAGTGGATTCTGCTGGCAGGAGCAGTCGGCACATCCGGTCAGATCTATTTAGTCCTCTCTGGCACTTACAGAGCTGGACTGTCCTCATGATGATCTGCCTCTATTAAGAGAAGGCAACAGACTGCAGAGTCAGCATCTAGCAAAGGCTTCTAATTAACATGCTGTGTGAAAAGCAATCAAGGCCTGGGTGCATTCTCATCGCACACTCACATTTAGCCTGCTTCAGCTAGAGCACAGCAGCATCTCAGTGAGAATCAGCAGGGACCGCTGGGCAGACTGTGCATGGCTGTGGCTGTCAGCGAAGCAGAGACATGACAGCTCAGGGGATACTGAGCAAGATGAGCTCCTCTGTGTGTGTGTGTGTGTGGCTATCTAGGTGTTTTACATGTGTGTGCACATTCACTGAGTGGAGGCAATCCATCCAGCCACCCAGTCAGTCCATCCCCACCAGCCAGCCTCTCTGCTCGCCTTCAGGGAGGGTGTGTGGGCGTGCTGAGGGGGGACCAGCCAACCGATAAGACCGGGGCCTGTCACCAATCCTAATCCCCAATCACTCACGGGACAAAGCCTCCTGTCCACCACGCACATCCCCGTCTGTGACCACATTGAGAACATCAAACAGCAAACTTCCACCTGCCCGCTGAGATACCAGGGCTTAAACAGGGAGCTATTGTACAGGTAGACAGCCGAGGCTGCAACCAGCGCCACTCACATCCTCACAGAAGCGAAACACGCGTCACATCCTATCACACTGAGACAGCGTGCACGCACATAGCTGCTGATTAATAAAAGGTCAGTTTGGCCGAATGATTAATGTTCAAGTGATTACGACATCAGGGAGCAGAACGCTGCGGGCTTCATAGCCTATCTTTGATTATGTGTGGGACATTTACAACAACACAAGTCACAGGGAAACAACACTACACAAACAAACCAAACAACACCGGTAAATGTGTGTTATCCCCTCACATTTCCCAAAAAGTGACTTTCCCGTCACAGCAAACTGAACACATCCAGATGTGTTACGCATGGAGACAGAGAGCACCAGCAGCAGGTGACAGAGTTTTTGTGGTTGAGGCATGCGGCAGTCTCACCACATCCTCATAATCCAAAATGTGAAATGGCTGCAATGCATTGTGGTCTACTGAGGCAAGATGGCCATGTATTAAGGTGGATTTCTTTACTACTTATGCTTGTAAATGTTTTCTTTCTGACGTATAATTCACTTATGGCTGCACTCTGCACCTCCACAATAAAACGCCACCATAAATGCAAGACGCATTACCATTACCTGCTTTCTGACAGTCTTTAATAGTTTATGGTGGATTAATCCTTAACTATAAGCAGGTTTCAGGACAAAACAAACCATTTTGCCACCACTAAATAACAATGTCAAGGTGTTTCGATGAAAAGTCTCAGGCCCTTAAAAAGTCGGGGTCAAATAGGGGTCAAACCTTCTATGAATGGGGCTTGGACTTAGCACGTCTCATTCAGGACATGTAAAAGTTTAATAAACCAAACTCTACCGAGTTCTTACAACAAAACTAATCACTGTTTACTGGTACATAGTAGGATCCTTCATGTGCTGATTAACCCAGTCACCAGCTGAAACCAATCAGGTAATTAGGCTCTTCAGGTGACCCCCCCCCCCCCCCCACCTTAGCGAGGTTATGGGGGTGAAGAATCCGTGGAATGAAATAAAAACATTATCTGTTGGCACAATTAAATCAATTTTTTTTAAAAATAAATGTTTCGTTCCCGAGGAAAAGAAATAAGTGAAGGGTGTTTACCTGCTCCAGAATCCTGCGGTACCTGCGCGTAGCCTGCTCCGTTAAATCCCGGACGGTCCAGCTAGCTTTACAGGGAACCACCACCGCGGTGTCCCCGAAAGTCACCGTAACTTTCATTCTGACCACAAAGTCAAATACTTTTTGGACAGAACGGAGGAATAAATCCGAGTTTCGGTCGCCTCTCGACCCGGAGCTGCTTCCTGTGTGAGTAAAGTGGCACCTGTATGTCGAAACCGGAGCAACAGGTGTCTCTGGTCAGGATGAAATCACGGTGAACTCACTTTCACCGCGACACGACGTCGTACGAGAGCTCGGAGGACCCCAGACCTCAGGGGACCCTATTTCCCAACTGGCTGTCACGTAAGTCGGAGGAACACGGTGGCTACAGCCGCTCAGTGTGACTTTGTGCCATGTTGAGCTGTTCGCTGATACACGCAGGCAAAACAAACCGAGAGGAACCCGGAAGGAACCGCGGTGTCCGTGGCACGTTCCCCGTGACAGTCCTCAGGCTTTAGCTGACAGTGTGTTAAATCCTCTGTTCTTCTCTAAATATCTATTAATCATTACAACTCATTTTACAGTCAGATTAACATTTAAAAACAGGAACATAAAGAAAATGTGTTATTCCCACGGGACTCATATTATCAGTCCACAGGAGTGGAAGTTTAGTTACAGTTATAATTTAGTTTTTCAGTATATTAGAATTATATACAACAGCTCCTGTACATTCATATTATTTCATAGGATAAACAGAAGATGAGGTAAACTGTCCTTCCCTACTCTAATGTCCCTGCACCGCCTCACCTCTACTCACACACATACTAATTACTTAATTGTTATTGTGTGTCATTTTATGTCATTAGGTGTGCTGTGAAATTGCCTTTATGGATATTAATGGCAGCTGACGCGCTCCCGTGCTTTATTCCCGCGCTTTCTTTGGTCTTGCTCTCGGGATCAGAAAGCCACCACAGCAGATGGATTCATAATTGGGACAAGCAATTATTTCCACTGCCACTGCAATTTATCCGAAAAGTACAGAACGGAACAATGAAGGGCTGACAGCCTCTTTTGCTTTTTTGTTTGTTTTTATTGAGGTGAGGTCAAGGTATGAGGACAGAAAGCAAACAGAGAGCTGAGGAGAAACAGGTGATTCCCTAATTGGCAAATCCTACAGTGAGTGCATCCCCTGTCCATAATCCCTGGGCTCTGATTTTTAAGACAGAGCATAATTTCACACCTGGTTTAACACTGTGTCTGCAGAGCCACTGAGAGTGTATGATGCTGGTTATGTTGCCCCAGCGAGGTTATGGCAACTGCTGACTCATCAGTCAGTGCAACTTTGTTGTTGCCAGCACTTGGCTGCAGTCACACTCAGTCAGCAGTGCAACGTGTGTGTTTCTATGCAACACTATCCAAACCCTAGGAGCTGAGGGGAAAACAACACATCTTAATTGTTGTCCGTGGATTTACTTTCCACACTCACCTGTTTTCAGCTCGTTCAAAGATTGCGCGCTTCAAGTCGCAGAGTTGCACTCGGCAGCTTTGCACTTCAGGCGCTCCGAGAGGCAACGTGAGATTGCTGGTAGAAATTTTGAAAGTTTGAAGGACGTCATTATTCAGAAATCATGTAAAGTGGATCCAGTAAACGGCACACTCTGAGGTAAATGTGTTCCATGTAACAGCAGGTGCAGAGACTGAAAACATGTTTTGGATGATGATGGTGAGTCCTAATTGTGCTTGTGCAGTCTTTTGGTGAACACACTACACTCTCATTGCAATCAAGTTTTGTTTTTGCTTTTTGCTTTTTTTGTTGTTGTTTTTTGTTTGTTTTCACTTCTTCTAATTTCACTACAGAAATTCAGAAGTTCATTTGTTCATTTGATCTTTGTGATAAAACATTCTGAACTCAAGAATAAAATATTCTGAGCTCAAAGTTCACTTCTTTTTCTGGAGCTTTTGACCACACCGCACTGCCTTCTTCAGTGAATGGAACTGGCTCAGGACATGTGATGAGCTGAGTTCTGTACATAAGTCAGGTGAGGTGAGATCATAACTCCTGCACCTGTTTAAATACGGTCTCTGGCTCTGAATGTCAGTGACCGATTGAGTTTTTGTTGACAGGTTTTGTCCTGATGTTCACACACTGCTGATCCAGAAAAAGTGTGCGTGATGCTTGAGTTCAGATTTATTTTAGCACAGATATGTATTAAAAGGCTTCACCCTGTTTCTAACAGACACTGTACACTCATACTGTACATACACACACACACAGGCACACAGGTACATATTACCACATGTGGGACTGCTGCAGAAGCAGAAGCAGAAGCTCTGCTGTTTGTTGAGGGTGGCCACCTGTGTGTACAGTTCCCATTTATGTTATAGAAGAACAGTAGAATCTTTTGGACATGACACGACAGAGGCCTCAGTTTGTCTTCTCACTGTTGCATGTGAAGGAACAGAACGATAAGATGTCAGTGTCAGAAATGTCGAGTGTTGAGACACAACGCACACAAAGTTGATTTTATCTATTCCCACGTAAGAAAGGAGCTGTTGTCTGACCTGATAGGAGACAAGTTTGACAACACACGCTGCTCTGCAGTGTTTGCACAACGGCACCGCTGTCAGTTGTTCACTCAGTGATGTCAGTTCCTCTATTAATAGAGCAGTATGTGCTCCACCACGCCCTCACACGTGATGATGTTGGCCTATGTGTGATTGAGAAGCAGGACGAAGAGTTTTGGAGAGTTTGTTGTTGACCAGAATTTAAAAAGCTCAGGTTTACAGTTGTCTTTGAGCTAAAGTGCTGCTACAAGTGCAAACTGCATGCGTTTGAACGCTCTATCAAACCTTTCTTTTGAGTCTTTTCAATCCTATCCTCGTCTGGAAGTAAGGCATGCTACCCAAAGTGTTGGCCATCAATAAAAGCCCAGTGATGGTTTTTGTTGTTTTGTTCGTCTCTGAGTGCAATTTACAGGGTTGGCTTGTCTGGGTCGATAGCCGTGTTGATTTGCTTTCAGTCTTCAAGCAGTGCCCCTTTTCTAAAGAGCAAAATTGACATGTTCTCAGCAGCAATGCCACCACCCCTGTGTTTTAGCTCAGTGTGAGACTGAAGCCAGTCAATAGCCGAGACTTGCTTCTCTTCCTGCTGCGCTGCTTACAATTACAGGCCCTGAATCAGTAGCAAGGATTACTCATAAAAACCTGCTCTCGCTCTCTGTGAGTGTATGTGTGTAGCTGCGCAAGTAGAGCAGGAGAGATAGTGTTCGCAATCACAAAATATGACTTTCATTCAGCATGAGTATTTCATTTCAGACCTCAGGTATAATATTCATGCTGCAAAATTGCATTTCTTTTGTGTGCGACTGCTGAAAAGCTCCAATCGAATGGGTAAAGGCGCTCGCCTGTGAATAACAAGTGTTGCTAAAGTTGCCCGAATTGTTGTCTGAAATTATCACAGTCATTCAAAGCAAAACAGCTGTCATCAGGCGCCATGATCCATGGACACACAGGGATGCATTTTGTACTTTGGAGCTTATTACACTTCTACAACTTAGGAGGATCTTTGTGAAGCACTGCTGGCAGTCCACTTCCTATTGGATTTTTTTTAAGAGACTGCAGGTACAGTATGAGGAGAAGTGTGCAGAATTGTAAAAGTAAGAGGAAGAGGAAGTTGGAGGCTTTGATGTTCTTGTGATGTTCAATCCTATAAACCAGCATGTTGAACACACACCGTAGTGTGTTAGAGTATTTTCAGCACAGAAGTCCACCGTGTGTCAGTCTAAATGAGGAAAGTGTTAAAAACAAACATTTACAATGCTGGAACAGAGCTTAAGGATAATGCAGACAGATAATCACTTCTGTTCTCACTTTCCCTGGAGCCTGCTGCACGTTATCTCTTTAACCTCTTTCTTATTGGACAAGTGACACAGGAAATGCTCCTAGCTTTCAATGTTAACCCCAGAACCTCGGGGCCCAGTGTCAGGTCAGGTCAAACTCTGCTCTGATCAGTTCAGTTGAGTGGTTTAACCGTGTGGAGCAATCTGCCATCCACCATGTTTTACACAGGGTGCAATCATAAGGATTTTAGAAGGAAAACTCCACCATCAGAGTCCCTCACATCTTTCGAAATCATCAGTTTAGGGTGTTGAATGCAGTCTGGCTCATCTATACTTCATAATTCCCTGGATGCATTTCCACAGCACCCAGAGAAGAGAATGTGTTTTTCAGCTGGCCAGTGCATCGGCAGACAGTTCAGCAGCCACAACGCAGAGTAACAGCAAAGATTTTCCAGCTGAAAAATGCAAAAGCTGTGCCTCTCATTCAAATACAACATCTCCAGATCAAGCTCACCCTGCAAGATTCATGTAGCGCTTGAAAACATCCAACAGGATTTTTTAAATGAATTTCCACCTTTTCTACACAAGGACCCTGGTGTGAGATAAAGTCAGACAGCTGAGAAAAGCTTATCGGGGTTTTACTTTGTGCAGTCGGACTGTGTCACGTTCACAATGAAAAGTCTGGAAAGTGCATAGAAATACAGGAACCAAACATAAATGTGCATTGTATGTCATGTTTTTATGGTAAAATGGTTTTATGTTAAAATTTGTATGGATTCTTAGTGATGCTGTCAAACCAGGAAGTCCTATTCTACTGTTGCGCACATTGAAAGACCTTCAAAATAAGAACCATGGACACATGTAAAATAAACAGTATGTTGTACAAGTTCAGCTGCATATCACCATCCCCTCACCACATTAGAAACATCTGTGATCTCACTGCTGGTGTGTGTGTGTGTGTGTGTGTGTGTGTGTGTGTGTGTGTGTGTGTGTGTGTGTGTGTGTGTGTGTGTGTG
>JBBMJY010000017.1:2931701-2948898 GCA_037833715.1 Toxotes lorentzi
TGTGTGTGTGTGTGTGTGTGTGTGTGTGTGTGTGTGTGTGTGTGTGTGTGTGTGTGTGTGTGTGTGTGTGTGACATTTTTGGAGTGTGTATACAGAGCCCTCGGCTGTTAAATGCCATGCAGATATTTGAAGAAATGCATCCTTTTCTTTGATCGAACACTCAAAGAAAGCTGCTGTTGAAGTGCCAGAAGCTGACTGAATGCATCTTGTTATGCAAGCGGATGAGTAAGATTTTCTGTTATTCATTTACTTTTGGAGCATTTCCACTGGCAAGAAACCAGGAACGAGTTATTATATCATCAGCAGCATAAAAGATCATAGAGCAGGTTAAGAAGGAAAAAAATCAAGCTACAGGTGATCACAGTCAGAGGTAGGATGTGGATTTGTCGATTACATCGACACGTCTGCACATATTTTCACACTCTTTTCACGGAAGAAACATATTTTCTCACTTTTCCTTGCGAGGAAGCCACTAAGGAGAAGTCATTCCATCTTAGACTGTTGCACCCGCCTAATTAGACTAATTAGATTTTTCTCAGCTGAAGCCTGGAGTTTAACAAGACTCTCGCCCTTTGCTCCGTGCTCCTTGATGGGTGAGAATGAGACTTTATATTCACTAGGCAGGTAGCACGTCACACACTCTCTCTCACACACACACATCACTTAATGGATCAAATTAGCGCCCTGGCACATAAACCCTGTTTTCCACCCATTCTTTCACCCCCCTCACTTGTTCTCTCTCCGTTTTCTGCTCCTTTCCTTCCTCGTTCCTTCTGTCAGAGACAGTCACCGCGTAATTAATATCTACATTGAGACAAAAGTTGCTTTAATTTAAGTTCATTATACCGTGCCAGTCTTTGGCTTCATGGGAGATCTTTTTTAGAAATCCGCTGCCTTGAAACCATGGCAACTGCCGCATAACCTAATTTTCCGCCTAATCACAGCGAGAGAGTCTGCTGAACATTGATTTGGACAATTATGGGCCTACATTTGCAACAAAAGCAAACAAGGCAGAGGCTGGGAAAGGTGAAGTGGGGAGGGGGGCCAAGTGAGACTTAAGTGCTTACAGGGGAAATGAAAGAGAGAGCAGAGGAGAGGGGGCAGCATGGCGAGGCTACATGTCTAAATAGTTTAATGGCTCTAAAATGGCACCTTTTTCTGTGTCTGCAGCTCGTAAATGTCGCCGTGATGTCATTCTTTTCAATCTGACTGACATCCTGAGGCTCATCCACGCCGCCCCGCCTCACAAACTCATCTTCTGTGCCTATTCAACCTGCTAATTTGACCGAGAGTACATTTCTATTTACAGCAGGCACCACTACATTTTCACTGGCTATTTCTACAATCACCTCCTCTATAACCAGAATTACACACAGTAGTTTCTGTAGTTCTGCCTCGAGACAGTTTCCACTCAAGATGATGAGGTTTTGATGTGTCCATTGCTGAGATTTCTGCTGTCATCCAAATACTTTTCGGGACTTTTTTTTTAGGCAAAAAGCAAAGCTTGAATTGAGAAAACACTCACTGGTGTGGAGTATGTTCAGGTATGTCAGAACATTTGTGATTTGTGTGAACTGACCCTTTAAACTTACGCAGTTAGTCTGTTTGCCTGTGACAGAGGCCTCAAGCTCTGGTGAGTAACACCACTGCACGCCTGGATTTTAATACAAGCAGGAGGGGCTGTTCCATTGGCGGGAGCCTCAGAGGTCAAAGGTCAGGAGAGTCAAAAAGTTGAGAAGGGCTTTACTGTAATAGCACCGCCTCATTACAGGGTCTCATTACCTTCTCAACAGGGTCAGGCAGTTGTTTTGGCTGACCTGGCTTCAAAGAGACACGGTTGATTTCTGTTGCTGTTCCATGACCCCGCTCAAATTGTGTGGATTCTGGGTAACGGTGATTATTACTGGGCTCATCTTGCGAGGTACACGCTGAGGTTAAGTCAGCAGAGGAAAGAGAAAGAGAGAGAAAACTCACACACACTGAGCTGCTGTGTTGTGCTTGAGTGTGCATGCATGTCCACTGCTTCTCTTTTGTGGGTGTAGGTGTGTGAAGGGGCCGTCGTCGCAGCTCTTCCCTGCGTGTGGTGGCTGTGATGGGAGAACTAATGACAATCCGTCGACCAAACACACTCAATTAAGTTATGCAAATGCACTAATTGCGAATGCATAGCAGTCCTGCCTCATCACTTAACCCTCGGTAACCTGTTTAAAGGTTTCCATACCAGCTTACAGTTTGGCTGGCAGGATGGATTTGTCTCTGGTATTCAACAGAGGATGAATAGAGGGTGTGGGGAGGGAGGAGGGTGTGTGTGTTTTTACAAGTACATGTGCAGGGGCGAAGAAGAAAAGAGAGATCAAAATTGCCCTTCTGCCAATCAAAAAACCCAATTATCATTCTCAATCAGCACTGGAAAGACACAAAGAGCCGCTCTCATACAATGGATCAGTGGTCTAGACCAGAACAATTACCGCATAATTAGTTCATCAGACAATCCCAGATTGATCCAACTTTGATTTGCATGCAGAATTGGGTCGGAGAAAAGCCTGGCTTTGAGCATCCACAAGATGTTGCCATTATGCCGACTGTAGGAATGGGTGTAAGTGTCTGAGAGAGGAGCAGTTCAACAAAGCAAAAATGACACCGTGAGAAAAATACCTTGGTCAAAAACCTGAGCTCCATCACCCTGTTACACAGGTTATTGGAACTTTTGCTCTGCCTCGTACTTCTGGGGGAAGGATGGAGGATCGGGGAGTGGAGAAATTATTTCTGTGTCCCTTCAGCCAGCACAGTGTGGAATGATGGAGCTCTTTTTAACCTAAATGCCCCCAATTTGAATCTTTCCCCATAACTGAAGATTTTGGTGATGAGGGTGTCTCTGCTGTCATTATGGAGCAGACTCGCTGCAGTGCATGATTGCGAGTCAGAGGCTGTTATTCACTTGACCAGCCTGGACCTGATTCTGCAGCCGGGAGGCTCTCGGTGTCGCGAAAGGAGCCCCGATCAATGACAAGGAGAAGGTGGAGGGGGGAGAGAGTGGTCTGAACTTGTCACAAGGAAAGCGTCATGCTGGGCTTCTTTCAAAAATCCAGACTCGATCACTTTCTGGGAGAAAAGGCGCCGTGCTTTCTGCAGACTGTGAATAGACTGTGATTGCCTGTGATACAAAGGGACCGGGGTACAGGTAATGACTGTGTGGTTTTGACAGACACCACCCAGCAGCAGCCACATAGCTACATGCTCCACCATTTGATTTGGGATATCCGTTGCTATGGAGACCGTACCATTTGATTGGCGCCCTGCTTTTTTTTGGGGGGATTTACATACAGTCTTTTCCTGAATCCGGGGAAAGCGTTATTTAATACCAAAGAGGCTCATACACTGTGAAGCTCATTTAAAGGAGCAGAAGTGAATCTAAAATGAACATATCAATTCAATTTGAAAGCAATTTTTTTTTTCTTTTTAATCTCTAAAGACAACATGTTTTTTTTCCAAATAACCTCATCATATACTGCAAATGTTTTGCAAATGTATTCTGAAGGAATATTTTTTTTTATGCAGAAGACTTTTTTCTGTTCTGTTTTACGAAAAAAGTTGGTTAAGGAAAAGGAAATACGGTTGTTTTGGTTAAATATTTTTTTAAAAAGTAGACTTTTTCAGTATTTAACCAGTTTCTCTCTGATCTTTCCTGAACTTTAACTTCAGGAAAGATCAGTGAGTGCCCAAACATAAGCATGAACACGACTCACGCTTCAGTTACTGAGGAGAAAAAAAAACCACAAAATACATTTGACCATGTAGACTCAATATATTTAAATTTGACCTTATTCAGATAAATAAACAAGCGGATAAAGGATTCAGTATTTCACTCTGAGCAGTGTGGAGGAGGCTTTGAAACCACACTCAGACCTTCATGATGGGAGATAAAATTTTACAATCAAATAAAGAAAATGTGAGAAATTCAAATTATTTCACATAATGTGGTTGGGTGTGTGTGTGGGGGGGGGTACAGAGTACAGAGTACCACCCTGCCTCTTTTCCTGAAGTCAAGGCCACATGTTACCTTGTGACTATCAATTTCCCAGGCATATGTATCCCCATTAATTCAGTATTATACTGTCTTGTATCTTCTTTTTCTCGTCTTACTAAATCCAAACTGCACTTTCCCAAGGAAACAATTTAAATATGAACAGAGCAAAGCAGTCAGGGCATGGAAATAAACTCATTGCCCTGTCTCTCGGCTCACAGGTCGATCACTGGGCTAAGTCCAGGCTTACAGCTGCTTCATCTAGACTACACCAAGGTTGAGGATGAAAGAAAGATCTATTTCTGTCCAGCTCTCCTTTGTAATTAGAGAGGAATCCATACGGGGTAGTTTCTCAACCAAGTCTACAATTCTGCCGAGCCATAATTTACTTAATTACTCAGAGACGCCTCTTTGATTCAGTCAATATCAGAAAGAGCTTTTTGGAGGAGAGGTAGGGAATGATAGTAATTTCGAGGCTGTTTGGCTCCCATTTGCTGCTGTAAGGAGCGCTGCTTTTTTTCCTGTGAGCAATAAACTGATTATAGATGAGAGGTTGTCAGATGTGTCTGTTGTGCCTTTTTTACTTGGTGACAGAGTGATTCAATGGTGAGGACTTCAGTAAAAGTACCCTTTAAATCCCATAATAGTAGAAATAGCTAATATTGATCCCATCTTCCTGTCTGCCTAATATCCTTCAACTATTGTGGACCTGAGATGGGTGCAATTTACTTTAAGTTCATTTGATTCAAATGGTAAATTGGAAATAAAATTCAAACAGTGGAGGCACTGAACATCAAGTTCTTGAAATCTAAAGAAAACAAGCTCGAACTGAAAGAGAAATCCACCCAACCTTGCTCCACACACAGACAAAAGACCAAAATATCTTCACCAGAGTTCAGTGAACCTTGGGGATTTGTAAGACCTCTCTATAAGATCCTTGAGGCGACGAAATGCGGTGTGCCACTTACCTGCTGGAAATCCTGCAAGTAGGTTTTTTTTTCCCCCTAACCAGAGAGGGAACGCGCCAGGCCTTACTTGAAAGCCTCTCTCTGCAGGACTGAGATTAGAGGACATTCCTCTCTGTTTCCACTCGTGTAGGGAGCACGTAAGTGGTCACCGCAGCTCTGATGTAACACGAGGTCTCAAGCGTCTTTGAAGTGGCTGGATAAGCCGGCCTTGGACGCCGGCGAGTTCAAAAGGGCCCACAGAGGGATTTTGAAACAGAGGAAGGAATCCAGCTCTTCCTCAGATCATTTCCAGCTTCATTTCCCACCGTGTCAGCGAACAGTCTGAGAAGGGGAAAAAGAAAAAAATCTTGGAAGGCTTGTAGGCGACTGAGTGACTCAGACGTGCTGGTCGCTTCATTCCGGGAGGCCAGAAAAGGGAAGGACAGACAAACCCCTGAGCAGTGTTTTTATTTTTGTGTCTTTGATTCAGAAAGTCTGCAATTCTACAATAAATATGTGAGTAAAATTTCCTATCGAAATTGTGACCAAACTATAAATATAAAATCTAAAGGTGTTGTGATAATTCACTGCATAAGTGAAAATCTCTGCTGGTGGAGGTGCAGGGGACCTTTTAGTTGGTTTAGTTGTTGAGATATTTCATTCTAGACCAAAGTGGTGGAACGACCACCCTGCACGGCCCTCATGCCAGATCAAGCCGCCGTCATCATTTAACGCCCTGGATCACTGGAGAAAATGTTGACATTCAAAGAGCCGGTGGAGCCAAAGCAGTGTTCTCTCAGCACTGAGACGAAACTGAGGCCCAGAGAGGACAAATCTGACTCTGACCTTAACCTCGGGGAGCCAGCCAGTCACCAGCCACGTTTCCAGCACCAAGCTGTCTCGCCAGCATCTGGGCAAACCTGGTTGGCTTTTGACTCTGGACTGAATATAGTTTTCAGTTTCCTTTCAAAGTTAGAACAACATATCAAAAAATGGAAAATGTGCTGCATATCACAAAAAGGTGAGTGAAATATTAGAATCCAGGAGACCAACGCACACATGGCTGCTAAAACTCTGCCAATCTCTGAACTCTGAAAATTCTACTTGTCTTGTGGGTCATTGTACACACTTTTCACTGTAATTCAATCTGGCATGTTTAGTATCATTGGAAACTTCAGGATCTTGACGGGAATTCAAAATGAAGTTCAGTGGGTTTGAACAAACCTTGGCTGTGCACCACAGGCTTGAATGACAGACCCACCAGTGGATCTACGTGAGCTGAAGTGATTATTAAGCCACAGCAGAGCTGGCAGTTCTTCTCTATTATAAGTAAAAAGTTACAATAATCACACAAGTGTTATTTTTGGGAAGGTTTAGGTGCATGAATAATGTGTTAGCCCTGAGCCTCGGTTCACACTGGAGACAGGACAGTGATTTTATCTGCGATGAAGAATGGGCTTTGGTATTGTATCAACCGCAAAAGCAAGGACAATTATTCAAAGAAACAGTCCACTTTTAGTTTAAAAAAAAAAAAAGAAATACTGCATTTTCTACAGAACAAGAATAGCTCAAGTTGTCATTCAAATTTTATTGGAACTACATTCTGTCTAACAAATAGCTCCCGTGAAAACTACTGACAGCATGAAACATTTCACTGCTGTGAGGAAAACAAATGAAATTCTGAAGCCAAAACAATCTGCATGGCTGGATACTTGGCGGGGGAGGACGGGTACAGGACGTACAGTCCAGTGTCCAACTTTCTTCACTTTCACCAAGTACACCCTGTGATCCAAACACCGTAATCACTGTTGATTTGAACAGTCTCCTGTCATTTAGATCTCTTTGAAGGGGGGTGGGATGGTAGCCAGGAACACAGGGAACCAAACACAGGGCAGACCAAGGAACCAACACAGACAAACTGAGCAGAAGCCAGGGCAAACACAGAGACTCAAATACACAATAACTGGGAACAGGTGAAGCACATTAGGGCGGGGCAGACAATCACAAAAACACAAAGACAGGAAGTAACTTAGGAACAGAGACACAAGGGATGTAACTGCAAAATAAAACAGGAAATACCAAACCAAAACACAAAGAAGCCAAAATAAGAGTCCACAAGAATCACTAAGGGGGCTGATAATGACACTCTCACTCTGAGGTTTCCCTGAGTCACACTGACACTGGTGTTTATCGTGCAGATAAAAGCCAAGGTCGTGAGCTTGAAATGAGAAGCCTGCCTTTGTTTAGGTCTGCGTGAAATCAAAGACCCAAACAGGGTTTGGAGCAGTGAATGTGCTACTGCTATCACAACATTATAATCGAGCCTGATAATTACAGGGGAATTTTGCATGAATCAGATGCTAAAAAATACTGTTGGTATTATAAGGTGTTGACAGGCAAAAGTAGATAGAGGAGGTCAGGGTCGACAGATGAGCCCGCCAAGCCTTGGACTTTAAAGCAGGAGGCCACTGTTTATGTCCCATTTCCAACCATCAGTAAACACTGGTTTCTCTTGAAGCTGTTCCTGGACTTTCACCACTTGGTTATCACCGTTACCATGACAACAAAGGTCTCTTAACTTACTCATTTTAAGTACTCATTTTAAGCTTTAGGATTTTTTCTAAAGTTTAGGATCTTTCCCTAAACCCAACCAAGTTGCTTTGTGCCTAAACATAACCAAATCTTAACTATAGCATTGCCACATCAAGGCACATGTAAATAATGTCGTCCTGCCATAGAAAACGCTTCTACGTGTCACTGACATTGTAATTCTCATGGAAGAATCCACAGATTCTGTAGAAATGATGGAGCATTACTAACCTCAAAACTGAAATACATTCTGAACAACCAGACCATCACGGTTACCGGTACTGATTCCTACTCAGCATGAAGCAAAGTGAAATTAACAGCACATTTTAACATTGTCAGATCAGATAATGGATTATTGATCATCCTGAAGCAGCTTATCAAAAGTGTTTGATGGTCAGGAGCACGTATAGCTAACATCCCCAACACTGGAAGGGCAGTGCAGAAGTGAAATGCTTTACAACAGGGAAGAAACTGAGCTTTGGGGGAAGTAGAAGTGAGTGACATTAGGTTCCTGTTGCTGCTTTCACTGGCTGCACTGCTGTGGCTATCAAGCTGCAAATCCGAGTTGCCCTGAGCTAGCTGCCCTGAAGCAAAAACCTGCTCAAGGTGACGTCTGATCCCTCAGTGTTGCTCTGCTGGTTACCACACCACACACTGACCACCTGCACCAGTGGAGCTTGTACTGTGCTTTTATGCATTTGATACAGCATACATTTCCTCCTCACCACAGCCTCTCTGTGTCTCTCTTCACTGGCCTGTCAAATTGCCCGTTGGAGAAAAAGATGGTGAAGCCTGAGAGCTTGAGCTTTTTTTTTAAAAAAAAAAAAAACAGGGACAAAAAAGAACCCACAGGTTGTCCGTCCATGTCTAAGTGACAGGTGTCCAAGGCTGAGTGTGTGAGTGTGAGTGTCTGGTCAGACGACAGATCCTGCTAATCCTGTCCGTCCCAGAGGACAGGCAGTGTGACTGGGTAATTGGCCACTGACTGAGCAAGACCACTCTGGAGGCACTGCTTATTGAACCACTGTCAGAGAGGGGAGAGGGAGAGGAGGTGGAGGCATAACGAGACTGGAGAGGAATGGAGGAGAAGATGGAAAGGCAGAAACATAGGACAAAATCAAGAGAAGCAATACAGATTGAAATAAATGAATAAATAAAGACCAGGAGAGAGTGAGGGGGTGAGGAAATAAAGAGGGGGTGAGAGCGTGGGTGGGTGAAAGAGGTGGAGAGAGAAAGAAAAAAGAAGAATAGAAGTGAGAGTGACCCCTGAAGCCACTGTTTCCTCTTCTCTCAGCTGAAATGTGACACTTTCATGATTACACTGGACCCCTTTTTTTTCGGGGGGCTGGCTTAATCTTAAAAGGATGAGCAGGCAAGGGGATGCAGGGGATGGAGGAGAGTAGGAGGAAAGTGGGGTGGGGGGTCTGGGGGGCATGGTAATGGAAGTCTAGGTTAATACTTCCCTCCTCCAGCTGGCCACCTAACAAATTGCCTTGTAAAAGCAGAAGCGATGGATAAATAGAGAATGAAATAAAAAAAAAAAAAGTATATCCCTCCAGCAAATTGGCTGTCATTGGATTATCCCCTATAAAGCAGAATTTGTGTGTGCGTACGTGTGGGTAGACTTTGGGGTATATGTGTGACCACCTTCTTGCATCACATAGACGTCGAGTGTGTGTGTGTGTGTGTGTGTGTGTGTGTGTGTGTGTGTGTGTGTGTGTGTTAAGAGACGACTAGTAGTATCAGACCCAGGCAGAAAAGGTAGAGGGGGAAGAGGATTGGATGAGCGATCATTGCTTCATCGGCTCCATTAAACACACCAATGGCCTGTAAATCAGGCTGTCACAGCAACACCCATCCTACTAACACATAAACACACACACACACACACACACACACACACACACACACACACACACACACACACACACACACAAGGTCCAGTGACAGGTAATAGCACGATTTAGGTCGGTTGTCAAAGTTATGTGCTTTCAAGTTAAAAGTTGAATTTACAATGTATTTACACTGGCAACATGTTCATTGCAGAGTAAATAAAAACGTGGAGGACATGACCTCGGCCACTCTGGAGCTCCTGTTTCTAGATTATAAAATTATAAACGTAAGACATGCACAGTTAAAATTAGCACATAGCGTAATATACACTGAATGTAAATGCAGTAATAAATTGACAAATAGCAGATGAGGCTCAACGTTAGGACGGGTCACACGTGATCACAGAAGCATCCACGACTGCCTGTGCTGCCACCTGAGACACATCACGCTCATTCTAAAGAGGATGGGCTGTATAGGTTTAGCCTGGTCCTTAGTTGTCTTTTCGGTACTTAAAGTGCCATCCGCTCCACAAATGTGCATTTCATTAGAGGTCAGAGTTCAACGTGTGACTGAGGTTCCAGTGGAAGAGTCAGTGTCTTGTTTCATTTCTTCAGCAGTACCGTGGTACCCCTGAAAGAGAGCAGAGCTCAAGAAATCAAAGACCTGCCCGTCATGTTTGAGAAAGTTTAGGGTTGAAAGAGAGAAAAGAAAAGGTCAGTGAAAACATTAAAAAGATAACAGGCGGATCAAGAAAAAGATGAGCATGGACGGTCGTTGAGTGGGCAGAGGAGGAACAGCTTGTCCGTGCCAAATAAATCAATAAGTGCTTGAGAGTCAACAGCGTGTGGGTGGTCAATGGCATGATTCAAGCTCATTAGCACAGTGTTTGACTTGAGTGTTTGACCTAATGCCCGACCATCCCACTCTCACAGTCTTTAGCACACATGGTAGAACTTTGGACAGATAATGTGCTATGCAGGAATTGCTCAGCTGAGCAGACTCATTCGTTAATTGAGGCGGTTTTTGACATGTTTGACTGCAGTACGGCAAATCAAACCTGAAACAACCTCCAAGGAAACACAAAAAACAAACACTATTGTCATTACATTACAGCGAATAAAAGAAAATTGAAGCTCGCTCATTACTTCAGTGTTGCTTCAGGGAGGAAATGTTCTCTGTTTTTCTGTAGCACCTCTCCAGCGTCCCTCAGATGAAAAGCAATATACAGTAAAACAAAGAAATGCCCAAGTCAGGTTCATATCCTTCCTTACAGTCATTTAAAATTAAATTAAAATGACTGATTGCAAACAATCAGTGGTGGTAATCTCAGCACTGTTTCAAACTGTAGCAACGTATTGATTCAGCTGCAGCCTGCAGTAAACCATTTAACTTCCATTAAAAACAATCGCTTGTGATTACCTTAAACTGTTTTTTTTTTTGTATCATGGAAGGAGAAATTAACCGGAGCTACTGTGTGCAACAAATTCCATGCCATTAAAATAAAATATAATAATGTATGCACTCATCTTGAGCTCTGGGTTTGAATAAAATGCAGTAATGTATGCGCTCATTTTGAATTCCCTGCGGTGCTTTGTGATCACAGTAAGATCAGCTCTTACAGACTCTTATTCCAAGCCCTGAATTCATTTCAGCATGAACGTGTTCTGCTGAAGTGCCTCTGAGCACGACACCGAACACCTTCTTAGTATTGTACTCTTGTGTATTTAAATGTGTACCTGTGAACACTTGCAGGTTAAAACTATTTTCAGTTCACGATTCCATGATTGTCCTGGATATAATCAAGAGCACGATGTATGAGGACAGTGGTGAATAATTCCATAGTCAAACAAAAGTCTGTCAGTTCCTGGTTTGACCTCTTGATGCCATCAGAAGCTGCAGGCTGGCTGAGTGGCGTCTGGCTCTCAGATAAACTCATTTCAAAACCAATTCAATTTAGCTCAGTTCACTTCAAAAATGTTGCTGCGTAAAAAGGCCATTTGGTTTGCTTTGAAGACAGATTTACAGTGAAAACCTATAATCAAAGTGTATGTCAAATCACCACAACATAAAACGGCTGCAGATAAGACCACACATGGGGGATAATTGCATAACAAGTCTCATTGTGTCAATAAAACGTTGTTATATAAGCAGAAGAAATCACATTTCTTGCTGCAGTAATGAGTCTCTTGCTGTTTAAAGAATCTGCTCAAACTGTTTTTAAAGAGTTTGACCCGAGCAGATGAGAGATGAGAAAGAGCCATCAGCCTTTTCTCCAAAGTTAGTATTTAAGTCAGTGGGACCTGTCTCACAGCAATCACGTCACTGCTGCTGCTGGTTGTTGCATCCACATATTGATTCGGCTGTCTAACATCACCGGGCCGAACATGAATTATGCTTTATGCCGGATCTTTGCTTTGATAAGGAAATCACAGACGCCCCCGGCCAGTGTGAGGCAGCAGGCGAGATCTTTTGACAGGGTTAACAGATGATCAGTAAATAGCGGCTCGCAGGGGCCCTCACGTGGCCCCCGCTCCTTCCTTCCTTCTCCCTCAGTATCAATCAATACCTGTTAACAAAAGCTCTGCGGGGCTCCTCTCCACTCTCTGCACTCTTATTCATATTTCAGGATGTTATTAGAGCGCACAGTGAAATGTCAAGATCTTTACAAGGTAAATATCTCTCAGAATGTCACAGGGAGAGTCGAGGGGGGTGAAACTACTTTTCTTCTCTGCTCTGTTTTTCACTGTCAGAGCTGCGAGCCGCCGACATTAGGGCAAGAATGATTTCTCTGCCGGCGGCTATTTCACAAAGTCGTTTGTTTCTGCCGTGTTTTCAATGATCATGTTGGCGTGGGTGTTTGCATTTTAATGGCTGGCCTACAGAGGCGGCTGCAGAGGAGGAGCTGCTGGTTTTTAACGCTACAGGAACCTTTAAGATAAATGTGAGGAATATCTGGTTCGAGCTGGTCAGGCAGCAGGGGAAGGTTAGTGCCTTTATGCAACTGGACCTTCACATGTGTTCATGACAATGAGGACACCTTCCTCCTCACAGCGCCTTTGTTGTGCCAGAGCAGCAGAAATGAACCGACAATCAGACGAGGCGATGAGGCTGCCTCTGTTCCATCGACACACTGCCTCACGCAGGTCTTTCTCATCTCTACGGCCGGTAAATCAGGGGGATGACAGTCGTGTCTGGAAAAATATTGATCTGATCAAAGGACTGGGATAAACAGTGGCCGGCCTGCAGGTAGGAAACAGTCATAGCAGGTTCAGAGGCTGAGCTCATTTCAAGTCGTGTGAGGTGGGCTCTGCTGCCTCAGTGGGCCTGTTGATCTGAGGAGAATGAGAGTCGGACTCTGGTGAGACACACCTCCTTCTCTTCTCTTCTTTCTCTTCTCTTCTCCTCTTTCTCTTCTCTTCTTTCTCTTCTCTTCTCCTCTTTCTCTTCTCTTCTCTCTTTCACGCATCAGCAGTGACAACAACAACAACAGCCTCACCCGGGACATGAAATGTGTATTTCTACCAGGAATCATGTCTATTTTTGAGTTGTTTGGGTTTTTTTTCCCTTACTGAACATCTGTGTGATTCTCCCGAGCGACAGCTTCGCCTGCCTGATCAGCGAAGAGGAAAGAGAGGGAGGAGAAGGAGAGAGATGGAGAGGGAGAAAGAAATGGCGGCGTTTCAGGTGATGACAACATCTTCGTCAATCTCTGGGATTGTGGGTAATGAGGCTCTCATGGGAAAGCCAGCTTGGTGATGTTGCAGTGCCACGATGAACATGCACAATCAAAGATTCATTTGACAGGAAACAAGGAAGAGTGTGGTTGCTGCTTTTGCAATATATCTTTCCTTCCTGTCTTCTTCGTTAGTGTCAGCGAGGGTGGCGACAGCTCCTGACTGACCTCATTCATCGCCTCATCCTCTGTAAGAAAGATGTCTGTGTTCTGTGTCTGACAACCTCCCGTCTTCACTTCACATTTACCAGCTGCTTTCCCCACCACAGTTTTTCACTTTTTGCCATCTGGGTAATTACGAGGTACAGCTGACAAAGCTACCTCTCCTTTTTTATTTACCACTCAGCTTGTTGACAGCACAGACTTCAGTGTGTTCTGTGTGTGTATCCCCTGTACAGTCACTAGCTCTCAGCAGCTACACTCTCACAGATGAATATTTTCCATGCACATTGTAATCACGGTCTTCAACTGTAACTGCTCTCGTTTCAATTAAAGCACCTGACCAGTCAAAGGATGCAACTGTCCACGATGATTACATCTCCCAATTATTCTGTCTATTTCACATCTTACCTCAGATCCTAAATTGATCCTTCCCCTTGATCACATCTTCAGGGCCTTCATTTGCAAGGTTGTTGTGGTTGGAATAAACCATGTCATTCTGTCTCCTCTGGCTCTGTGCTGAAGAGGACTGAGCGGGGATAAGAAAGAGCCAAGCTTCAGGAGCCAGAACAGCACACCTCATTGTACCTACCACCCTGTACTTACCGGGCTCGACTTGCGGTTTGTTCTTCTCTAAGCTGCTGCGGCTTTGAGCTGGTGCTGTGTGGTGAACTTTTGGTCCCACAGTGCCACCTAATGACAAAAACTAATTCAAGAATTTACAGTGATTTATGCAGTGGGTCATTTTAGCCCAGCATTGTCCTCTTCAAGCTTTTGATTGCAGAATTAGCCTGGTTAATATTTAATATGTTTGCAAACACAAAGTTAATTCTTGCACTATTTCCTGTCTAGGGGAAAGAAAGAGGATTAAACCACAAAACCATAAAAAATAAGATATTCAGTTTCATCTAGACCTCTCCCTGTTCACTGTAAAATGGCAGAATTAAGTTATTCAGCCCATTTTGCCCAGAAAACTGGCCAATTTGTCTGTGATGAAAATGTCCAAATGTTGTTGAGGTCACCAGAGAGGGACTTCAGAGGAGAAAAAGGGACTCAGGTCGGAATGAAGCAGAACAAAACTATTAAATCTTTCATCATTTCCCACTCTCCTATAACCTTGTTGCACTGGTGGAGCTGAGGTCTAGACACTGTGGAAAGGCAACAGCCATCCATCATGTCCGATTATGCCGTTTAGATGTAATTGCAAACCCTTAAGGATTGCTCTTCCATCCTCATCCCTGCACATATAGACACACAAATGCACATGAGCACATGCACCAGCACAAACACAGACACACACACCTGCAGGGGAGAGAAAGGGTAGAATATCACTATTGGCTGTGCAGAGGGAGAGGCAGAGAGAGGCAGAGCAGGCAGCCACCTCCATACACATTTCACAGACAATCAAATTAGAGCTGGCGTTCGATACATCACTGACAAATTGTTTATTAAACAAAAGGCTTGAATTGCAGCATAACTGAGAAAGATTTGGGAGGCAGAGAGAGAAGAGGGGGCTGTTAGACCTGTATGTGTGTGTGTAACTGCATGCACAAATTATATGCCCATGTAAGGAAGACAGGTTTCCACGTTACCCTCATTCGCACAAACACACCATTTATGTCCTTTATACCTCGTGAGCCTGAGTCAGAGTTACCATTTAAAACACACTGTGAGGACATAAACGCCGGAATAAAACAGTGTCAGTGAGGTCAAGAGTGGAGCATGGAGCTGACACTGTTAACACTGTTTGATTCCCAGAGGGGCCACCCACATTCATGTGGCACTGCGAAGCACTTTGGTTAAAAGCATCCACCATATGGTATGTTAATGTGCTCAGATCATTTGTTTCCTGTCATCTCCTGCATTTAAGAGTGAGGAACCTAAAGGTCACATGGAAGCATCATTCATGTATGTGGTTCTTCTTGAAGTGACAGCACAGATGTAAGATGCTGCACATCATGCAAACAGGTAGCTTACTGTCATGGAGATGTTCTCGTTGTCATGTGAATTCTGGTCATTTATGGATATAGATATTATTTGATGTTCATTCAGACATTTCGTAACAGTAGAGGTTAATTATAAGATTCAGAATGCCACTGATGGCAAAGAGATTTAAGCTCTTTATAGTTCTGACACTGGACATCTCAGGGTTTGCAGATTGCACAGTACAACACATGAAAAAAGTTGCACAGCTAACAAACAGCTAAATATCATCAGATTAGCTCCTCCACTGCGCACAGATCAAATCAGATTACAGGAAAACCGAAAAGTAGCTCCCCTGAGAGAAACTTCGGATGTGGGGCGGAGTGGGAGACTAAAGGTCAGCTCCTGATTCTCCGGCTGCTGCATTGTTCCTCTACATGGGGTGATGACACCTGTCAATCAACCAGCACTGAAGACCTTTGGCTATGACAAAGGCCGTTCGCAGGCTATTGAGTGAGGCAACGAGCCCTTCATGAGAAATGTCATGGATGCTGTGATAAAGATGAGCTCAGCTGTGTGTATGTGCAGCCTGGGAGAGTTTTTTTTGGCCCATGTTAAAACTGTAGCTGACACACTCACCGAGCTGCACTGGCTTTCTGCTAAGTGATACATCAGCTGCTGTTGCAGTGCTGGGAGATCATTATCCCATCGGTGTGTGTGTGTGTGTAAACAATGTACAGATGTGTGTGTGGCTTTGTGTGTGGTCAGTAGGTGACATGGTGTGATGCATGCCTTTAATAACAGTCCATTAACTCTCTGCATGTGTGTGTGTGTGTGTGTGTGTTTGTGGGAGTTTCCTTTGCACGTGTGCAAGTGCCTGTACTTGTGTGTGTATTAGTGCATGTAACCGGGTGTGTGTCCGTGTCCCTGTGAGTGTGTGCAAACAGAATGTGTGTCCTCGTGTGGAGACGTGTTGGAAGTTGCCGCTGATGGGCCGTGAATCAAAGCCCAGCATGCTGAGCACCAGCCGGGCTGCTGTCTGTTGTCCCTCACCCTTAGGTTCACTGACCCCAGCCATATTTTTCTTCTTTCCCTCCTTTGTTTGCACTTTCTCTTCCCTCCCCCCACACACTGGGACTTGTTTCTTCTTCAAGGTTCCTTCTCACTTTCTCTTCTCACTCTCACACTTCTTCTCTAGCTTCACTCCTTTTGGTAACCCATATTTCATCTCCAGCTTCACCCTCCCGACGGATCCACATATTTGCTCTAAAAATTGCCAACATACCAAGATAGTTTTAAGCAGTGGCACCATAACTGATGCCAGCGTCTAAAAACACATGCCAGTACATGTTGGAAGGCAAAATGTCCCTCAGAAATATCTCTCTGTCCCACGCAGATCTATTCAGTGCTGTGTGAACGCTGACAAAACGCATAGAAATCCACTGATCTTGAACGCTGCTCGCCCACCACAACAGCAGGCTATAACTAATCCATCTCCCACTACATGTTTTTAATGAGCCTCCATAACCGTAATCCGTATGGTGCAGTGCAGCGAGGGCCAAATCGAGCTGTTTCCATGACTTTGTGCTGTCAGCAAAACCTGACGAGGGACGTGTGTGTGTGTTTGTGCGTGCATGTGTGTGCGTGTGCGCGTTACTGTCACTGAGCATCTGTGTGGTCGGTGTGCCATCCTGGTTGACAATTTTCCATCTGGTAGAAGCAGGATAGAGGAAGTAGAAGTAGTAGGAGTAGAAAAAGAAGTGGTGTGTGTGTGTGTGTGCGTGTGTGTGTGTGTGTGTGTGTGTGTGTGTATGCATGACGATGTGTGTGTGTATTGTCCAAACAGTGGATCTGTTTATTTACTTGCATCATCCTATCCTTGGATTATTGGAAACAGAGGCTGATGGGAGTGGCAGCAGTGTGTGTGTGTGTGTGTGTGTGTGTGTGTGTGTGTGTGTGTGTGTGTGTGTGTGTGTGTGTGTGTGTGTG